>OY735209.1:7293313-7395813 GCA_963457665.1 Thysanoteuthis rhombus
AAATAATGAACCATTTTTCCTTTTCGGTCAGAGAAATGAGCCCAAGTGTAAGGGAATCTTTTGGGAAGGTCGGGGGCGGGGACGGAGAACGAGGGAGGAATAGATAAAAATTATTTATTTATTTGGAGATCTTCCAGGAATTCCTATCTTTATTACGAACTTTTTTTTTTTAAATACGCGAAGCAAAAAAGTGAAAGCGAATGAAATCACTAAGTATAAACGTTATATTAGAACCAAGTATGGAGTGACCAACACACACACACACACGCACACACACTGACATATATATATATATATATATATATATATATATATATATATAAACTCTTATTTGAAATCATCTCTCGTCATTACACAGTTTATGTATCACTAAGCCTTGGAGTGAAAACAGTTATCTGGGCCCCTGCATTACCGCTACGTTGAAACCGCTACCCTATTGGTCGCAGATTCGATTCCAGCATACAGCCTCATTTTCTTTAATCGTTTATTCTATTTACACTGTCTGTGCCAAGTGATACATTAACCGTGTAACGACAGGAGATCATTTCAAATAAGCGTTTCTACGTAATATCAGGCAATTTATAACTATAACTATAACTATATATATATATGTGTGTGTGTGTGTCTGTGAATATATATTCAAATACACACAAAAGGTACTTGCCATGAGTATTCAACAACCTGACATTTCGTTTCTTATAGTTTACTTTTGAGTATTGAAAGCAGGAACATTACGCAAGAAGAACCATTTTCTGCGTTCAACATAACCAAGCAACCATTTAATTATGTTTTGTGGTTGCAAATGCTAAATTTCAAATACCTATGCATACTCACATACAGACATACTCATTATATATATATATATATATATATATATATATATATATATATATATATATATATATATATATATATATATATATATATATGGGTTAGCCGTTTCAACGCAATGATGCTCGTACAATTGAGCTGAACAGCTGCCGGTAATGTAAAAAAGGCCCAACACCAAATTCTCATTCCGTTTATTCTTGGTCTATTGGTCTCTTTCTTTGCAACAGTCATGTATTAAGAATAATGTCATAATCATTCTGTTGGGTCATATATATCCACTTCTTAATACATTACTGTCGTGTTGAAAGAGGCCTATAAACCAAGAATAAACGAGCTGAGAACTTGGTGGAAAAACGGTTATTCGGGCCGTTGCATTGTCAGCGGCTGTTTAGCTCAATGGTAAGAGCATATATATATATATATATATATATATATATATATATATATATATATATATATATATATTTCCAATTTGACTGAATGCTTAATGTTAAATGTATTGAGCACTTTATGAAATAAACCCATCATACATCAGATATTGTATTATGTTATGTTATATTCTATTTTTGATTTGCAAATATATATATATATATATATATATATATATATATATGTGTGTGTGTGTGTGTGTGTGTGTATGTGTGTGTGTGTGTGTGTGGCACTGATATATTCACACGGACATGCGTACAAATAAGATAAACTACTGCTGGTGTGATTTTTGTTTTATTATACATATATATCTTAAGAATAGAAAAATGTTCATATCATCTCAAAATAGTTATTTACTCATCGAAGCATAGTTTTGGCACAAGGTCACAATTCAGAATCGAATGCACAACTCAATTGTAACGGTCTGTTAGACGAGAGCACTACCCATTACATTACAATGAGGTCCCCATATTAAATCAAAGTAATGTAGAGAAAAGGAAAGTTAACTCCCTTTATTTTTTTGTTACAGTTGCTACCAGATTCAATTTGAACTTCATTCTTGGTGATAGAGGTGAAAGTAACGGTTCTAGATTTTTGTAAATATCTCATACTTATTTCATAATTCACATCGGGTGTTTCGAAAACATATGTATAATAAGAATTTAGAATAACTTTCTTTTGCATTGAAATTTCAACTATAGAAACTACAGATGCGCTAAAACTTTTTCCCATAAAATTTGAGTTCTTACACTCCAAGAACGATTTGGAAAAGCTTGGTTTGAAACCGGAATTCAATTTGTTCCTTCCTACTGCTATTCGACCCACAGTTGAAAGAGAGTGACCATTCTGCCTTTGGGCCCAAGAATGGAAACCGTCAGAGAATGTGTTATTTGATCCTTCCACGTATTGGTGTGATGTACTTAATTTGAATTAGCTAACGTTCTCTTTGACCGGTTCTGGTTCCTTTTCATTGGGAATCTGACCTTTTCAAATCATCCGTGTGATCACTCAACTGTTGTGCAAGAACCCGAATTCGGTAGATGTATTTTAACACATCTGTAGTTTCTAGAGTTGAAATTTCAGTTCCCGAACTCAATGCAATAAAAAAACTATTCTAGATTTCTATTGTTCGTACTTTTTTCGAAACACATACTAAACTTCAAGTTGAAATCTCAAAGACGCTATTAACTTCGAAATGTCCATAAAAATGATGTATTTGCTCTCTCTCACGCACATAACGGACTAGTGCTGCTTGTGGCATGTTGTGTATTGTTGCTGACGCTGAAGTTATCCATTCCGTGGTTTTATTCAAGGCAATACAAATAGGTACGAATCTCTAAGACTTATAGAAAAAGATCAACATGGACTTGAGAGGGAAATATTACACAGTTATTTAAGCAACAAAAAACAGTTTCTCGTGTCTGTCATGTTGACGTTGACAATTAATGCATAATACCAGCAATGGCTTACGAATGCAAAACCTGGAAATTCATAACACGAACTGAGAACCAACTCAGATTTGCGCCGAGAGCCATGGAAAGAGCAATACTAGTGATAGCTCTCAGAGATAGAAAAGGACTAGAATGGAGAATATCATAGAAATGATTAAGTAAAAGAAATGGAGATGGACTGGGCGCTAAGCAAAAAAAAAAGAGTTTATAACTGATAGGGCAAAAGGTTAACCGATTGGTGCCCACGGGATAGAAAGGTTTGCTGGTAAGACATGAAAAAAGTCTGCACAATTGCGATCGTCATGAAAGTAGATGGGAAAGGCCTTTGTCCAGGAGTGGACTTATAACTGCTGCTGCTGATGATGATGATAATGATGATGATGATGAAATAACTTCGAAAATACGCTAGACTCAGAATTTGCCCTTTGGCAGAGAACAGCGGACGCGCTTGTTCACTGTGCTCCTAGTTATGCTATTCAAGGTAACAGTGAACGGGTTAATTGCTTTGACGTAAAGTGTTGAAGCAAATTGTTCAGATTTGTAAAACGTGTGAAAAAAAAAATATCCGATTACATATGCACCCTACACCAGGGTGTGTGATAAAGTGATTTTGTGCCTACTAACGCAGATTTCTGACCAAATGTGATTCCCAAATGCTTGTGTTTAAAATATTGTTGATTGCCCAAATCTCGCTCGTTATTTTTTGTTTTTGTTTTTGTTTTTTGTTTTTTTTTTTCAACTGAATTGTTCGTCTAGAGTTTTGTCTCGTGTCCTCTCAGTCAAAGAGAGAAACCTTTGATTTGGATCCCCACGCTCTATTATCCCTCGATGTTATGATCATTTGCATCTCCTTAGCAGCAGGTGTGTCACGCAGGGGGGGGGGGGGCTTTACTGTGTTAACATACTTCATCACCCCCTGCCCTACCCCCTCCACTGTCTTAATGCCCATACACAAACGCATATTTATAGTTTGTTGGGCTGGGTCACTGATTGAACAAAGTTACCCTTCTCGTGTATTCAGTTGAGATCGAACTCACCCTGAAGGATATGTCACCAGCTCGCTAACCATAGTTCAAACTTTAGAACACCTTTTTGTGGTGATGGGAGACCTACTTATTAACAATGTTACCAGTAATATTTGCCATCGCAGTCAATAATTGAATAACTGTAGTGTTAAAATACGAAGTCATGTCAAGCCCATCTTCATTTTTGTTACTTGATTATAAAAAAGTAAGAAAAGCCTTTAAAAAATTAGAAGGGGTCTAGTGAAGCACTGATGCCAATTTTCAAGTCTGTAGATAAAACAGCACGGCCAGGAGCGCTGGAACACTTAGATACATAAACTAACACATAAGCTCAAGCATTTATTTTAAAAAAAGGGATAGAAACCTTCGCCACCTTTGTTGGCTACGGTCGTTCAATAGATAATCTACTCAAAAAGACACCTCTGAAGAATAAGAATTCCAGACTGTGCAAATTATATTTATTACTATGCAAAACAAAAAAAAAGCAATCATTGTCACATGCAGATAATTCTGCACCCCCCCCCCCTGAAGAAGTGGCAGCGGGCGCCCATGATGGGGATGGAGGGACCAACCGTGGGGAAAGATTACATTTCACAACACATAGCAATGATCAAGAGAAGTAATTTCTCATCAGCATGTTTTTTGTATTTAAAACACTTTTACTGTTATCTTAAATAGCACAACAAAATAAGCACGTCTTCTGCTCAGGGCTGGAAGGCAGAACCTGAGTCTAGCTCGTGGCCGCAACTATTTATATTGGCTTAAGTAAAACCACAGAATGGAAATACGTATGTATCATAGGCAATAAGCAACGTACCATTCGACGCACATGGGCGTTGTGTGGCCGTAAATGAGTGGGGCTTTTGATATAAAATTTTCGATGCAATGAGTCAGTAGAATTCATCTCAGAAACACTACATATATATATATATATATATATATATATATATATATATATATATATATATATATATATATATATATATATTCCCTTGATGAAGCCCGAAGCGGTAGAAACATGAGCTAGTTTGTGTAGCAAATCCACATTCTACTATTTATTTCCAGCTCTACTCTAAAACAACTTAACTTCACTAGAAAACACTTGTTTGTATCGAGCACTCTATGATATAAATCCATTACAGATCAGAAGTGTGTCTATATTATTAGTATATTATTATGTTATGTTATACTGCTAGCCTGATCTGTAACACGCACACACACACACACACAAACATATATATATATATATATATATATATATATATATATATATATATATATATATATATATATATATATATATATATATATATATATATACCTGACATAAATGGTGACGTTGTTTATGTATGGATCGGTATTAAGGTATCTAAAACTGAAGAAGTTTATTTTTTGATAATTCAGGGCATCCTAATTTGAAGTTGTTTTTCAAAGTCTCAACTCAACAGAAGCCATTTTAATGAGTGATCAGACTTGAAGTCTTCAGTATTTCTATGACGTAATCTTCATTTTTGTCATAATAAGAAGGTGGATTACCCAATCAGAGCATGCCATTTGAACTCAAAAAGATAAGCAGAGAAAAACTCCGCATATTTGCTCATATATATATATATATATATATATATATATATATGTATATATATATATAACGCAGTAAGGATTCGCTACAAAAGCACGTTTATGTTTTATATTATGTAGTACTCCGGATATATATATATATATATATATATATATATATATATATATATATATATATATATATATGTGTGTGTGTGTGTGTGTGTGTGTGTGTGTGTGTGTGTGTGTGTGTATATTGTTCAGAAATCTTTACAGCTTTAAATACTAAAGATTAAAAATACGTTTTCAAAGGTTTTTGTGTCATTTCAGTCAACTATTTTCCAATATCTGTCAATGCAACTTATGTGATTTTCTTTCAGGGTTTTTCTCCCTCTTTCGCATATACTTATTATTGTACAATGTATAAATTTTCTCTTTTTGGGGTCATAAAATTGTTTCGGGGATTATATATATATATATATATATATATATATATATATATATATACATACATATTTATATATATATATATTGGAATATATCAATACAAAATAAGGGGAAAATTTTGTATGGGTCAATAGGTAGGAGTCAAAGGCTATTTTATTGAGGTGATTTCTTTTTTTGATAATTCAGGTATTCTAATTCAACTCGAGCGATTTTAATGTGTGATCGGACATAAAGTCTTGAGAATTTCCATGACATAATCTATGATGTAATTGTCATGTAATAATAGGAACGTTAACCAATTAGGTGTGTCTGCGACAAACAAAGAGAAGAAATTTGCATATATACTCATTTTATGGTTGGATTATAAAACTTGCGACAATTCATCAAATTGTTTCAATGCTTTTACTTTTCTTCAAGTGAGTGAATACCGTCTACCTCTATTTCATTAATTCATTTACCAATTAACCAAGATATACAGCACTGTGTATTTACAAAAGATACGCAGAAACACACAGACACACACACACGCACATATATATATATATATATATATATATATATATATATATATATATATATATATATATATATATATATAAGAACCGTTATAAACATACAACAAGCGTGAGTATAAATATTAATGTACTGAGTAAATCTTTCTTTCAAAGAAAGTATTCGATACCATTGTTTCATTCTGTGATTTCAGAACGGAAATTTTCATTCGAACCTTTTTTTCTATGTGAAACAGAATGTACAATCTGCAGTGAGCCACTGGAAAAATCTTCACTCATATATATATATATATATATATATATATATATATATATATATAAACGTATAAATATACTTATTCATAAACAGATGTATACATATATATATATAATAATAAGTATATATGCATACACATATATACATATACGTATATACGTAAAGATACATATATGCATACATTTACTAGTACATCTATACATATATATATATATATATAGATAAATATATATATATATATATATATATATACATATATATATAACATATACATGATATATATATATATATATATATATATATATATATACATATCGATACTTTGATCCTAGACAAAGCGCATAGATACCTCTGAACCTATTTTTGACGGGTACTGTGCAAGTATAAGCATATATATATATATATATATATATATATATATATATATATATATATATATATATATATAAGGGAAAAAGAACAAGAAACTATTTGATAGAAATATTCATGTACACTCCATAAAATGGTAACAGGTCTGGTTAGTCGCTCAATAGAAACCGTTACGTCTTTTGACAGCATGCCGTGTTAGAGGTATTATTGGTATGAAAAAACAACTTATCTCACTTTTTGTTGGGAAGTCATCACTAAAAGAGACTCAATAAAAAAAAAAGAAGAAATGTGGTCACAAACTAAGAGATCAATTTAGCTCAAACGGACATAGCTAAGTGAACGTCGACATAGAAGAGTATGTACGGGTGATTTTTTTCCAGACATAATAAGGAGAAAAAGGTTTAATTTTCGCCCCTCTATCTCACTCAGTACAACCATTAGACGTCCTACATACGAACATATATATATATACACACACACATATATATATATATATATATATATATATATATATATATATATATATATATATATATATATATAGATAGATAGATAGATAGATAGATAGATATAGATATATAGCAGTGGCGGGTACAAATTATAAATACGTTGAACTGATAAATACTTAAAAAGTTCTCGGAGGTTCGTTTTCTTATTTGCTATAAAACCCTCAAATCAAACCTTGAGTAGCTGGAATTTTGATATACTGTCGATACAAAGATCTTTAAATAAACTGTACATTAAATGTAAACTAATTTTTAATTTCATTTGTTTATTCAATTATATAAGTACAACTAAAACGTGATATAAATTTTAGCTCCCTAGGTCAGTTTTTAAGGGTTTTAGAGCAACAAAAGAAACAAGCTGAAGCTAAACTCATATAATACAACTAATTGGTTAGCGGTTATCTTTGATTCTGCTATTTTTTAGCAGTTCATCAGTTGAGCATTATCGTTAGCTGTGCCCGCCACTGATGACTAGCCAGACCAACTTGAAAACTGAAAGAAACCTATGTTGACAGTTTCTAATAATTCACGTGTGTGTGCTAAGGTGATATTCAGTTATATGTCTGCATATATCAATAGATATAATCATATTGCTGTTTGCTGCGGCTACTTCGTAGGAAAGGTTAGGTAGTAATGGGAGAGTGGTTTTCACCTGCACTGTTCTCTGTCAACCACTTTGTTATGCCGGTGGCGGAACATTTTGTCAAGATATATGACTATGAGACACTGTTCAGGGATGTAGAATCATACATATTGGGGTATTAGTACAAAGTGAAAATAAGGAGCCTCAGTTCAGATTCGAACTCTTTTCGCTGATTCCGTTTTCCGAACTGATGACCATTTGGCCACTCCTGCATGCATACATGATGATGATGATGATGATGATGATGATGATGATTATGATGATGATGATTTTCATTTAGCAGTAGTTAGAACATCCTACAGTAGCAATCGGCCCTTCATCATTAAAAGCCATCGAGTCTTTCCCCCGGTAAACATCCTTGGCTCCCCAAGTTTCGTAGCTTACCAAGCGAGTTTGTGCAATGGTGGCTTCTTCGAGTCTTGCATTTGCCGGACCCTATCAATGCAAATCCCAGGGCTTTATTTTGTGCTGGCAACTCTTTAGGCATGCTCGATGTATGACCAAACATGGACCATCGTAGTTGGGCCACTTTTGTTTAGAGTGGAATGGTGTTACTCATCTTGTAGAGATCCTCGTTGGATATTAGTCTGTTCGGTCATCAGTGCCCTATGATAACTCACAGATGCTTGTGATGGCAGGCATCAAGCTTATTCATAGCTGCCTTTGGAACCAACCTGCTGTTGCAAATGCATGTCATCAAAGACACACATGATGCATCATACAGGCGCAGTTTATTTGTTAGAGGAACCCTTGATGCATATATATATATATATATATATATATATATATATATATATATATATATATATATATATATATATATATATATATAATCAAATGAGGATTCGCTACACATGCACATTCATGTTTCTGTCCTATTTGGGCTTTTTCAGGCATATAACTCAATTTATTTTAGATTTCTATTTGGGACATTGGGGGGGGTCTATTATTCTAGGTGGTGGGGTCTTTCATCAAGTAGTTTACTATTGCTCGCTATATATAGCAAGCAATAGCCAACCACTAAACTAATGCCTAAACAGGGCAGAAACATAAACGTGTTTGTGTAGCGAATCCCCATTCCATTATATTCTAAGCTCTACTCTAAACCAGCTTAATGTTCAAAGTTGAATGTTACGAGTACTTTATGAAATAAAACCATCAAACATCAGATATCAAATTGTATTATATTGCATCCCAGATTAGTATTGTGGTATATGTATATGTTTATAGTAGAGTGGAGGTTCACAACCCGAACACGTCCATGTTTCTGCCCCCCTTGGACCTGAAGAGGCCCAAACAAGGCAGAAATATAAACATGTTTATGTAGCGAACCCTGTTCTACTATATTTCTAACTCTGATCCACATCAACTTGAAATTCAAAATTGAATGTACCAAGCACTCTATCGAATAAAACCATTATACATCGGATATTGCATTATATTATGCATTATACTGCATCCCTGGTTTGTACTGATATATATATATATATGGCTGTATGCGTTATTTTTTTATCTTTATTATTTTTCATTAGAAGAATCATTAATTAGTCCTTCTTCCACATATTTATTAATTGTTTTCATCGCACTACAAGCTGAACAGGCTATCGTTTAGATTGGTGGTTCTAATACTGGGGTTTGTCAAATAATGTTCTGTGGCTCGCAGCAGGGTTCTCTCTGGACCTGACACTGTGAATCTTATAACAGAAACATTACCCAAAGTACATCGATCGAAATACGTAATCTTTGTACAAAGACCTGTGTCATAAGTGGGAATTCGAATAAGTGTTATCCATTTTTATACAGATATGATTTTAATGGTCAAAAATTGATTATATTATATTTCATTAATTATTTTAAAAACTAGGAGCTAAAAAAAGGTCTCGGTCCAAATATTTCCTATTAGAAGGGGGACCTCGAAATTCCCAAACCTCTGGCTTAGATCCCTATAATCTACAGGGGCTTCAAAAACTTTGAAGGCATATATGTTTTCATTGCATTTTTTTCAACAAGGAGACTCCAAGCTTTGTACAGCTTACTGTCTCACCAAGTCTAAACCCGTCACTGCAGAGCATATTTATTTCCGATCTGTTCTCTTTACGCCCTGTCATAGACTGACAGTCTGGGTAGTCGCCATGTAAAGCAACTATAATTGGGGTGGAAGAAGTACTTGTCAAAAAATAATAAAGGATGAGAATGTTAGTCCAAACAACTCGTACAGTAACCCCCTTTGCAGTTTAAAGTTGTCATAACAACTTATGTAACAGCCGCGTTTGTGGTTTCTTTTTGATGTGCGAGGCTTCCTTTTCAGGTGTTAGTCTCATCATAGATGGTTCGTAAGCTCCTCTTGCAGACCCGTTATTAGTGGAAAGAGTTCGATCCGCTCAGAGCAATGCCCTATTTTGGCAATATACCAGGCTAAGATACGCATCACAGCAAACGAAAATGTTAGATAACCTGCAAAAGAATTAGTGGAAGCAAAGATAACCCCTATCTTTCAAAAAATGAATTTAGCTACGGTTCTTTTTTTCTTTAAAACTCTTAAAACGTACTTAGAGGGCTGGAATTTTAATATGCTGTAGCTTAGATATAGAACTCTAAAGAGACTGTATGTTAAATGTACGTAGGTTATGGAATAATTTGATTAAACAACTTTGGGAAAGATTTGAATTCACCCCTCCCAAGGGATTACTTTCTCCGGTTGGTACCATGTAATCCAGTACAAGCTGTCATATATTACTTGGAGAGGAGACCTGTGTCACTGCCAAGTAACCCCTCACTGTCCCGAAAAATGGCATGAATTACTCAGCACGATATTAATCAATTTGTTTTGTTCGGGTGAGACTATTTGACTCAGTTGAGTCTTTTAGGCTCGTTTTAACATCTTCGTCTGGATATCGAGTGCTACATCAGGAGATTTAACTCAGAATACATTCCTTTGTCTGGACAGCGAGTTCGTCTAAAGCAGCTGTATTCAAACAGTGTTCTGCAGAACCCCAGGGTTTTGTGAGACATTTCCAGGGGTTACGCGAAACAAAATGACATTTTCGTAATATACTTAATAATTCTTCATTACATAAAACGATTCTTTAGCGGAGTACTTTTTAAATGAGAGAAAAATTCGACAACATTTTGCCTTTTTAATTGAAACCATCTTGGTTACATACGCGACACGGGCGCTGTTCAGCTAGCAATGGTTTATATGTCTATTTTACTTCAGTAAGCTTCGTTCTAACATTTCCATTCGAATGTGTACTTTCCATTTGGGTTCATACACATCTGGATAATCCCATAAATAGGGCCAAAATTTAATCGTTGCATACATACTTACTACTCGTAGTGACACCCTGAAGACTCTCACGAAATTCCCAAAACTTGAATCTAAAAACACGGACAATCATTCGCCTGATGAGGCCCAGAGAGGGCAGAAACATAAACATGTTTGTGTCGCGAATCTACTTCCTATTATTTATATTTCCAGCTCTACTCTAAAACAAATCTTTTTAAGTATAAAGTTGAATGTATCGAGCACTCTATGAAATAAATCCATCACAAATCAGACATTGCTTTATATTATGCTATACTGCTAACTTGGTCTGTACCATATGTACTATATATACATATATATATATATATGTATGTGTATGTATATATATATATATGTGTGTGTGTGTGTGTGTGTGCATGTGTGTGTGTGTGTGTGTGTAGAAGGGAAAGATGTTTGTTGAATGGGGTTCCTTAGAAAACTTAATTATTGAAAAGGGCTCCCCGAGTAGTTAAAATTTGAAGACCTGTGATCTGAAGCGAATAACAAGATGAAGGGACCCACGAATCACCCTCATCCCGGGGAAATTAATCTTTCTACTTGGTGCTGGTTTCAAGGCCTCGCTCATCATCTCTGTTAAGTTTCCCTTTCAAAAGACAAACCTATTAAAATGATGAATCTCCTAAGTGAAATGTCTCAGTAAACTCGTAAAGAGATTTACGGAACATATGTATCCCATCAGTCATAGAAACCTCAGAATATATATATATATATATATATATATATATATATATATATATATATATATATATATATATATATATATATATATGCCCCGTGAGTCTCGAAATGGTTAATATTACAGCAGGTTCTAATGAACTCAGTTCGTGCGCTTGGCGTGGCGTAATGCCAGTAAACTCTCTTGTTCGATTTTCATTGGTGCCCTTTTATAGTAGCAGACTAAGCTATGCTTAGTATATAAACACTAGCACAGTATAATATCCCTCAATGACTTTTTCATGTTATTTGTGGATAGATTAAGGTTTTTGAATATTTCTATTTTTAAAAGGCGTATTTAGTCGCATGTCTCAATCACTTCTTCTCTCTAATCAGCTTCATAGAGAGGGAGAGAGCACCAGCGAACCGACGGTGGGTCAACCCCCCTCCCCCCCGATGACACCATGTTTTGGCAACGCAAAACATTCAACATTTATCGTTACTTTTAGTGCTATTTTCCAGTGATTTTAGCCGATTTTGACAAATCTAACTATTTTCAGCTATTGAAAAATGGTCATAAAAAGGCTAACAGTGTTTTAAAGTGCGTTTTGGCGTTTTTGACATTCTTGAGAGGTCGATTTAGCACGAATTTTTTTTTTTTTTTGATTTGGCAATTCTAGGGATGGCACTGAGTAACCGCCCCGGGTGACACCCTTGGAACGCAACTGAAAGAGAGTAAAACTTGTTTCATGCCAAACTTACACAGCAGTCTGTCACACTTTACCTGCAAGCTATATAAGTCTTTCCTTCTTTCTCTCTTTAATTAGCTTTAGAGAGAGGAAGACCCAGCTAACTGTGTCTATGTGTCAGCGACAGCAGTCAGTCACACTTTAGCTGCTGACAGCATGTCTTCCTCTTCCTCTCTTTGATCGGCTTTAGAGAGGAAGAGAGTAAGACTTGTGTCTTCACCGTGACGTGAATAGACTAATAAACATACGGACAAACAAATTTAGTGACTATGGTTGTAAAAAAAAAAAACAGTTTGTATCTTAGATTAAAAAATGTATGGTCTTGAATATAAACCATGACCGTTATATAGGAGCCGATGTGCCATTTATCCATATTCGTTCATTCTTCTGTGCGGTGCACAAGACACGAGTGCAAAAAATGAGTGGAATTAGAGAACTTCTCCTTTATTTTGTATTTAAATTCAATTGAGTAGGTGTTAATGATAAGTGCCCGACAAACTGTTTTTTAAAAAGTTGGTATTTTCATTATTTTTAGAGTTGCAATGCTCGTTTTTGTTTACTTTTTTATTTTGAAGTGTGAACACTATGCATTATGATTCATAGAGTGTTCCAGCTTCCAAAGTAAATAAAAATTGAGGTTCGTAGCTCTGAAAATACCGAAAATATCAACTTTTTAAAAAATGGTCCGTTGGGCATTTATCATTCGCAGCCACTCAATTATTCTTGGAAAATATCTTCTTTTTTTATATTCCAAAAGACTCTTGTACAAACACTGATGTGGTTTCAGGAGCTTTAGGCTAACTATGGTGACTGTCAAGCGGTAGGACTTTTTTTCTGTCATTGTAACCTTCTTTTTCAGATTGACAACATTACAGAGCTAATGGGTTTCAACTACCCTGATATTCACTAATAACAGGGCGGGAGATTCATGTCTTTCCTCAGCCAACACCACAACTCGAACCCATTCCGCCAATTCTGTCTTCTGCACCTGTAACCGTTACGCCACTCAGCGCCCTCTGGACAATTTCATAGTCATCTCTCTTTTTTTCCCCATCTTTGTCGAGGAAGTGTTGGTTAATCTATCTTGTTTTTAAACTAAACATTTCTAAGTAGGTTTTTCGCTGAATTTCGCCCTGAAAATAACATCAACACAAGGACTAATCTGTTCCGCTCATTATCTAACGACGTCTTCGTCTTTTGATTGCAAATTCGGGTGCCGGGTGTCCATAAAAGGAACTTCATCTCTAAAACACATTGTTGGCGCTTGTTTGTTTGAAGTCGTGTGTCTAAGAATTTGAGTGGCGTGATAGATTCGCTGAAAACGCATTAAAAGTTTATGAATTCATAAGAGTGAACAATATTTTCTTGAATTTTGTAGATGCCTCCGCATACATCTCTATAACAGGGTCTGTGGGTCGGTCTGTCGATAAGTCCGTCTCCAATACGTTTGAAATCGAAGAAAGAATATATTTAGTCCTGCGTCCTCGCCCTTCTCTAACTTAGAGAATGACACAAAAAATTGGGTAGTTTCCTCCCTTATGATTTTATTCTTTATCATAGAGTTCTTATACAAGCATGGCTGCTATAGGGTCAAACTCCACTCCTACCTCTATTCCGACTGAAGATCGTTTCTACAACTCTTGTATTGTAGTAAATATTTTTTTACAATAAATGTATTTATTAGAATTTTTTTAAAAAGCCCTTGCGTAAATCTGTGATAAATGCAATGATCGATATGTAAATCTTGTCAGTTTGGCTCAATCGATAAGACAGGCGGCTACCATTCACATGGTATTGATTACAAATCAAGGTAGGGAAATGTTAATTTTAAAGATAAATTCTTTTATTTGATCGAAATAAGCTATTGCGTATTTATGCTATTAATTTTTGGTCGATATGTAAGATTTCTCAATTCGGTATCTCTCTGATCAACTCTGGACAAGATGTTAAAAAAATAGAAACAAAACTAACATTCTTTTTTAATCAACAATTTAATTCTATTAAAATGAAACATTTTCGAGAAATTTAGCATTCAGAATCTCAAGACCTGGCTAAATGAATGACTTGTTATGTTGATAGCAAAAAATTGGTTCTTTTTGTGTAATGTTCTAATTCTTAACTCTATAACCCAAACGATTGGAATTAAAATAGGTGTTTGTTCAAATACGTATGGCAGGAACTGTAGCAACGCTACGTTAAAGCAGCTAACGAACCGGTCGCAGGTTCGATTCCTGCAGCAGCCCAATTTTCTTTCATTGCTTGTCCTATTTACGTTGTCTCAGCCAAGTGACACATTCTAACAGGAGGTCATTTCTAAACTGGAGTTTCTAAATATATGATGAATTCATAATCATTCTGTCGGGTTATTTATGATATAGTTATATGCGTTGAGAAACAAACACTGCTGATAATGAATGAACAAAAAAAAGAACGTTGAGAGAAAACATAAATGTGTGTCTATGTTTTTATATATGCATAGATAAATACGTGTGTATATATACATAAATATGTATACTCATATACATGCATAAATATGTTTAAACACATGTGCGTGTATGTAATTATATATATATATATATATATATATATATATATATATATGCATTTATGAATATGGATATGTACATAGATGTACATTCATACTATCTAGTTACTTTTCTTATAAATCAGCTTTGAATGACTCTCTCTCTCTCTCTCTCTCTCTCTATATATATATATATATATATATATATATATATATAAGTGTGTGTGTGTATAATATCAAAGATATCGAAAAAATATGTGAATTCTAACTGGTTCTAGTCATTTTCGAAGACTATTTCAGCTATGAATAACAAATCAAACTTAGCAAAACTGGTTTCATCCTTCATTTGGCCTTTTTCTGTCGGCAAATTGAAGGCTTCAATGCCAACTTTGTCGTGAAATTAAAGGCCTTTACCCATCATAAAAATCATCTGGTACGCCCTTGCGAGCTTTTTTATTCTAAATTGCCATGAATTAACAATTAACAAGTTTGAAGATACGTAAATTTTCTGTTTCGGAGACTTCGAGATAATTACAAAGAAGTGGCCCTTTAAAGGCATTAAACAAAGCCTGCGTGACAAGTATGTGATAAACAGTGAAAACAAAATTATATTTTACGTTCATTGTTTAAACCCTTTGTTAATATACCAACTTTTTTCGGCCAATTCAACCTCTTCATTCTCTGTATATTCACAATGGAAAGAGGCCGTATTGTCTGAATCAAAGTGAGTCTGTTGATAACTCTTCTCCAAGTTGTAGAAATACATTCGTAAATTTTTTTTCGTAACAGTCGTTCACTTTCCAATTTTTAGCTTATATTCATCTGCGGCTAATGGGGAACAAAAAATATATTTACAAAATTAGGAAGTATTTTGATACAAGTAAAGTAATGTGGCCCATAAAAAAGAAGTGCTTTTCTTCCTACAGAGCTAGTAATATTGCATTATTTTCGCATCTCATGCTACAGTGAGATTGGTCTTGAATTACCTGACCCATGGAGACCGTAAAGATGGGCGTGGCACAATTTCCTCTGACCATGATCGTTCTTCCCGTTCGGCCTTGTGCTAAGAAGTATCGAATGACTGATATGGCGATGGGAAAAAAGAGCAGATAACTCCGATTGATATGCAGATGATACGGTATGTGTTAAAATGAGAGGGTTTTTTTTTCCTTTCTTTTCTTTTCGGTGACAAATTAGTGTCGTCTTAATGTGCCTCTCGAACACCTGAGACCAAAAAATAAAGTGTGTGTCAAATATCAGCACATTGCATTCAGCAGTTGTGCTGTCTGTAAAATCGGGACACACAGATTTTACTTACGGCGCCTGTCCGAGGAACCGATTGACGTAACTTGGCAACCAATCAGAAAGGACCTTACTGCACATGCTTGAATAAACACTCTCCTTTGGGATACTCAGCCGACAGAGAGATGCCACCGATCAAGCTTGTACACCGTGCAAATGTAAATATTGTGTAAACGTTTGGAGTCTAGCGCCTTCGACCTTTACATCGGATCATTGTCAAGATCGGAGAAAAATCATAGATGTTATTCGAACAATTGAAATCATTCTCCTTGCATTTTTTGCTGTTATTCACACAACATTCCAATCGATTCAATCTACAGCCTTCCTCGTGTCCTTTCCATGCGTAAAGAGAAGGACTTTTTCCGGTGGTGTCAAGTCGAAAACGCTTATAATGTAGGATTTAGATGTTATTAATTCCATCCTTTGTCAGACGAGGACTTGCATTCCGTGTTCTCAGTTGAGCAGCGAAAGCTTCAACAAGTTGAATTCCACACTGGTCTAACGACAAGTAGATGTATGCCGCTTCTTCGAGTTTTCTCACTCTCCATATGCCTTCCTTGCCTATTATTCGGACGTCGGCTGGAATGTTGGTTGAACAACAAAAATATCAAGAAAAATGCCTCCGATTGTCCGAAAAAAATATCTATTAATGACTCTTCCCTAGATTATCGACTACATCATTATAGATGTTATTCTTTGTTTCTTTCCATTGTCAAACTCCTGCCCAAAGCAAGAACAAGAACAATAATCCTCACCAAATTGAGGGGAGTACAAAATGACATTCACCTATCGTGATTTGAATTCCCGACTAACTGATTGGTAGTCGTATCTCATACTGAGTGGGCTAAATTGACAAGTTTTACGTATCTACCAAAGTTTGCATTATGAAAACGCATGGACTTATTTCACTATGATAAATAATTACATTGATGTAAAATAAATATATTCTTTTATATTTCTTTAATTTCTAACTACGATTCAAAAAATGCAGTAATCATGATCAGTCGGAGTAAAAGTAGTAGTTAAGTTTGACCCATTACCAGCCATGCGTATATATATATATATATATATATATATATATATATATATATATATATATATAAAAGTATTATATCGGGAGGTCATTTCAAAGGGTTTCAAAATCATATACATATATACATATATAAGATTTTGAAACCATTTGAAATGGTTTCAAAATTATATATATATATATATATGATTTTGAAACTATTTGAAATGGTTTCAAAATTATATATATATATATATATATATATATATATATATATATATATATATATATATATATATATATATATATATATATATATATATATATATATATATATATATATATATATATATATATATATATATATATATATATATATATATATATATATATATATATATATATATATATATATATATATATATATATATATAATTTTGAAACTATTGGAAATGTCCTCCGGTTTATGCATGGTGAATGTATCATTTCGCCTCGACTGCGTAAATAGAATTAAAAAAGAAAATGGGGCTGCAGTAGGAATCGAACATGCGGACGATAGATAGCCCAGTTGTATCGTTTCTGAACGTATATAAGTTAATCATTAACAGATATTGGGGTCTTCTTATTTTACATAAACTTAATGGTAAAAGCAATGCAGGTTCGATTCTCACCTCATTTTCTTCATTTGTTAATTCTATTTACTTTGTCTAGGCCAAATGATACATTCACTGTTTAACAACGGGAGTTCATTTCAAAAAGAGTTTCAACATAATATAACGCAATTCATAATCATTCTGTCGGATCATATATCCATTTCTTAATAACATATATATGTGAGTGTGTATGTGAGTGTGTATGCGTGTGTGTGTGTGTGCAAATCTTTGCAACTTCACACTCTGAAATTGTTGCTGATTTTTTTTCCTTTTGATTATACAGAAAGTTTCTTCGGTTTTAAAACATTCAAGATTCTACAAATGATCTTACAAACAGAATTTGTTTTATCTCAATTTATCAGTTTGTTTCGTTCATGTTATGCAGATCAATTATTCACAAATAACCATTAACCAAAAGATATTCAAAATGATTCATTTTTTTCATTTCTCGACAGAATATGATCTTATTGTACTATAAGTGGAATTTTCTGTATGGGATCATCAGTTGTTTACCATGGAACTGTTTCGGGGTATCTAACAACGGTTATTTTACCGCAGTTCCCCAGAAGTGCTGATCTTACACAACCTCCCCTCAAGCTATGATTCTAATATCTAGTTTTTTTAATTTTGTTTCAGTGTAATCTTAATGAAAGTAATGTGTAATTCCATTTAGGGTATTGTAAAATACCAAACTTGCCTCAGTCGTCGGGGACCATATACCCGTTCTTGGGGGGGAGGCTAGCACATTTGAAGGGGGTATAGACTGAAATAGATATTTATTCGCTCCCCAACCAGGGTGGAATGTGACACAGATTCGAGTTTATCATGGTGTGGGGGTGGGGGAGGCATTTGTACATGCAGGAGAGAATAAAAATTGTCCAGTCCCCGTGAACAAAAGGCGCATTAAGGTGTCACGACCCACCTACTTTAGTACAGTGATGAGATGCTGCCCCGGGGAGACTGACCTCCGCAGACTGGATAGGGCATACTTTGGCGAGGGAAAGGGGTCACCGGACGAATCCTGGGACGGGGAAATGATAATAAATGAATATCTTTCCATCTGTTCCCCGTGTTGTATCCCCGTTTAACAGGGTGGGACTGGAACCGGAGAAAAGTTCCTAAGGCCCCCTCCCCCTAAAAAAAAAGAGGTTTGGGAATGTCTGGTCTAAGAGATAACTTGACGCTTACATCAGCAGGTATATGAAACAGGACTAGGGATATGGAGTGCATTCGTCTTTTTCGTCAGCGAAGAGTCAGGGGTGAAGGGTAGGGGAGTGACCCCATTCGGCCTCGCACGAGACCCCAAAACGAAGAAACACGTCCTCGGCTGATCTAGAATGTCTTTCGCGTGCCCACACGAACATCTGGAGAGGGAGCTGGGTTGCATCGAGCCAATGACGTTAGTTCTCAATATTGGACTCTCCATTGTAGAGGCAGATTCACCGTTTGGCTGAGTAGGTTTACGCCTGGGGGGCCTGAGCGACAGGGTAGGGGTGAGAGCAAAACATAGTTTATTTGAGTGTATGCGTAGTAAACTGGATGATATCTCTGTATTGCGCCTATAATTTATTCATATCTGGAATATTACAAATACTGTACAGTGGCGTTTATAAGATAAACTCAATTCGTGACAATATGTGGATTTTGAGAGTTGTACCAAACCCACAACATAGATTAGAATATGACTATCAAGTGTAGACACTTTTGTGATGGTAGTTTGAATTGATTCCAGTTCTTTAGGCCGCTCATATAAAAATATGGCCTATGTCACAACCCTTCAAATGAAAGGTTGTAATTCCGGCCGGTCAGTTCCATGATATCTGCCACCCAAAGCTTCGGGAGTTAAGGGATTTGAGTAATATTTAATAGGATATATTTATGTTCGCAACGATTTACCATGATCGCTTACTTAAAGTCACTCATCACTAATCTCAGCTGAGTAACATTTCTCCTCTTTGAAGTTGAGTGTTGAGGTATTACAAAGCATAACTTCAAAATTGAATCAATTGACTCAAACTAATACCCATATACTTTTATTTATGTTGATGTTTCTTCTTGGGAGCTTTTATCCTGATTCATAGAATCGCATTTAAAGAATATATAGGGAGCCAATATAATCTGTGCTAAATTATGCCCATATTAAGGTCATCCTACATTTTTTTTCAAAAAGTGAATTTAAGGATTTGGGTAAAAGCCCTCCCGAAAAAATATCTATACTTTGTAATGTTGCAATGTAACTCTTGCCTATTATAGGAAGTGTTACTGTTTAATGATTTCGTTGAATGAATCTAAGCAAACAATCGCAGTTAATCGTTGTGAACATAGAGATCCGATTACCCCGTTGAATAAGACCCCTCAACTGGCATATTGAATATATTAGTCCTATTTAAAAGAATTTTTCCGAATGCTCAGACTCCCCAAACTTTGGGTGGTCGGTATTAGGATGGATTGAATTTAGCTCCCAGTACGGTAGTATTTCGTTTTGTAAAGTAGGCTCTAAACATAAGCATTTAGAAATAATGCTTTTAAGACTTCGTACTGCAGCAAATGTTATACACAATGCTATGATATAAGTCATTTAACCTGATTTAACGTAATTTTTTTCCATTCAAAAAAAATTCATGGTGGGACAGGGAGCAAGGTCAGGAGGGGCCTTTCAGAAGTCAAACCTGGGGGTTCGCTCGATATATTATCCACCACAGCTTCTGGAATAGATCTTTATCTGCTAGAGGGCCACAAAGAATATCCAAGTGTCCTGTAGTACAAGAAGAAACACAGAAATCATCTGGGAATACTTTGACCCTTTCAAATTAGTGCAAGGACCCCTGAGAGGAATTTTATCATGGGGTACAAAGTTTTTTTTTTCCAGGACCCTTCCCATCGCTTAACATAGACTTACTGCATCAGAATAAGCTGTTTGGGTTGAATGGATAGAACCCCAGTCACTACGTGGGGACGAGACGGCCAAGACGAGTGGCCAGGCATTTGCTGATCGCGTGTTCAGAAACTTGTTTTGACCTGAGACTCGGCGATAAAGAAAAGCACGTAACGTGGTATTCGATAATTTGATACAATACACTTATGTAAAACTATGGAAGCTCACACAAAACAAAAATGATGGTCTTCAATATATTAAGCAGAAGAGGATTTGAGTAGCGATTGTTGAAAGTTTTGAGTAAAACATGCACGGACAGATTTAAATTGTGGTCGCAGTAAATATTAAAAGAGGTCGCCTTCTTTGCCTCCCTGAGTGGCTAAAAATGGCTACATTTTTCCATTTTTTCAATTCTAACTACTATCAGCTAACTTTATAGCTAAAAATGTTGAGAAAGCTTTACAACATACGATGGCTCTTGAAATCTTTGGATGTTTGAACCTTATATCATAAATATATCATTTAAGGAATAAAAAGAGTATAAAACCAATTTATCCTCCCGTTAGTCGCATATGGAGCTGAAAGATGGATTCTAATCAAGAGATAGACCCACAAACTGAGAAGCATGCAACGCACGCATGAGAGAATATGCTCAACCTCTCATAGAGAGATCACAAGACAGCACAGTAAATCAGAGAGAAAACAGGAGTCCAAGCCATCATCGACTCTATTTGAAAACTCAAATGGCGATGGGCCAGTCACTTTGCGAGAATGGCAAACAACCGATGGACATCACTACTCACAACATGGATCTCCAGAGACCACATGCGAAACCCAGACCGACAGAATACAAGATAGAGAGATGAACTAGACAAATACAGAAAATACTGGCTCTGCGACGCCCATGAAATCATCCACATAATTGATGAATTCTTGAAAAGCGGCTTATCAGTCTGTTCAAAAAGATTAAAAGTAATTCCGAAAAACATGCCAATAGATGATTGTGTTTTGAATAGCAAATAAGGATCGTGATTTTGTTTATTATTATACATTGGTTTACTCAGACTAGTGTCCTCATCTTGGTTGTTATAGCCACAACGTTTCGACCGCTATACCCCTGGACTTCGTCAGGTGTTTGTCGCAGTTGGGAATATCGAACCGAGCCCTTTATTTAATCCTTGAGGGTTCTCATTCCGCAGTCCATGCTAGGATATATATATCGTATCAGCTGCTGATTCTTCCAAGTTAATTCGTCCTTGCTCTTTCGCTGGTATCTCCATTTCATTGAACTAGAATATAATGGAGGATACCACAGCCGAAACGTTGCGACTGCAACAACCAAGATGAGGATACTAGTATGTGTACCTCAGTGTATAATAATGCTAATTTTTAATCTCAGAATTTCGGATCCCATAAAGTTTTTGCTAATATTTTCACGTTTATTTCTCAGTTCATAAGTATCGATGTCAAGAGAATATCGTGAACAAACATCGGAATATCAATAAAAATGAATTCCTGTTTCTTTCCTCAATATTGATCTCCAAACATCATGCTCGGGGGTTTATAAAAACTCCCCCCCCCCCCAGAGTTGAGAAAAACTAGAACGCCTTAAATGTCACCGTGCCCAACATGGCAACGTTTAAGATTAGACTAAACAAAGGACTGGTATAACATATAGAAGTATACTTATAGCACCTGATCAGCAGAGACCACCATGGCATACTTATAGCTCATGATTAACAAAGACCACCAAGAGACAGTGTTCCAACAACAGCAGATCCAGCAGACTAGCAGAAGTAACAGCTGGATCACAAAACCTTCGACCGGGCCCATGACCCATGTTAGAGATAAGATTATTCTATGAATCAAAGTTGGTTTTTTTTATCAACTTATAAAGATCTTCATGCGTCTACCCCTGACGTCACAATGATGTAATATATGCCAGAAACCTGAGACATCCCCAAAGAATGATGGTGAAAAGCATCTTGGCTTCATAAGTTTTCACACACTTCGTTTAAGATTTTCAAATTCAACAATTCATGCTATTTCAGTAGATCGAGTAATAAAAATTGGTTTGAAATGAAATAAATTATTTCTGGTCGACAGCGCTTCTCCTGATAGAAAAATAAATCGGCAAGCCCAGATGGCGAATTTAAAGTCAAGGAAGCAGACGACAATAAACATAACATTAACCCAAAGAATACTAACCTTAACAACACTAACCCTTCAGCTGGAGTGGTGATCATTTTGAAACGGGAAAGGTAACAATAGCCAATAAATCGAGATAATGTTGCTACTATAAACACAAATTCTGTAAGTAAAATACGGCGCCAAGAGAACGGGAAAAAATTCAAGTTCAAGAGCTGGATTATATCTTTTGTAAACCGTAAAGGCTCCGGTAGTTCAATTGGTAGAACAGTTGCAGTGGTTTGTCGTACATAGGAAGACATCTCGAGGGTTAAAGGGATGCGAGTACGAACCTCACCAGGAGCTTATTCTTTATTTCCCGATCTACGCTGTTTACTCATTTGCAGTAGACTGACGGTCTGAGCAACTGCGATGAAAAGCGTCAAAAAATGAAGATTAAAGAAGTACTAGTCAAAATTTAATAATGTTTGGGGAAAAAAAAAACCTTTCAAATATTACACGGAACAGGTCTTGTCAGTCACTCAACAGAAATCCTCACGTGACCAACGTCTTATAGCAGCATGCTGTCCCGTGGGCGATCAATTACAAAAGAGGGTGATCAATAAATAAGTTACTTCTCCCGCCTATTGATGGGCAGTGATCACTAAAAAAATGGCTGAATATTTTTTTTCAAAAAGCAAGCGGACCTGAACTAAAGGTCAATTTAGTATTAACTAAAATTACCAATAAAACCTTCACAAAAAAAAAACTTATTTTGGTGGGGAGAGGATTTTGGAAAAAAATTGAAAATTTCAGCCCTCTGACTCCATTGATGCAGGCTGCACGCGTGATACCTATATACATACATAGCCAGCCAGCCAGCCAGCCAGCCAGCCGGACCGATTTGAAAAATGATGAAATTTCTGTTGACAATTTTGATGAAATTTTCAGACGACGGATTCCGGTATTGTTTTGTACGTAACCTCTCTCTTTGGTCTTAGGATTAAGGGGTTGTTTTTCTTTTTTCCATCGTTCCACACTGTTTATTTTGGACGGTTATCTTTATCATTGTTATTTTCAACATGACGTATCTACCTGTGACTTTTGCTTACTTCTTGAACTTTTCGTTGTGTCTCGTTATTTTACAAATTTTCCCTGACTAATATCTGAAGAGGACCTGAGTAAATACGGACGAGAACGTTGTGTTGAAAATAACAGCAATAAAGGTGCAGTAAAATGAAACATTGACTCTGTGTTGAAAATACAGTCTGGAAAGAAATAATCATACATAAGTTGGCGTCAGTCTGTGACAGGAACTGTTTCATGACATTGCTTGGTGGGGAATGATTATCAAAAATAAGATTCGAAGATGCAGGTCAATCACCGAGCCAGACCGCCTATTTTTTATCGCGTGCTTTCGCATGAGATCAAGGAAGCGTTAATACAAATGAAAAAAAAAAATCAGACGGTTATTTTAAGGTAAACTTTTGTTCACACAATCCCGCTTTTTAGGTTTGCGATCAATAGTATGAAACTTGAAAAATGTCAAGATCGGCTCCTCAAAAATGGTGGGACGGCTCGTTGATTCACTTGCATAATTGGAGATTTTCATATTTTACTTTTGATAAATAATGACTTTTTTTTAAAAACATAGTTACTTTGTGAAACAGGTAATAACACGTCTTCGGCAGGCTTGCGAGTTATGTAAATATGTATGTATTCATTGGAGCTAAAGGGCTGAAATATTCAGCTCGAGGGCTGAAAACATTTACAACTTATGTCTACATTATGATTTTTTTGAGTACTTACCCTTAATACGTTTTTGGTGGAGAGTTGATTTTGCCATGTAAGGTAATACTAAATTTGTCCCTAGTTTATGCCCAAGAATTCAGACATTTAATTCCGGTGCCAAACAAGATATGTTTCGAAATAAATTGTCTCTATAATTATCACACACACATACACACACACACACACACACACACACACATATATATATATATATATATATATATATATATATATATATATATATATATATTATTATTATTATTATTATTATTATTATTAAGTAAAGGATATATAATCCGACAGAAATAATTATGAATGCGTTATATTACATTGAAACTCTATTAGGAATGATACCCCATTATTACACGTTGAATGTATCATTTGGCCAAGACAGAGTGAATTAAAATATACATATGCACAAAATTTCTGATATTGTGATTTCACTATCATATATTTATACATTATATATATATACATTGTATATATATATATATACACACACACACACACACATATATACGTACACTTTATATATATACATATATATAAATATATACACACACATTATATATATATATATATATATATATATATATATATATATATATATATATATGTGTGTGTGTGTGCACACACATTATATATACATGTGCGTAGGTGATAAAATAAGAAAGAAAACCTTGACCCAGTCGTCAGTCTTGCACGGTACGTAGGCTTATTTTCATTGAATAAAAATAAGCAAAAAGATCCATGTATATGTAATCATACATAGATATACATAAAATAACTGAAATTCGGTACAATGAGATCATATATTTATAGGTTTAATTTACTGGGCCAAGACGGCTTCAAATGCGGGACACAGGGAGAATCGAACTCACCACAATAGTAATAGTAAGAGAGGCTTGCTTGTCAACCACTAGTCTACGACGCGGGACTCCATGTATATATAACTTCATATCGATCTATTTATACGTTCGTATCGATCTAAATGCATTTATAATGATCATAGATACTGTTATCAAGAGGTCATTGTTATCAAAATCAGTTGGTGCAAAACTCTATATTCAAAAGTAATTAATTGTGATAAAAATTTAAAGAAAACTAGTATTGATTTCTCGTAATATAAAATTGTTTATAACAATAAATTTCATGACATAATGAATTTATAACAATGAATATGGATTGTTCCAATTCTTATATCCCTTGCTTAATGAAATCGACCGGTTATTGTTATCTAAAAGACGTAGTCCGAAGTGATCACAATGAGTGACTTCTTCTGTATAATGGAAATCAAGTCTATTACAATGATTAAGCATTTTTTCACCATACAAGTTTTCAAATACACGACATATCTCATTCATTCATATATATATATATATATATATATATATATATATATATATATATATATATATATATATATATATATATATATATATATATATATACATATATGTGTGTGTGTGTGTGTGTGTGTATATATAATTCCGAATGAATTACTTCATTTCTATATATCATCATAGACGATTGTCGGGAAGCGGTCTAGATTTTGAGATATATTGTATATAAACAAAAAGATAGATACATAAACGAAATCTAAGAAAACAATTTTTTCGAAAATGTACTTTTCAATTGAAACATATCTTAAGCAAAATGGATAAATATTATTCTCTTTTTCGTTTTCTTTGACTTAGAAATTAATAAGAAATAATCTGCAATCAATAACATGGAGCGATTACCATAATGAAGTCCCAGCCCAAAATCAAATGACTATTTTGTAAGTAAATAAAGTTTCAATTTCGGTAATTCATTTTGACAAACAAATTCAACTTTGATTGGACCTAGTGTATAATTTTAATGGGGTCTTTCTATTTTCGTATTTAGCTGTAATATTCAGAATTCAAAACAAAAATGAAATATTCTAATTCTATTTATTTATCAAATGGAGTATTGTAAATAATTATTATTAATTTTCTGCTACTCCTGACCTTCATTTTAAATGTTGATGCTTTTTATCGCAACAATTAATAAAATTGAAATTTTCATAAAATTGAATTGGTCGTGAAGTCCCTTATGGATCGATAATCTATCTATACATAACAAAACGAATCTTCAAACAAATTGAAACCCTGAAAAACTTCGGAAATAAAAAAATATTTTGAAGAAATATTTCTGGGAAGTTCCTAAAATTTTTTCTTCAAACGAATAATTGTTTGAAAATATGGTCATTTAAAAGAAAAATCTCTTTCTAGTAAATTGAATGGAACAAACTCACCTTAAATTCTGGACTTTTCGCTGTTGTGTTGTCCGCTTTTGTAGAGGTATTATTGTTATTATTATTGTTGATATTATTATGATTTTTGGAAGCTCCCGAATTGGCTGAGAGCAGACGACTCCGTCTTCGTGTTATCATGATCCTTTTTGTGACTTAAGTTTCCTTGTTACATGCAAATGGTATCATCAAACAAGTTGCGACGACAGAAATGTTTCGCATCCAAATAGAGATCATCAACAACTTAACTCTTTCTTTTTTTAGATTCACAGAAAAAATTCGTGCCACGATGATGACGACAACGACGACCAAAATTGAGTATCAGCAGGTCGAGAGGTGAGAAAAGTTAAAAGTAAATCTCCAAACTTTTGGTTAGATTCCCCAAGATGTAGATATAAAAAGAAGAAAAAAACAAATCAAGTTTTCAAAAACAAATCTCTCTCACCAGCTCCTCCTCTTACTCACTCCAAATGGGTACATTCGTAAGAAGAGCCTTTCTCTTTTCCTTTCTCAAAAAACGTGTGTAAAAAATATATGTGTCTAATGGTGGGAAAAGGATAAAAAGATTCGCCGCTGCTAACTAACTGCAGCTACATATATGTATGTATATTTTTTGTTTGTTTTCGTTTTTAACGAACGTTGGGTTTTCTTTTTCTTCCTCTCCATGCACACAAACCTCCGTCGCTTGCTCGCTCACTCACTCGCTCTCTCCCGAAGAGATAAGATAGCGAGATCTAAGAAAGGAAAGAAGGAGTGCCCTGGAACGGTAAATTTAGAACTGCAACAATCATTCAAAAGCGATGTTTATCTAAAAAGGGTTAAAAATAGTAAAGAATGGAGACGTTGTTGCTTCCTTTTTTGAATCAGAGATACGAATTCATATTCTTCCTTCTCGTAGTAGACATTTGAAAAGTTTTCTTGATAATTCGTCTCTTCTTTCAATACCTTAAAAAGTTGTAGTAGTAGCTGTGGTAGTAGTAGTAGTAGTAATAGTAGTCGTAGTAATAGTCGTAGTAGTAGTGGTAAGCTTAGAATTAACGTTGTTATAATTGTTCGTCTCCAAGTGTCAGGATTGTTGACCCTTGGATAGTCTTTAAATCTCGTCACCAATAGTATCTTAAATATGATCACAAGCAATTGATAATAACTCTGCAGGAATGCTGTAAGGAATCTATCAGTAGCAGTTATGTATTTCAGTAAATTATTTTAAAATTTTAAACTATCTCAAGAATTACTACTACTAATGGTGTGCTACTGAGACAGAAAGTTGCGTAAGTTAGAGATGATAAAAAAAAACTTACAGCAACACAAGTGAACATGTATCAATAAATATTGTACTCTGACGCTACACAGCTGTAGTAAATAGTATGTATTGTTGTAATTTTATTACAGGGCAAGTTATTTTAAATCTCTATCTTAGCGATTCTAATACTGAAAGTATTTCCCTCCTTTCTCCTTGGGATAAAACTGCGCATTTATTTTTTAAAATGACTGTAGGCAAAAAATGGTAATTATTTTACTCTTGTTAATATTTAGGACGATCTTTTTTTGTTTCTGTCTATTAATCGCAAAACGGATAGGTAACAAACAAAGAAATATCGATTGAGGAATAAAATGAAGAAGTTAATTTAAATATAATGAGGAATATTGGTGGAAACGTCGGGGAACAATATTTAGATTGGATTAATTAAGCGTTTAAACAGTAAGAATCGTTTACGGGACTTTCTTGAGACGGATTAAACAATATACAAGACGAACAAAAATCTTTTCATCCATTTTCCACGCCTTTCTTTTGAGAAAACACGTTTGTTTGTTTTTTCTTTGAATACCTTGATTCGCTTGTTTCTGTTCTAAAGTCTGGATTTCGTTCGTTTTTTTTGTTTTTTGTTTTTTTTCGCAAACTTTTTGTTCTTGCTTCGTCATATAAAGTATCCAACAATTATCTTTTTAAAGTATGGATTATATCAACAGATTTGAAACTTTGAAAAGGTTTGCACACACCCCTGTGAGATACGTACCATCGATATGGTGAACTTGTTTGTAGTGGGAGTTGGAGATGAATTGTGTTTTTTTTTTCTTCTTTCTCTCTCCTTTGTCTTTCTTATTATGGTTTGCCAAGCGGAGGAAAACGGTGTCTTTCTTTCTTTCTTTGATTTTTTTTCTTCTTTCTTCACTTGCATCGTTTGCCGCGTCAAATTGAAGGGTAGGGGGCAATTGCAGACGACAACACAAAAGGAATAAAAAGGGCTGTAGATGATACCTAACTGTTACTTGACTCTAAGAGGCCGATGCGATAGCTGGCATAAAATTTAATTGTTTCGTCTCACTTTTTGATATTTCATAATTCCACACCTTTATCTTTGTTTAAAACCCATCCTTCACGTGTGTCTTACTATATCCTTCCTTCTTACCTTTGCTTTTTTCTACTCTCTCTCTCTCTCTCTCTTTCTCTCTGAATTATTTGTCATTGCTTCTTTTCTCTCTGTTTATTTCTTCTTTCCTTTTTCTCTCTCTGATTACTTTTTCTTCTTTGCTTTTTCTTTTCAATTTTTCTTCTCTTCCTATTCTTCTCCGTTAATTAATTTCTTCTCTTTCCCTTTTATCCTATGTTCACTTATTTCTCCTTCCTTTTCTCTTACTCTCTTTACTTATTTCTTCTGTTTCTTTTTCCTACAAGATTTCTCATTCCCTTTTGTTTCTCTTCCTCTCTCAATACCTTCTTCTTCTCTTTCTCCTCTCTCTCTCTCTTTCTTTTGCTTTTTTTTTCATTCTTTCTACTACTGTTCTCTCTCTTTTATATTTTTCCCGCTTCGTCCCTACTTCGACCAAACTTAAAACCCATTACTAGTGTTTAAAGTTTCCTTCGAACTTTTCCTCACTCTCCTCTCTTTCCTCCTTTAGCATTTCAATCTCTCACTCTTTCTCTCTACAAACAATTTATTTTCGTTTTCTTCATTTCCCCCCTCCCCTCTCCCCCCTCTCTCTCTGTAGTCACAATGGATTTCTACTTTCTTTTTCCCTTTCTTTCTTGCTTTCTTTCTTTCTCTCTTTCTTTCTTTCTCTCTTTCTTTCTTCTCACTTTTCTGTCTTCCTTTCTTTCTCTTTTCTCCCTTCTTTTCTACTCCATTTCTTTTTTTATTTCTTTGTTCCTTTTTTATCTATTTATTCCTTATCTTTTTACTTATCTTCCTTCCTGTCCGTCTTTCTTTCTTTCTTTCTTTCTTTCTTTCTTTCTTTCTTTCTTTCTTTCTTTCTTTCTTTCTTTCGATCCACATGTCCCCCTCCTCTCCACTTTTCTCACCCCAACCCCAAACACCCGACATTCTGCCACAGCTTTACTTTCCTGCTTATCCACAAGCAGACCAAACCTCTACACACCCCAACTCACACCTTTCGTATATACTCAACAGTGGCTCCCAAATTTGACTAAAATATCGCGCCAGGGTTTGGTTAACATTTACAGACTACTCCATATATGGCTGATGATGTGAGAGTGGGTTCCTTGTATCAACTTTCGAGTCAGTTAGGATCAAAGCAGCCATATACGCAATTGGCAGACGACTCTGCTTCTTCGTCTTCCACAATTACGTACCACCATAGTCCGCCGCACGGGTGCCTCTTCTACCTCAGGGATGCCAAATCAGCCATTTTCCTGCTATATCTAGCCGGGTTTTCCCCCTATTCAACCGATAAAGATAAGTTATAACCGATAGCCGAAAATCTGGCCATTAAAAAAAATAATAATTAGCCGATTTGATTTAATTTCATAGCTGACACAAAACATATCTAATATTTTCAGCTATAAAGTTAGCTGAGAGTTGGGTTAAATCAACCGGTTTTTAGCCATTTTTGAAGGTCAGTCAAAGTAAATCAAACCATATAGGAATTTTTTCTTTTCATAATTTTCATAATTTTTTTCTCCACTTAAGATCGATGGACCAAAAACTTTTTTGAGAACATTTTTAAAGTCAAATACTAAAATATTTTTTCCGCAAATCTACTACAAATTCGGTAAGTTAAGTAGAAGCAAATGTACAATTTTCATCAATTATTTTTCTGGAGTCTTAATATATAGTTGTTTTTGTTTTTTTTATTTGATGATTGGGCTCTAAATGAGAACAAAACATTTTTAGCCGTATAGTTAGCCGAAAGTGGAAAAGATTCAGCCGATTTTAGCAATTTTTGAGCAGTTTTAGCCGGAAAAATCAAATCTCAATCGGCAACACTGTTCTATCATCAAAACTCGCCATAATGGTAAAAGCATGCCTCAAATCGGCCTCAAGATAAGCTTTACCAAAAGTTTAACCTTTCTTTCATATTTTACATTGTTAGAAACCGTCAACCAAAACTGTCACCCAAACTGTCAAAACAGATTTCTTCAGTTTTCAAGTTGGTCTGGCTGGCTGGCTGACTACGTATGTATGTATCGCGCAATTTTCCAACATCTACTCGTCACTATACATAGAAAATAACCTTTTTCTTTTGTTTTTAAACAACCACACCCCGAATAGGTTTTTAGTGGGGTGATCGATTTGCAATGTTGGCTTATGCTAAATTGATCCTTAGTTTGTGTCCAACAGTATTCACGTTTGATTGGGGGGGTATTTGGGCTTTTTTTTTCGTAAATTCAGACTTTTTAGTAATCACTGCCCACAAAAAGCGAGAGAAATAATTCATCCATTGATCAATCTGTTTCACAATTTTTTTAATTGATCACCCCATACTGCCAAAAGATGAGACGGTTTCTATAGAGTGACTAACCAGATCCATTTGATTTATCTCTCTGTTTACTTATCTTTTTCAACGTTTTTATTTTTCATTTTTCAATTTTGTTTTTTTTCTTCTTCAATTTCTTCCCCCTTTCCTTTTTCTCTGCCTTCTCTCTGCCTTCTCTCTCTCTCTCTCCCTCATCTTCTTTCGTTCTTTCTTTCTTTCTTTCTTTCTTTCTTTCTTTCTTTCTTTTTCTTGCGCCCCTGCTTATAGGTTTTCCTTACTCTTTCTCCTTTTCTTCCACCCTTCCTTTATTTTCTCTCTCTCTCTCTCTCTCTCTCTCTCTCTCTCTCTCTCTCTCTCCTTCGATTTCTTTTCTTGATTCTTATTTTTTATTTTTTTTAGATTTTCTTTTTTCTTTTCTTTCTTTCTTTCTTTCTTTCTTTCTTTCTTCCTCTTTTATGCTCACTTGTTTTTTCTCTCTATCAGAAACCGTCAAACAAAACTGTCACCAAAACCGTCGAACTTAGGTTTCTTCAGTTCTTGAGCTTGTCTGTCTGACTGGCTATGAATATACGTACGTACTTTGTTTTTTTTTTTTTTTGTTGTTCAAAGATGCCCCCTTATATATAAGGGGGTCCAATTTGCAATGTAACTTTATGCAAAATTGATGCCTTAGTTTGTGTCCTCCTGTTTTTTTTTTGTTTTTTTTTTTAATCGGACTCTCTCGTGATCACTACCCAAACAAAAGGCAAGAGAGGTAAATTATTAATTGATCACCTCTTTCCCAACGTTCTAATTGATCACCTCAAGCTTGGCATGCTGCCAAAAGACGTTGATGTCATGACTGTTTCTATCGAGTGACTAATCGGATCTGTATATCCATCTATTATCTATCTGTATATCTATCTCAAGCCAAGGATCTGTCACTTGACACATTGTTGGGCATAGGGACCATTAGTTAAAAGATAATAATTTCAAGTTTGAATCCCAGAACAGACATCTTGACAGCCGGCAATTATTCCTCTCAAGTATTAGATTGTAACAGAATGTTTGTTATTTTTTTTTTTTGTTTTTTTTCGAGTTGCATTGAAGTGATTTTTTTCGCATCGTCCCTCTCTGTTTAACTTACATTTATACATCATTTTAAAGCCCTGTGTCTCCTTATTCGGGTGTTGTTTACATTTTTAGATCACCGGAGCGAAGATCTACTCACAGAATCCGTTTTGCAAAGGGGTCTGTACCATTTGCAGATTCTTCCAGCGCAGTTGGCTCATAGATTACTGAATAGGACTGACATTTGGCACTGGGGACTTTTGGACCAAGGTGCAACTTTTATATACACCAGACTATAAGAAGCGCCCTTAAGCTGACTGCAGCTCCAGCCGATCCTGCGTAGAAAACTGATCTCCCACAATTTTAAGTGCGAAGACTCCAATAAAACCTAAGCCGACTGCAAGTACGTTAAAATATTCGAATGTACAGAGATCATTAAAAAAATGTTGTCTTCAAAATTTATCGTAATTTCTCGAAATTGAATTTATCCAAATCAGTTGACTTCGTCTTATTGATAGAAAATAGAACTGGTAGCATAAAATGAAGTGCAATCGTTTTCACGCGAAGTGCGATACAACCACAACAAGATGGAGCCGAAGTTACGGTCCTTGCGCGGCCGAAGCTGCCTGCAACACCAACAGGGCTTGAGGCCTAGGATCAGTCTTCAGAACAGACCGTAGGCCGTTGGTTTCAAAAATTTGTTTCTGGAGATCCGAATATCCAAAATGAGCCTGCTTGTGGTCATGCGCACAATGAAGAATTGAAAGCCGCCGTGAAGGCTAATCAAAAAAATGATACTCGGTCGTCGGTGGGGTTAGGCCATATATCAGTCGGAAGTGAAGAAAATGCACAAGTAGGTATTATTTGACTTACGATCAGCAGCTTGCACGATTTAACACTTGTTGAAATTCATTTGTCTGTTTAAAAAAATTACCTTTGTCCTGATTGCGTGCTTATTGTTGACGAAACATGGTTTCTGTATGATAATTAGGAACTTGTCTTTCTTTGGGCTAGCAAACTATCCCCACCTAAACCTTCCGAAAACCGAATCTTCATTCTCCCCCCAAATCCTCCTATCTATTGCATTTTCTTGAAACCTGGTCAGACCACCACAGCAGAATCTTAACGTCGTGATTTGGACCTGATGCATCAAAGGTTGCATGCAGTGGTGATCAAAAAAGAGCCTATCCTGCTGTAAGATAACACAAGACATTATATTTTGCAAAACACCCGACAAGGATTTATGCAGTGAGACATTAAAGTCTCGCCCCATCCATTCTATTCACCGAGCCTAGCCCTTACCAATTACCGCCTTTTTTTCCAGGCCTTTGATGCGTATATGTACCAGCAGGTGTACATCAATGTGCAACCTCCTGGAAGTTTGCTGATTTATTTTGTGATGGAATTATGGATTGTTGGCAATAGTGTGTCAAATCTAATTGAGCTTACTTTGACAAATGAAATTATACTTGACCCGAGTTATGACATTTGTAGTTCAAAACGGCCATTTATCTTATTCCAACCAGATGTACAGAAAATTCATTCATCTGATAATAGCTCAATTTTTCAAGTAACACTTAGGCATTATTCCTAACTACTGAAAATCTCTATTTTCTTGCTTTTCTATTGTAAAATCGGATCATCCTGACATCCCCAACAGACTGATTTTGGGGAAGGATGTTTAATTGCCAACCCATGGCTGACAAAACGTTTCAAGCGTGCCCAAGCGTTTCGTCAACTAACGTTTCGTCAACTAACGTTTCGTCAACACACAGTCAGCCGGCAGTCGTTTCGTCATGCGGACGCTTCGTTGGTAACCTTTTTGCCGAAATTTTTTTTTCGCTAACTTGGCTTTCCGCTGACTGACATTTCGTCAAAAACTTTTCTATCTTATCGGAAATATTTTTTTACTTAAAAATCCGTATGCTTATTGTCTCAAACATGGATATTTCATATCGCAAAAACTGAATCAATAAATCAGATTAATATATATATATATATATATATATATATATATATATATATATATATATATATATATATATATATATATATATATATGCGTGTGTGTGTGTGTTGAAAATTATACTTGTTTGTGGCGGATTACTGTAGTGTTTCAAATTTGAAATGTATACGTTTCGTATCAAAATTTAGATTTCTAGTTGTATTTAGCCTTAATTAACGGGAAATAGCCATCAGTCAACCGAAATTTGTGCAATCCAATCTTTAAAAACAATATAGACCAGATTCATCAAAGATATCAGAATTTTCTCGAAATGATATTAAAATATCTGAGCCTCATTTTAAAAAAATCTAGATTTACATCCAACATCTGAAAGCAAAATCTTATGTCAAAACGCGACCGAGAGTTGTTTTAAGCCAGTGTTCTTGCTTGGCTTGTGTAAGACCCGTTGCCAACTATTCGCTGGTTACGACATGACAGCCTTTTTTTGAAATATGAAACCAAGTGTGAAATGGGTGATAAAAGACTAAATTGAACCCGATACGCAAAATATCCCGAAGGGTATGCTTTGAAATGTCAAAAAAGTATTGTAAACACTCCAAGAACACAACCACCATAAGAACAATATCTTCTTATTTGTCAATAAAATGAAGCACTTCTCCCTCTTATACTGCTTCAGTGGGGGGATATTTAATTGCCGAAAACTTTGGGGGGTGATGTTCACTCACAGAGTTCGTTCCTTGCGTGGGGTTTGAGGGTTTTTCATCATCAGTCTTTAATGTCCGTTGTTGGACATAGACCTTCCTCAGGATTCGCCTTACTTCTCTATCGTGGGCGTCGCGGAGCCAGTATTTTCTAAATTTGTCCAGTTCATCTCTCCATCCTTTTTTTTTTTTGTCGGCCTCGGTTTCGCATGTGATCTCTGGGGATCCATGTTGTGAGTCGTGATGTCAATCGATTGTCTGTCATTCTTGCAACATGGCCTGCCCATCGCCATTTGAGTTTTCCCATAGATTCTATGATGTCTCTGACTCCCATTTTTTTCCTTAGAAGTTGTCAGGGTAGAGGCACGGGCTATCACTGTCCTTGTGCATCGAGGGGAGACAACAAAGCAGACCACGACAATCCGTGTTACCACCAGCTCATCTCTGTAATCGGGTTGGTTCCCATCACCCCAACTGGTGCATTCTCTGATATATCGTTAAGGACATGTAACCATAACCCTTTAGATCAAGTGAGTTTTTGTTCAAACCTCTAAAATGAAATCCGTTTTTTTAAATTCCAATTAGGGGATGCCATGAACCCTTCAAATTTCGATATTTTGGTGAACTACCCTATGTTTAGAAGTTCATAATTCTGATCCTAATCAATGCAGAACCCTGGGGTTTGCACCATTAGAAAGAGCATATTCAGCATTTGGATAAAATGTGTTATATATATATATATATATATATGTGTGTGTGTGTGTGTGTGTGTGTGTGTGTTTTACATATGTGTTTTATATATCTTATGGTATGTGTTATATATATTTATATGTTGTAAATATTTTTCTACATACATATATACATATATATATATATGTATACATATATATATATATATGTATATATATACACACACACATATATATACATACACATACGCACGCACACACACTCACACACATACATATATATATATGTGTGTGTGTGTGTATACATATATATATATATATATATATGCGTGTGTGTGTGTGTGTGTGTGTGTATGAACTCAGTTGTGACGAAAGGCACAGCATAGAAAAATTGGGGTCCTTTTTCATTTCCTTTTAAAGTTCTTTTACCTTAAGAAGGAAGATGAATCTCGGGAATGCTTATATAAAAAGATGAGGAGTAAATAACGAGCAAACAACCCCGCCCCACAAAAAAAGGAAAAAGAAAAGAATGAATGAATAAAAAAACACGTATAATGAAGGAACAGGGTGATGGGGGTCCTTGGGGACAAATATTTTTAAACAGCGCAAAGATCTTCTCAGCAACTTCTTCATAGAAGACTGTGAAAAGATGAACAGGAGTCATCATGTCATATACCTGACTGTAGTTTTAAAACTAAAGATAGGTGTATTTCTCTTTGGGACTATCTTAGTCTCTTGACAAAATGAGATACGAACGAGAGATATTTATCTCGATAGTTAGCTAACTGTCTGTCGGGAGTGTGTGAGAAGAAGGTAGCCTGGTAATAGAGGCGGGCCCATAGTTGGTGTCACCTGGGGTGGTAACACATGGAGTCACCCCCTTCCAGAACGTGCTCTCTTCCCAGGATATCTAGAATAATTTTTTTGTACTTATACTATTCATTAGTCATCATGATTCTCCCACAATTGCACATGGATTCGCCACATAACTAGATTACTTAATTTGTGTCCACCCTACTGCGAAATTCAATTGAAATCCAATGAGAACCTTTAGATATGATAATGTAGACAGTCAGGTAGAAAAGGTAAACCCTTGAGATACAACCCCATTGGAGAAGGTCATCCGGTGACGAAGTCCCGGTTTCAGTGGTATGCATCAGCTTAGTGATCCTTGCAAGTTTCAAGTCTTGTCAAGACCAGGACTTTATTCCCACAAGTTTTTTATGACCAACCCATTAGTAGAAGGATTGCCTCCTCCTGAATCACACAGCTCATAGTGTACTCAGTTAGCTGCTGAGTGCAAAGGGAAATTTGTCCCAATGAAGAGTTTTCATTCAAACCGGGAATCGAACCCAGGACATTCTGGGTTAAGAGTCAGACGTGCTAACCATTACGCTATCCAAGCGGACAGTCATGAGCATATAGAAGAGTGTTTGGAAAAAAAATGAGGAAAATCTTCCAATGAATAATTCCTGGATCCGCTCAAAATTCAACTGACTCTATCGTACCCCATTGCCTACGCTTCCACTAAATTCCATTGGAATTGATTGAGAACATTCGGAGATATCATGAGGATAGATATGAACTTTTAGTGATATCATGTGTTGTAGACATATTATGCTGTCTTGACATATAACTACGACATAAGGGAGGTAATTGTGCATGCATTCGCCCCCAAATTGGGTCTGCCATTGTTGGGTAGGGAAAAATTGCAGGTATAAACTACAAAGCCCTGGGAGTGCTTTCCTTTACCGACGCTTTACACTAATTGTAAACCGATTGAAAATTTTGAAAAATCAAAAAACGAGAGAGAGAGAAATTGGAATGCGCAAATATTCAGTTACTTCACTTGAATTTTTAAATGTACCTTTTTTTATTGCCTATTCATTGTTAACTTATTTTTCTGTAGAGTCATAAGAGATTATCTCTCACTTGGAAATCAATTCCTTGATCCGACCTAAAATTCTATCGTTTTTTGTAGTTGTTTTTATGACCATGGCCCACTCTCCTACGAACTTTCATCGAAATTCGTTGGGAAATTTCCAACACATTTTTTGAGTTATCATTTTAAGGGGTAAAATATTGAAAACAGTGTCTAAAAAAAACACAAACAAACAAAAATATCCAGTTTCTCTATGAACTTTGAGGGCGGCCATTTTGAAACTCAAAATGTGCGACTGGGAATATACATTTTGTCCAATTATGACTTACTCATTGTGCAAAGATCCGTCCCAAAATTTAATCACTTCTTCGTAGCCTATTGCCCAACTTTCCTCAAATTTTCATCAAGATCAATGGAGAAATTTTAGAGATATCGTGTGGACAGACAGGAGCAAATACAAAGGTGTAAAAAAAATGCAAAGATATCTATCAATCAGAAACAAATTCCTGTATCCGGCACACAATTCAATTACTCCTTCCTTGCGACATGATGTACCCTACCACGAAATTTGATTGAAATCCATTGAGAACTTTTTGAGATACCATGTGGACAGATAGCAGTGAATACAGAAATTTATAGACTAAAAACAGAAAGAGACATTTTTGTGCTTTCTTTTTTCATATTCACCTTGTCTGTCTACACGATGCCCCCAAAAAGGAATATACACTCAAAGTCGTCCATTTGGAATTGAAGTTCATAGAAAAACTGACAAGTATTTTTTTCCCAATCTGAATGGATTTTGGATACGATTTAACCGGGTTGCCAAGATTCTCCCCATCCTTTTTAGCAAAACATATAAATATAAATGTATCTATACAGACTAAGCTTATCTCAGCCTGGTTCAAATGAAGAGTAGAAAGATTGTGTTGCTCCCATCTTGAGAATCAGCATTTAATATCTTGGATTTTAACGAATAGCAAATGTGGGCACGCTCTGTCTTCCTTATATATATATATATATATATATATATATATATATATATATATATATATGTGGACATATTTGCAGACAGCTTTTTCGATGGTCGGGTAATGTCTTGAGAATGCCCACATCTAGACTTGCTATTCATGCCGTTAAAGGTCAGAGAAAAAAAGGGCGGTCCCAGATGATCTGGCGACTGACAATGAAGAGGGATCTCCGACTGGTCAACAGAAGGCGGAACAACACGAGCAGATTGGCTGATACAGTACATAGTTTCACAAATTGAAAAAACTAATTATTTTCATGTATTTTATTTCCTCTACCGCGTTTCGTTGACAAGCAACGTCATCAGGTTGGAGATAAATCACATTTTTAGATTGGTGATGTTTTCATCGTTGTCATCACCGATTCAGAAAAAATCCTTTATCTCCGATCTCATAACGTTTCCAGTCAACGAGATGCATTATTGGGAATGAAATACATGATAATAATCACTTTTTCTAATTTGTCAAATCATATAATTTATATTTTGTCGGAAAATATCATTTCACTTATAAAGAAATCTATATACAAGAGAAAGAGAGAGGGGGGAGAAAGAGAACATGATTAAAGTAACTCTGAAATACTTTTAGAACTTTTTATATATATAAACAATATTTACAAGGATACATATCCAGTGAATGTCAACATTTCGCGCTTAACGCACTCTTCAGCAACCGGCAATATGATACTTCAGAATTATCTACCTTTTCTCTGAAATATAAAAAAATGCAATATTTTCCCAATTTAATTAACTTTTCTTTTACTTTATCAATAATTCATTTATAACTATCTGTTTATGTTCATCAGTGATATCTCAGATAGAGTTTATAAAACAAATCGTCAAAACTTTAATTCATTCGAATTTTTACATATCGAGAGACTTAATCATGGTTGTATTCTAGTGCCAACTGTATTTCTACTCTGTAGACGGTTACAAATGATCAAGGGTCTACAACCAATGCATCCTCCCGATTGTTACCTACAGAGCTGAAACATGGAACATAACCAAAAGATTGAATCTCAAACTGAGAACCATACAAAGAGCATAGGAGTGAATCTTGCCTAACGTCACATGGAGAGATCACAATGCAGCACAGTATGTAATGGGGAAAACCGGAGTCAAATATATCATGGAATCTACCAGAAAACTCAAATGGCGATGGTTTGGTCATGTTGCAAGACTGTCAGACAACTGTTGGGTATGATGTCATCACGTAGATCCTGAGAGATCATATGCAATACTATAGCTAACAAAAAGTAAGACGGTCTAACGAACGAGACAAGTCATAAAAACATTGGCTCGACGACGCCCTTTTTGAGGATACCTGGCAATTCTAGGAGTGGGGGCCCACGTTCAACGAAGGACGCTAAAAGGTTGCTGCTGCTGCTGCTGCTGCTGCTGTTGCTGCTGATGATGATGATTACTTACTAATGATATTTACACAGGATTTTGCAATTTGACCTCAAATCTGTTTGAGCTACTTGCAGTACTCAATCTGTACGTTTTGCCCTTAAAATCAGAAAGGGCAGGAGTGTGAGCGGTCAGATATTAAGACGACCGTTACTGATAGAATGAGGCTATGTATGTGGAAATGAGAGTCTTTGTATGTGTGGATGTGCACGTGTACCTGTACATCGAAATGTCCGTCATAATTTGATAAGCAGGAGGTCGGAATAATCATGGAGGGCTGGGAAATATCTTACAATTTAATAAACGAGGGCAGGGGATTGTAAACTATGACCAATGTCACAATTTAGTGGGATCTGAACAGAGCATAGTCGTTTGAAGAAGATATATAGCAAGGATGTGGTAGGTGCATGGGAAGTAAAAACGTACAGTATTGTCAGGAACAAGAAAATGATTTTATTTTCGAAGGAAAATTGAAATGAAAAGCTTTCTGGTCGCACAACTTTTTTAAATCGCTGAAATTAGTGGATACAATTAAAGTTGGAAGATCAGTTCTAGATGCCCGAGGCTTTCAAAAGAGCAAGTGACGAGGGAACTGGACAATTTTCTCCTTACCCACACGTACGCAGGTTGGTCCCAAAACTAAACTGTCACATTCTACCCTCGTTCAGAATTGGGTAACAGTTTATAAACGTAACAACTCATTCACATTTTTGGCAAGCTTTGGATATCGGGGGTGACCCCCTCAAGTGCTATGCAGAGGTATCATCGCTGTAAAAGAATAGTGCTTTGGAATTAAGGGTCTGATCTTTTCCCCAATAGAATCCCTTCTCCCAAACCAAGGAACCTACTATCAGACCTGTCAGCAGGGTACAGCATATCATCATCATCATCATCATCCACTACACTTCTCTATCGTGGGCGTTGCAGAGCCAATATTTTCTGGATTTGTCTAGTTCGTCTCTCCATCTTGTATTCTGCCGGCTTCAGTTTCGCATGCAATCTCTAGGGATCCATGTTGTGAGTCGTCATGTCCTGCAGTTGACTGATATTTTTCGCAACATAACCAGCCTATGGCCATTTGAGTTTTCTTATTGATTCTATGATGTCTTTGACTCCTGTTTTTACCCTGATGTATTGTGTTTTCTTGTGGATTCTCCATGTGATGTAGACCATGATTCTTTCATATACACGTTGCATGCTTCTCAGTCTGCAGGTTAGTCTCTTAGCACATAGGGGTCATCTATTAAGTCCAGGGATCGCAAGTAAAAGTACACTTTGTTGCTGAGAAACTGATAATTTTTTTTAATTGCCAGGAAGTCACCAAAAATGGCCAAAGCACAACAAAAAGGTACTAAAAATAGTCAAAAACACGCCAAAAAATGTTATGTTCAAGCACACACACGCTAAACTAGAGCTTTTTCACATTGCCAAAACTGGAATTGCGTTGTAGAAAAAATGTATTCACATCATATTCATGGGGGTGGGTAGGCACAAGTGATTTCCAGGAGAGGGCAGGCCACCCTGCTCTTCGGCGACAGGCTTGCACGTCATCGCATATCGCCCGAACGCGCTGTTCGTATAAAGAGAAATATGATAAAATAAATAACAAAAATGAGATTGGCTTAAAATTACCTTTCTTTATTTTTCTCCTCCTAATATTTCGCAACTATTTTGACGAGGGGCTTCACGAAACCCCACGTCTAGGAGGATGCCAAATTATTTATTTTATTCCAATTACCTGGAAAAAAAAGGTTGTCATTAAAAGATTGAATGATAGAAACATGGAGTGTCATAGACATCACTTAAAAGAAGCAGACAACACCCGAAGCGACAATTACAATCTTAACGCCTCTGTCGAGGGCAATGTTTCTTCAAACAGTAAAGCATGTTTAAACAGATATTCATAACACAGGAATGAAATGAATATTAATATGGAGATTCTGGTCGGAAGTTCTCAAATGAATCGTCTCCAATCCCTGAGTTTTTGAATTTTTCTAAATGAAGCAACTTCACTCTAATTATTTACGAACACATACCTGCCAAAAATTACGGGGTTGTTTATGTGTGGATCGACACTAAGGAGCCTAAAATTACTTTAATGAGAAATTTATTCTTGAATATCCTAGTTTTGATTTTTGTTTCGAAGTCTCAACTCAACTCAAACTGTTTCAAAGAGTTATCAGAAATGAAATCTCAGGAATTTCTATGACGTAATCTTGATTGTTATATCATAATAGGAAGGTAAATTAACCAATGTGAGCACAAACAAACAGAGACAAAAGTAGCATACATACTTATTATATATCTAGATAAATAGTTTTATTCTGGGTTATTTACCTTTGTCAAGTTGGAGAGGTATACCTAATCGGTCACATCTGTCTGTCTGCCTGTCATATTTGTCCACACGATATCTCTGAAAGTTCTCAATGAGCTTCAATGAAATTTTTTGAAAAGATGGGTGATGGGGTAGAAAATAGTCGGTTAAATTTTCGGTTGAATTGAAGAATTTTGATCGAGAGATATTTTTCCCGTATTTTTTCATATATTTATGTACACGTTCATGGCAGTCCAGACTATATCTCTGGAAGTTCTCAATCAATTTCAATGATATTTTATAGAACGATGGAAAATAGGCTACAGGAGATGAAATTGAAATTTGGAGTGTATCCATACACAATAGCCTCTCCTACATCGTAGTCATATATCTGCACCACATAATATCCCTGAAAGTTCATTTCTTTCCACATGTTATTCCCGAAATTATCGAATTTAGGGGTGGATCCATATACATTTACTTACCCCTGACAAAATGTAACATATAGCCCACCCTTCCCCAAAATTTTATTGAGCACTCTTGGAGATATCGTATGGACAGATATGAGCGTATTTATAAATGTATGAGGAATGGAAAAAATATCTCTCAATTAAAAAGGAATTCCTGGATGCACCCAGAAATCTAACCGATTATTCCTTACCCCTTTGCCAAACTTTTCATTTTATTTCATAGAAATTGATTGAGATGATCTGCGGACAAACAGACAGATAGACGGAATGTCTGATGGACGGAAAGACGTCACCGAAAATATATACATATATCTCCAACTTCAGTGGCAGAGAATTAATTGACAGCGGATCATGTACGAAATTCGAAGACCACAGGATAATTATTGAATTTCATGCATTCCTCTGTAACACTCTGAGAAGTGTAGATTTTATAAGGACGTAAGTCTACAGGTTTCGGTCAGTTGAAATCGAGTGAAAGAATATTAGTAGCTCGAGTTTTTTCTGGTACACGGTTGAAGGAACAAAGATAAGATAGACGCTGTGAGAATAAAATTACAATCCTCACTAATAGGTAGGTCACTATGCCCCAGCTGCCGATGTCCAAAGCTAGAGAAAGGGTTTTGTTCAGGGGGTAGACAGCCTACGTCCCGTAGAACAGATCCTGTCCGCTAGGGGATTTCGACTAGCCTGCGTGCAAATATTGGGGGATAATATGCTTACTTTTTGTTCTATGGATTCTTCATAATATTCTTTACTATAGATTCAATAGATATCTCGATTGAAATAATCTGTGACGAAATCAGATTCTTTGATTACAAATTAGGATCTTTTGTTCAGAATAATCGAAGCGTTATTCATTGATTTCAGGCAAAATATAACTAGATGTACTTGAATGGAAAAACTCCTATATTCCTAGCATTTTCATGGACTTTATGCCTCTTCGTCCAATCACTGAGACGTTATATGACCCACACGGACAAAACGGTTGCGGACCCCCGCTTCAGTCATCTGATTCTCATGGATGAAACCTCTAAACAACTCAGGCAGGTCTTTGTTTTCGTGTGTCCCTGGGCCTTGAAAAATTTACAACGTCCTCATTCAGTCCAAAAAAAGAGTTTTTAGAAGATGTTTAGGGGTGGGGGTGTACTCATGCAAATTTTCAAGAATCTAGACCAAATGATGTGACCGGTGGCACAGACACAAGGTTTTTAACCCCCCACCCCAAGGAAAGAAATACCAAGCCACCATGTTTGTTATTCGGTCACGTGGATTGTTGCAGCTTCGGTTATTTAGTATCGAATACCAAACTAATAAGAAAGACGATGAGAGAACGTATGTTATTGCATTTTGTGCCATAGACTCGGTATTATCTTTTAAATTATGTGATATTGTCTGATAAAAAAGCACAAATATTCCTAATCTCTCATTTTTGCATGTTCCCTATAATAATTTTTGATATTTATATGATTTATTATCAGGTTTGGAAAAATGTTTCAGTTCACATTTTTTGGAATACCAATGTTTTATCTGGCAGCCATTCTGGATTTCAAAATGACCGCCATTACCATTCTCAGAAAAATTGGCAACATTTTTTTAGAGGCGTCTTCATCTTTCTATAGAAGGCTCTGTCCGCTGATCGATCGGTAGGTCTGTCCCAATATCGTTTCTCGGTTGTTTTACGTCAGATTTACCTATACCTTGGTAGAAAGGTGTCCCTTGATGAAATGCTTCTTACCTAGCAAAATCTTCCACTCAAAGTCATTTGATCAGACAATAATGGTGTTTAAACTTGGTGCTCTAAAATCGATTTCCTCTGCTGGTCTGCATCAGATTTACTTGAATCTTGATAGGAAGGTGTTCTTTGATAAGTTGCTTCTTACCTAAATCATCATTTACTCAGGACCACGTGATCAGACAATAATGGTGTTGAAACTTCACAGTGGACGCTTCATCGAACTTCCGGTTCTTGTTTCTAAATCTGGATGTGTGTTTTTAGATACGATTCAATCTTGTCGTTAAGATTCTATTCACCAAAAACGATGACTACCATTTTTTGATAGAACGCTTGCATCAAGAAAACCACTCATCGTTATTTGCATGACAGAGAAAGCGACAGAATTACACACTTCTCAGTCAACCGTAACGGTCGGTCTCTTACGATTGCTCAGTTTTGTGTTTCATCTCTTTGCAGAGAATATCAAGACGGCCGAGAAGCTCCGAATAGAACTGGGTATTTATCCTCTTAATTCTTTCTACCAAGTATTGGTTTCTCTACTTTTTAATATTTGAAAACGTCAAACAAAACTGTCGAAATAGGTTTGTCCAGTGTACACTCGGTTCACTCGATTGTACCTACGTAAGTATGACGTTATCTTATGAGGAACTCTATTTGAAGGGACGCCCCGTTTTTACACGATGAATGCGTCAGTCGACTGAGACTCCATCAATAGATAAACAATTAAAGAAATGAGTTGCTCCAGGAATCGAACCTGCGTCCACTAGGCAATCTTATCGCATGTCCGCTCTTTACCGAGCAGCCAGCCGGTAAATTGGAAGTTCAGCAACTGCTTTATACCCGAATCTCGACTCATTTATCTACTGTCCAAATCTGGTCAATTCATACCCCTTTAAGGCTGAGGAATATACTATTTGTTCGAATAGAATGGATGTTTGATTTTTTCCTGCGGTAATCAATTTGTTTATTTGTTTATTTATTTATGCTGTCTAGACCAATCGACATATTCACTGTGAAAAAAAAAAACGGGTTCAAATAGAGTTCCTAATAGAGTGATGTTTTTAAAATTATTCTAGCGGATTGAATTTCATTATTCAATCTCTGTATCTGGAACGTCTACACGTAGCATCAGTCAACCTATAAAACTGAGATTTTGCGTTAGTACTTCAGAGGGGCCCTTGTGGAAACGTTTCTTTCAATTTGGGTGGGGGTTCAGTTTGCAACGTAACTTCATGCTAAATTGGTCACTAGTTTGTGCTCTATATTCTGGAACGTTTGCAGGCAGTAACAATCAACCTGTAAGGCTGAAAATCTGCATTAGGACTCCACTAAACCGTTCCTGAAAACGGTTTAATGGATTTAAAAAAAAAAAGGATGGGGCTTTATGTCCAAAAACGCACAAGTGTGAAAGCTATACAGAAAAAATTTTCATGCTACAGCCTTGAAAATTTGGCTTAGCGGTCTACCATACACCTTCTGAAAGTGTCGGACTCTTTTTTTACTCCTTTTTTTTACTGGGGATGGGGCTTTAGATGTGTACTACACACCTTATGACCATATTTATGTTAAGTTGTTGGAGAAGGGAAATTAGGAACTGAACGGTTGTAACACGTTAGTTCGATCCCTTGTTGTAGGGACCGTGAAGAAGGGACTGGCCCGTGTGTCGGTGGTGTTAGAAAAGGAGTGACTAGTGAGGGGATTGGTTTCATCTCTCTTTACTTTTGTCGAATCTATGTTGACTAAGACTGGCGTACAATTCATTTTCATTGAGAAAAACAGTCGTTACTTTAGGGTTTTTTGGTTTTTTTTCAACTTCACTTTGTAGTACTCTGGGTATTTTTACTAAAAGATCGTGAGAATTGTTTTCTGAACCTGTCAACGAAATTTCTCGGTAGTCCTGTGGGTTAAAACTTCTCTGGTCTTTCCTTCTCCAAATGATTCATTCATTTTTTCTTTCTTTTTTTTTTCACCCTCCACTGCTACTGAGTCTCGGCTTCCTGTGTTAAAAAAACAAAACAAAAACAAAACAAAAGCAAAACAAAAAAAAAAACATGTTACCAAAAATACTGAGTTCTGTTGATGGAGTTTTCTTTGTCTCATCTGGGTTTCAACATCTCCCGGATTTCTTTGTCGACCCAACTCCAACGGAGAGAGAGGGGTGGCGGAGTCCCTAGTAACCTGGTTGGCACACAATGAGACGAACTCTCCCTATACTAAAATCCGATTCCTATTTATGCCCATCAATCCCGCGTCTATGTATGAATCAAGTGATCTCAAGATCGAGTCTGCATAACTCAGCAGATTTCTTTGTTATTGAATTAAACTTTTTAATAGTTAAATTCTTATTGAACAAAACGGGCGAGGAATTTCCTCTTTGCTTGACACCAGACGTATCATCGAGCGTTTCAAATCAAAACAACCCGAATTTCTTATCTATATTACCATTCATTATTGCTATCTTTCCTTGGACATTCCGATCTTAGCTAAAGAACACTAATTGATTTGTTTATCCTTCACCGACTTCCATCGGCACTTTAATAAAACAGCTTACATTCCAATCTCTTGCTTTAAAATCCCAATTTCTGACTTGATGGCATAGCGTGATCTATCTTTCTTTTTATATACACACAGCATCATTTTTATATACCCGGGACACACTTCCCACCTTAATTATTTTAAGATTACTTGACTAATTCCAAAATCGGCAAACATTTTTTTCTGACTTTCAATCATAACGGATTCTTAATCTTCTGTCCATCAAACCACCGTAGCCATCAAAGATGGCGAAAGGATGTATCATTTTTTTTAAATCCTTGCGCTGTTTGTGGATTTGTTTATGAGTATGTTTGTGTTTTTCACACCGTCTTGTCAACAGGTTTGAAAAACTGGCATCAGTACTCCACTAAGAACCTTCTAAAAAAATGTCTTCGTTTTTTAAGGCCCCTTTTACCTTTTGGGGCCTTATTCTAACATGTCCATTACTAACATCGGGGTTATCCCGAATTTAGATGTTTCTAGATGTTTTTACTCAATTTTGAATGTTTTCCAGTGGAAATTGCCAGTGATGTCATAAATAGAATTTATTCTGACTTTATCAATTCTTCTTCTAACTATTCATTTATTCGCTCATTAACCCATTTTCTCCATCCTGAGGAGCCACTCCGTTACGTATGTATTTTTGTCCGTTTTAAAGCTGTTGCGATGGTAAATCAATAAATTCTTGTTCATTCTCTGTGAGTATACCAACGTTTTACAAACAATCATTAATATTTTTTTCTTTGCTTTTTATCGTAAAGTATCGATGAAGAAAGCAAGTGGAAAATTACGATGAAGGTAAATAGTAGCATAAGAAAATTATGTAAATTAATTATGATGATTTACAATAATCCATCTAATGAAAATAAGTCTATCCATATAAAAGCTATATATATATATTAGTATGCTTAATTGTATAATTGTCTGTTGTGTCAGAGTCGTTTTGGAACCAAACACTTAGTAGTATTCCCTGGGAAATTATGAATCCCTGTCACCCATATATGCTACTTTTTACTTCGTAGATTAAGCAACGATGATGGCAAAATCAAGTTACCTTGATGAAGAGGCACTACCTGGATGGTTTATATCATAAATGTATGATTAAAAAACAAACATGGGCACAAACTAAGGGACCAGTTTGGCATGAACTTTCGTTGTAAATTGAACACCCCCCATAAAACCTATTTGAGGGGGGATTTCACAAAAACAAAAAGAATTTCCTTACTCATCAAGAGATGCATGTGCGAAATTTCAAGTTTTTACCACGAACGATCAGGGTTGGACAAAGTCCAGATACATACATGCACGCGAATATCAGAACACATGAATAACCTAAACACAGCATCAGTGATTAAACTGTTCTCTTGTGGGTAGCGGTCATTGATAATGGATTGGTCGTTCATGTGAAATAAATTAACTCAGCAAAAATAAACAACAATTAAAGAGTTGTGATAAAATATGAGAGTCTGTTGCCATAACATTGAATATTACGTCTAAATTTCAATGTGTCAAAGGAACGCAGAGAGAGCGACTGAAAGGTGAAAAGGTCATTGAGTGAATGAATGAGTGAGTGAGTGTCTCTCTTTGTCTCAACATTTATTTCGTCTGCTTTAGACAATTTCATCCAAATAATACCACCGGACAGGAAGGGGGACGCATTGTTGCTAGATGGTTGGTGACGTTTTTCGTCAAAAACTAGCAAAAATGACCAAAAACAGTCAAATGCAATAATGATAATGATTGCTTATAAAACATCCCATTATTGTATGCAGATACCAAAATTTTTTTTTAAATATCTAAACTATGACTGCAACATGATTAAGAGCTTTTTTAAAAGCTAGATTTGTCAAATTAGGCCATAGTTTTTCCTACCTTTTAACAAAATGATATTCACCTTCATTTTGAAATCAAATAAGTTATATTTTTAATAAAATAATTCTCTTCCTGAGACATTTTTGCTATTTCGTGCGATTTCAGTGGAGATTTTTCTTGCATGACATTTTGTCTGAAAACTTTGTGTTCAAACATCCTTTAGATGAAAACTGAAATTAGGATATTTGATTTATTAAAAATAGGTTCGTAATAAATAAGCTTTAGGCACCTTGGCGTTGATCTATACATATATGTCCTCATCATTTTTGACGGGTATATGCTAGTAATAAAACAATTGTTTTTATTAACATTGTCAGCATTTGGCCATTTTTTGGTCATTTTTGTCTGTTTCTGACCAGAAACGTCTCCAACAATCTGGCAACCCTGGGTTCACATAAGGGGGGCATAAAACGTACCAGTCATTATTGCCACCCACCCACCGTCTCTCTCTCTCCGTCTCTCCGTTTCTCTGTCTGTCTGACATGTATGTCTGTCTGTCTGTCTCTCTGTCTGTCTCTCTCTCTCCCCCTCTCTCTCTCTCACTCTCTCACACACACACACGCGCGCACACACACACACACACACGCGCACACACACACGCACATTGGATTTGAAATATTTTCCCTCGTCTTTTAACAGTCTTACTTTGATTCCATGGCCATTTCTGCAAATTTAGATTTTTTTGAAATTTGAAAGTCTCTCCCGAATTCGAAAAATAAAAATCAAACTTCTGAATTGACAGCACCAGAGCCTCGAATTCGAAAAAAAGAAAACAAAAAAAAACGCCTAAATTTGCAACCCATTCAAAAATTCAAATTGAAAAAAAATATCTCAATATCTCAATTGGCTACGTTGTCCTTTGTCGCATTTTCGAACATTACTTATTTTCATTGACTCTTTTTTAGGGAAGTCCTCGCCTCTCTATAAGAGGCTTTTTCTGGACAGTTGGCGTATCTCAATGCTGTTTCTCAGCTGTTTAGAGTCAGATTTACTTGGAACTCGATAGAATGGGGTCCCCTTGATAAGATGCTTCTTACCTAAAAAAAACCCTTCCATTCAAGGTCACGTGATCCGGAAATGATTTAAACATTGTTTTAAAGTCGATTTTCTCAGTTGTTTTAAGTCTGATTCACTTGAAACTTGATAGAAGGGTGTTCTTTGTTAAGATGCTTCTTACCTGAAATTATCTTCCACTTAGTCTCACATCACCTGACAACAAGCCTCTGGTGTTCAAACTTCATTGAATTTTCGATTCTTGTTTTTCAACCCATAAATAGTTTTCTTTCTTTCTCACTTTGTCCTAGTGTAATAGTCCATCTAGAGCTTCTTTCTTTCTTTCTTTCTCTTTCTTTTCGTCACGGTCAATCTATCGCTTCTTTCATTCTTTTTCTTTGTTTTTTTCTTTCTTTGCTTTTGTATAGTTGTCTATCCTCTCCTTTCCACCCTTTCTTTCTTTCTTCACTTCCTTCTTCCTTTCTTCCCTTCTGTCTTTCATTCTCCCTTCCTTTCTTTTTTCTTCTCTCTTTCTTTATTTCTTTTTTTTCTTTCTTCTTCTCTTTCTTTCTCTCGTTGTTTTCCTATTTGACAAAATTCCATAGAAATCTAGTTATGAGCGTTTACATAAATTTATGAAAAGAATAAAAATGAAAAATATCTCTGAATTAAAAAAATGGAAAGTATCTCTGAATTAAAAAAAAATATCCCTGGATCCGCTCCAAAATTTAATCAATCAGAGGCGGAAAGACTGAAAGACAGAACGAAGCGACCGAACACATATACCTCCCCTACTTCGTTGGCAGAGGTTATTAAAAATAAATGTCCGTAGTTAAGAATCGAGGTTTGCGTGAATGACAAAATAGGGCGGTTATATTAATATCACAAACGCATTGTTAATGATTTTGATATGAAAGTGTATTGAAAATCAGGGAAAAAGGATTGTCATTGGCCATGAATTAATCCAAGTGCTTCTGACAAAATAGGCATATATTATGTATAATAGCATTTGCCTGTCAAACACGGCAGCGTTACTTATGTGTGGATCAGTACGAAAAAGTCTAATACTATTTTATCAGGTAATTCATTTGTAATAAGTATAATAAGTAACCTGATCTTGAGCTTTTTTTTTTTCGAAGTCTCAATTCAACTCAGTCTGTTTTAATGTGTTATCAGACACGAAGTCTTGAGAATTTCTGTAACGTAATCTTCATTATTATGTCACAACAACCTATCTCATTTAATTGCAACCGTATAATTGTTTTCATTTGCTCTGTCAATCTATTTCACATGGTACCAATCCATTATAAGTTTGCGGTTACAACAGCAATCGCACAGGACGTGCAACCATACAACTGAACAGGTAAACATATTAATTTGCATACATGGCTTCTATTTGGATATATATATATATATATATATATATATATATATATATATATATATATATATTGCTGATGATTTTACTGTAGAAATGCATTAAAAATCAGGAAGGGTGGAGTGGTCTGTGGTCAGGATATATTGCAAGCGTTAAAGAATATATCTTAGTATATATACATGTGTGTGTGTGTGTGTGTGTGTGCAGCGCTCATGCTCGCGTGTGTAGTCTGTTTGTCGTGTGTGTGCGTGTATGTATGTGTGTGTGTATCACAAACACTGAGCCATCTCATCTTTCTGATTTTCTAAGGAAAGTTTCTGCAAACGTCTCTCTGTCTATTCATAGAACTGGAATTTTTATTTCTTTTTTTTTTCTTTTTCTTTTCCTACCATCCCCGCCGCGGGCCTCTCCGCAATCATTACTGCCTTTACGAGTGACACTGCATTTCAGATGTTGCGAATTCTTCGTCCCTTTTAATACGTATTTTGTATCTACCACCTATCCACGACTTGTAACATGTGCGCAAACAGTCTCTGTAACTCCTACCGCTTTCTACATCATCAACCCTCATCTCTCTCTCATCTGCTGCCTTGTTCAAGGCAAGGCGTGACGCGGGCGAAGACACCCGGTGTTGCCAATTTAGCTCTTTTTTTCGCGCTTCATCCCTGGCACCCCTCGTTTTGACGGCGCGAAAAAACGACTAAATTAGTGCGGGCGTGATTGAACATTTCGGCCATTTTTGCATTTTTTTGACCGTTCTTTTTGGTGTATTTTGGTCATTTTAGGTGTCTATTTGGCTGTTTTTTTCATTTAATTTAGTGCTTTCCGGTTGTAAAACTAGCACGAAAAATATTATTTGGCTAGGTAACACTGCTTATGCTCTAATCTTCTAACTGCTGCTTCTACCTATTACAAGGTGTGACGCGGGCAAAGACACCACAGGTAATTTGCTTCGATTGACCATATTTGTAAAAATAGTTGGCGCGGTATTTCGGTAATTTAAGTCGGACCAACATCCTGTGGTAGGTATTGCCTGGTGGTTAGATATCTTCGTAATCATCATCTTCTTTAATTAAACACGGGCTCCGATACGCGTTGCACAGCACTGATGAGCCAGTGGCCCACTTCATCTTTCTTTAGCGAGATATGAATTCGAGGCCGATGACTTACGAGATATGCTCTTTTTTACGCGATGTATAACTTATGAACGGGTATTTTTTTTCATATGTTCACATGCATCTCTATAATAGAGTCTGTCGGTCGATTGGTCTGTTTTCAATTTATTCAAAATCAATTTTAGGTACCAGATACAAACAATCGTTTCAGGTATGCATCTTCACCGACTCGAAGAATAAAATTAAATCCGTCAGTGTCCGCCCGTTAGGTCATGTTGTAGGAAGAGGATTAAATTTACTATACAATCACAATGCAGAACTGGACCATGACTTTATGGTCACTTTAAATTACATCATTCAGAGAATTAAAATAAAATCTCTGATGAGGTCATAAGAAATCGAAGAAGGAAACAATATGACCAAACATTCTTTCTTTAGAAGTTTTTTTTTACCTGACCTAGTACTCTAAAAATACTTTTAGTACAGGCATCCTCCAATGTAACGTAGTTTGCGATGTCAAAGACGCAATTATTATATCGCTAAAGGCGTTTCCGATATCGGGCTGTTTACAATGTATACGTATTGTACAGGTCAAAAATATTTATTATATTGATATTGGCATCCCCTGATACAGAGCAGTTTATTATAGCGCAGATTACGATATATATATATATATATATATATATATATATATATATATATATAGTCCAGAAAGCTTTATAGCTTTAAACACTAAACATCAAAAATCTTTTTCAAATTTTTTTTGTATCACTTCAGTCACCTATTTACCAATATCTGTAAATGCAATTCAAGTAATTTTCCCCCATGTTCTTCCCCCGTTTCGCATATACTTTTTTATTATGGTACAATATTAGATTGTCTCTTGTTGGGATCATCAGTTGTTTACCATGTAACTATTTCGGGGTTTTAAAGACAAAACAGTTATATCAACATGGCACCCCAGCAGTGTTGGTCAAACACCACCCACCTTTCTTACTGTATAGTTTATGTCATAGCTTTAGTTTGTCATTTTATATAAGTTATTATATGTATTGTATATTGATATTATTTCATACTACAAATCATTTATATTTTGAAACAGGACTTGCTTACGTCTGTTTACCACGAAAACGTGTTCAACAACGAGGGATCAATAAGTATAACAACAGACGTGTTCGTGTCATTTCTATTGAATGTTTACCTATGTGAATATTAAATCTGTTGTGTCGGTTTTAATCTCAGACTACATGCAAACCAACATATGATATCATATCTAAGAATATCTATTCCTCAGAAAAGAACTTCTTCATGTTGATTCTCTCGCAACATATTCGACCGAAGAATTCGACAATTTTTTCCATTACCCTTAAGGTGTTTTCCACATCGTATACCATCAAGCTTCCTCAAATGTTTGGGTTTTTCAACACATAATCATCAAATAAGATATCCTTATATGCATGGTTGAAACGAAACGAAAATACTTTCTCACAGGTAGTTACATCTCTATGGGCCATTCCTTTATTATACTCGGGCAATGTTTTACATGGCGTTCTATGTTCAAACTCCCAGCCACCCAACTAACCATCAGTCAGACGAATGGAACGGAACCAGATGTTTTCCCCTTTCCTTGGTTCAATACAATGATTTTTCACACTGACAAAGACTGGGTCCATCTCTTTTTGCGACCTAATTCCCCTAACATGAATACAAATTGATTTATGTTAATATACACGATTCATTTATTCTATTCTTATAGTCCCGTTAACATATTCTTTAGTTTTTCGTGATTATTTCATTATTGTCAAGCTGATAAGTTTTAAAGGAATCATAATGTCTAATCATGGCTTTATTGAAATGGCTAGAAATCCTACTAATTTCACCGCCTCGATTGACACATATATATATTGAATGTGAATAATCCCAGCCTGTCATAGAAGAGTGATGTAAGTAAAATATTTATTGTGTTGTAGTAATGGCAGGTGGAATGTGGATGCATCGTTGGACTTATGTCTTTGCTTTTTTCAACTTCGAATCCTAGGATCGAGTCGATGACTCTCGATATCAAATGGTCCCTGATTGAGAAAGTCACACAAAAGAGTTCTCCGGTTAAATCCCAATAAACATGAAGTTGTGAATACGACAGTTACACAGTACAAAAGCTCACTCAATGGCGTATCACTGCCGACTGAGTAACCCCAACTAGAGAGTAAGGTACCCGGTTGCAAAGTTAAGTCAAGGCTGAGATATTCAAAATAGCTGAGTGTCTTCCGTACTGTGGCTGAAAAGGACTGCCGGGTACAATGTCCATCGGAGAAAGGTTTGTCGAGACGATGTGATCAAAAGAAGCAAATATAAGGATAAAAGCCGAAAGTTCACGCGATAAACATTCTGTTTCATCACAGAACCCCATACAACAATACGGAGTCTGAAGAAGGAACAGATTGAAAAGTTGTGACAGAAATAGAATTGAATGAGGATATTACTCCGAATAACTGACGAAATCATAACAATACGCCCATTGCGTATAACAGTAGGAAGTAGGGAGAAGGCGTTGGCCGAAAAGTTATGAAAAATAAGATGAGAACGCTAGTCTGAGTAATTTATGAAGAAATGACAATGCTTCATATCAAGCGGCCATCACAGTCACTGAGAGACGTAGAGAAATATTAGTTATGCCCCTTGCTCCGTGTTGCCACATGATTGAGTTATATTTTAATAAAATGAATAATTTATTAAAGATATCTTGTATATTTTCCTAGACTTTAGATGAGTACATCTGTTGAATCTAGATGGTGTTTTGAGATTGTTTTGAGTCGAATTTAGGCGTAAACTTGATGATAAAGTTGGCAGCGTTGCCCTTGGTAGATCTCCACGCAAGTAAAAAACTCCCGTGTGGTCTGACTTTCAGGCTTGCTTTTATTGATTCTATTTTGATTAGCTACACACTTGCCCCTCAGACTATTTTTTTCTTGTTTCTTGACAATAAGGACTTTTAGAAACGGAGTTTTATATTGTAAAACAACATCGTTTATATGCTGTGTTCAGATATTATATTTTACTATCGCATATGCAAGGATTATCAAAACTGACTTAATTCAGAAAGATACCATGATTTCTCCACTGATAAAAAAAATTACTACTCATTCCACTGACGTAATCTTAAAATTATGGGTTATCGATTGGATAAAACCCCATGTTTTTATTTTCATTAGATTCTGAGTGATCAAGCTTCAAAAGTGTGACGAATAGATCGGGCCAGGTCGAGTTGTTTTTTTTTTTAAATCTAAACGAATCTTCAAAACACATGTTATTGAATGGTGAAAATTGCATGCTCCTATCTTTAATAGTTTCCGATATATGGGGCAATTCTATGACAATACATTTGTTAATATTGACCTCGCCTACGGCTTAGTCACAATAAGAATTTTTGTTGAATATCATGCAAAATTTGCCTACTGTTTACGAGGTTTTAGTCACCGTTGCTAATTTTCGTCTTGTTTTTTGTGGGGCGAATGGGGTGGGTTTTTTTTTTTTTTTTTTTTCGCTTTTTCGAATTTTTGAGTCCAGTGTTAACAAATTTATCCAATTCGGAAAATAAATTCACTTAACCTTCATATATTTCACCACCTTGATTAACCTTTATATATATATATATATATATATATATATATATATATATATATATATATATATATATATATATATATATATATATATATATATATATATTGTGAATATTCACAGCCTATCGCGGAAGACGAATGTAAGTAGAAGAGTCATTGCATTGCAGTAAGGGCAGTGTCCTTGTTCTATCAACTTCTAATTCTAGAATCGGGTCGATGACTCTCGGTATCAAATAGTCTCTAATGAAGAAAGTCACACAACAGAATTCTCCGGTCAAATTCTGAATGAACATGAAGTTGTGAATGCGTTGTTGTTTTAATTTTTTTTTGTTTTTGTTTTTGTTTTGTTTTGTTTTAGGGTTGTTGTTTTTTTCGAATTCTAGAGTTCAGTGTTAACAAATTTATTGAATTTAAAACAAAAAAGAAAACGAAAGAAAAAAAATATATCTAAATTTGAAACACTGGCTTTAGTGTTACGAAAAACACTAACAGAAAATGCCATTTATATATCTGATTGACATATGAACCTGAGAATGTGTGTCTGTGGGTGACTATGCGTGTGCGTCAATGTCAGTGCATAACCTTAGAATATCAACGTACTTTCACCGTAATCGCATAGGTTCACCGACCGACCTCGTTTATAAGCCGTTCATCTCATGGAATAGAAACATGATGCAAAACACCACCAACAAAAACATTCTTGGCACGAATATACGCCATGTCTTGTTTCAAGGTCACGTGATACGTCGGGTTGTCAATATTTATTAATAATTAATCCTTTCCGCGGGTATCTTTTTTTTTCTTTTTTCTTTTCTCTTTTTTTTAGCACAATGTAGAGGAAGTGGTCTCAATAGCGAAGTTCCACACACACATGAACACATGTGCTCACTTGATCTTTAAAACAACGCAAAAATAAAAACAATTTGATTTATTCAAAGCTAATAACAATAAGGGGAGGAGAACTCGCAAAACTTATAGATATATTCGTCCCAACTACCTGTAACTTTCACTGTTGTTTCTATCACGGTCGATTACCTTAAACATTTTCGTCCGTAATTTTTATTTTTTTAATTTTAGAGTATTTTCAAGTGGGCTTATTTGAAACTAAGGTAAAAAAAAAAAAGATTTGAAATTTGACCTATATATAGAGAGAGATTATTTTTCTAGAATTTTTTTTTTTTTTTTTAAGCAAAATTGGAGTCGGTGGGCTCTTTTTTGAAAAAAACAAATAAACTTCAAAATTTTTATTCCCCCCCCCCCAAAAAAAAAAATTTGAAGAAAACAAATTCCGAAAAGAACCTTTAGAAATGTCTCGGTAATACATTCACCGACAAAATAACATTTGTTTTATGAAAACCGGTTCATGAATAAAGGAGGAGAGCTCACCCAGATTAGAAAAAAAAAGGGTTAAAGTTTTTATGACCCCAAAATCTCATACATGATATTACATTTATTCATTCTACATTGTACAAAATATTCAGATTATTTATATTTTACGTAGAATATTACATTATATGTTTATACTATATACTATACTTACATGATATAAATAATTTTTTAAATAAAAAAATATTACCGGTGTCTCAATGTACGTTATACTCTATATATGCATTAACGGTGCCAGGCATAAGATATCTCCTCGAGTTTTTATTTCTGTTTTCTTTCATTATTTCTATTGTTTATTGTAATAGTGCGCCCCTTATTACATCGATTGAGCGAGTGTGTAGAACTTTACGATTTACGTCATCATCATCATCATCATCATTAGTCTTTTAACATCTGTCATAGGACATCAACCTTCCCCAGGATTCGCCACACGTCTCTATCGTGGGCGTCATGGAGCCAGTGTTTTCTAAATTTGTCCAGTTCATCTCTCCATCTTGTATTCTGTCGGCTTCGGTTTCGCATGAGGTCTCTGGGGATCCATGTTGTGAGTCGTGATGTCCATCGTTTGTCAGTCATTCTTGCAACATAGCCAGCCCGTTGCCATTTGAGTTTTTAATTGATTCTATGATGTCTCTGAGTCCCGTTTTCTTCCTTATATACCGTGCAGTCTTGTGGTCTCTCTATATAAAGTTGAGCATGATTCTCTCATGTGCATGTTGCATACTTCTCAGTTTGCAGGTCTGTCTCTTAGTTGGGTTCCATGTTTCAGCTCCATAACTGACTATCGGGAGAATGCATTGGTTGTATACTCTTCTTTTTATGATTATTGGGATCGACTTCTTTACAAATTACCCTTTCTGGCCTTACAAAAGAAGTTCAACAGAACGAAATATTCTATAAATCTTCAACAAATCATCCAATTATTTTACAGCATCTAACAGAAACCGTCAACCAAAACTGTCACAATAGGTTTTTTCAGTTTTTTAATTGGTCCAGCAGGCTGGCTGGCTGGCTGGCTGGCTGGCTGGTCATGTACGTAACACGCGTACAGACCAAACCAAATAGAGCAAGGAAAGATATTTTTTAATACCCCCTAAATAGATTTTTAGTGGAGGGTTCCGTTTACAATGTAGGTTTATGCTAAATTGATCCCTTAGTTTGTGTCAACCTGATTTGTTTTGTTTTTGGAAATTCAATTTTTTCTTCAGTGATCACTGCCTAAACAAAGGTGAGAAAAGTAACTCATTCATTGATCACCCTATATTCCAATATTTTGATCGATCATCCCCAACACGATATGCTGCTAAAGGACATTGTCACATGACAGTTTCTATTGAGTGACTAACCAGACTGTCTTACACCTAACTTCCATGGGATTCAATTTAAACTTTTTCCCACTTGAAAAATTGGAACAAATATTCAAAGAAGATTATTGATGATAAGTTGATTCGGTGTTGCTTGCAAAAAATTCAATTTCATCAGTAGACTCCTTTCGGGAATAGAGCTGACTCGCTGAAGAACCTAACGGGCGGTTTTTCAAATACCCCCAAATATAAAATATAAATAATGCAAAATATGCTGTATGATGAAGAATAAAACATAGGTAATGTCATACATGAGATCAGGGGGCTATACAAACTTTGACTTTTTTTTTTCAAATTTAGGGAAGTTATCTTCCCTTGTGTATGGGTCGGTTTTCATGAAACGAATACTGGATACTTTTCGGGTATGGCCAGACCCCCAATCACCGGGGGCAGACGTATGACCAACATCTTGACTGCACGGACTGATGTTTGAAGCAGTAGCTGTTTGCTTGATATATGGACGGAAAAGAAAACCCCAAAATTACACGATTTTCTTCTTAATTCGACCCAAAATGTGTGTTGTAGGTAGATTGAGACGTGCCGAATCCGATTATGATTTTATCATTATTCTTTCTCTATGAGGCATAGTTCTCGAGTTGTAAGAGTACAAACATACATACATTATTACTTTAGATATACAGATGCATGCATGAAATTCCAAAGCCTCTGCTTTTATTTGGAGTCAAGAAACTCTATGAAGAAATGCTTATTACAGACGTAAAACACATTTTTCTACCACAGTATATCATATTAGGGCTATTGGTAATTGGTACACTTGACATTTTGTCGATATTTTGCGAGGAGATGGCTCATCAAGTACTGCCATTTTGAATTTAGTCATTATCAGATACTGCCATTCCACATTTAGCCATTTTGAACTGCTGAAAGTGGCTATATTATATTTTCAAATATTGCTATCGGGTAGATTTAATTTCCACGTAACGAAATTAGTTATCCATAAATCTAAGCCTACCAACTAACCGGGACACTAATCCTACCTATTAACCCTAATCACAAACCTACCTACTAATCTTAACACTAACCCTACCTAATAACCCTGACCAGATGCCATATTGGCTCGAAAGTAAACGGCATTTTTAGATAAAAAATAATGTTATTTGATCAATGGTACAAATCTAGTCACTTTCAGCCATCCAAAATGGCCAATTGGAAATTGTTCCGTTATTTTAACAGCAACAGCAGCTAATCCTACATAGCGTCTATCCCGACTACCCCCTTACAAAATATCGACGTAATGTTCTAATGTACCTATTCCGAACAATTACCCATATTAATAAGTCATGTTTAAATGAGGTTTACGAACCAAAAATAAAGTAAGGAGAAACCCTTTAACCTTTCTGAGATTAATAGTTTAGTTTTTACCTCTATATTCCGGAAACTCCCGGCGTCATTAAATCGTGGATCTACTATCAGAGTTCTTCGATTCTACGGTTTGGGCCGTAATCTAATTATCAGGCAGAGGCGTCAAAATGTGCTGATTTTGAACGTTGTAGACGAGGCCACCTGCTGAAACGTTGGTAGATGAAGGAGTGGTTGCATGATTTTGAAAACTTGTGCATAATTTTGCTCTGTATGCATAAAAATATTATTTTACAATTTTTTTTTCTTAATTTTCATGAATATAGAAATTTGGTACTTGATTAAGTAGTTTTATAAAGCAATATTTACTTGAATGGCTCAGTAGCAATTATTTCCGCTGAGAGATTATTACTTTTTCCCAACGAAACCGAAAGATCACTAAGATAAATTGCCAAATTTATTTCTAGGTTTTATGCCAAATTAATTGTCTGCTTTATGTCTAAAATAGTGTAAGAAATAAATCAAATAAAATATCATTTCATTACATATCATTTAAACAACAATGTCTGACATTAAAATGCAACCTAGATTCTAGAAATGGATGAAAAACATCTGAAAACACCCAAAATAGTGAATTTCTCTAATTACCTCCCTTTTTGTCGTCTGCTTTTTCTATTACGGTATTTGACACTGTTACTGTCCTGTTATAGTATGGGGAATCGTTGCCTGACCCCCAATAAATTGTATTCAATACATATTTAGTATTTTCCATACTGTTTGAAAATCGTTAAAAAATCGATATGCTTACATTGGAAAGAGCGTGCTTTAGTGGTGAATTTCTTTTTTTTTAGCATTTTCTGTGCTCCGTCAATGGCCATATCATAAGGTTGTCGGATTAAAGAGATACAGTGTATATCAGAAATTTACTGAGATGATATAGGTATATTGTGTTTTGTGTGAAATCCTGAAATATTTCCTACACAGGACAGCAGGTGTTAACTACCACAGAACGGGAAAAGGTATTTCAACAATTGAAAGAAAGGAGAGAGTATCCATACACATTAATTGCTAGCGGGGAAGAAATATTAACTTGTGAGCCACTGAATTTCTGGGGACCATATTAGGCCATCTTTGTTTGCGATTAAGCGCTTAAAATTAGTGCAGCGAACAGAAAAATGTTTATACATATACATTTTCCGAAAGCTTGTAATCTACCCTTCAAGGAACCAGCCCCCAAATTACGCAAAATGGGTCACCCACGTTATCAACATTTTTAGATTCAGACACGGTGATAGTTTTATCATCCATAATACTTTTTTCAGCATCTATTTCTGGGTCAGAAATATTATCCTCGGCGCTTCATCGTCGCTAAAATTGCCATGTTATATAAAAACTCTTATTTGAAATGATCTCCCGTCGTTACAGGCTGAATGTATCACTCGGCCTAGACGACCTAATTAGAATAAACGATTAAAGGAATCGAACCTGCAACCGATAGAGTAGCCGTTTCAGCTTAATGTTGCTCTTACCATAGAGCTAAATAGCCGCCATAGTAATGCAAAGACCCAAATAGCTGCTTTCGAAGTTTATTCTCGGTCTATTCGTGTTTGTGTAAGGAATCTTCTACTTCATCATATATATATATATATATATATATATATATATATAGAGAGAGAGAGAGAGAGAGAGAGAGATAAACAAGATGCGAATACATAACTGTATGAATAAACGAGAATCTGGAGTGAAAGCAGTTATTGACAAGTTTTAATATGATATAACGCAATTTATTCATTTATTCATCACGTTTATTCATACAGTTATATATTCTCATCTCATTTATCTATACGGTCTTGAAAATAGATATATATGATCCAATAGATTGATTATGATATCATTCTTATTACATAACTGTCGCATTGAAGAAACAAATAGACCGAGAATAAACGGGATGGGAATTTGAAGTGAAAACAGTTATTGATAAGTTTCAACATAACATAACGCAAATCATAATCATAAATACATGATGATGCAGTAGAAGATTCGTTACACAAACACGCTTATGTTTCTGTCTTATTTAGGAATTTATAACTACCAGCAAGCCAAGTATCTCCGCAATGTAAAACAGATAAACATAACAAGCAACGACCAGCAACTTAACAAGGAAAAGAAAGAAGAAAAAGGAGAAGAAAAGATATATAAATAAAATAAGAGGAAGGCTCAACACCCGAGAAAAATTGACCCCCCCCCCCCACCAAAAATGTCCTAAATGGGGATCTAAAATAAATCGAATCATTCACCCGAAGAAGTCAAAACGAGACGGGAACATCCAGCTCCAGAAAGGAGTAAGACAAGGTGATACCAGCTCACCTAAACTCTTCACAGCCTGCCTCGAGATGATCTTCAGAAGGCTAGACTTGGAGAGTAAAGGAATTAAAATAGACGGCGAGTATCTGAGCAACCTCAGATTCGCAGACGACATAGCCCTTTTCGCAGAGAACCTACACGACCTCCAACTAATGATAGATGAACTAAATGAAGAGAGCAAGAAAGTCGGCCTACACATGAACTTCAGCAAGACGAAGATCATGTGCAACAACCACATTGGAGATAAGAACACTAAGATCGAAATCGAGGACACAGAACTGGAGGAAGTAGACCACTACATCTATCTAGGGCAACGAATCTCCATGAGACCCTCAAAAGAAGAAGAAATCAAGCGAAGAATCACACTAGGATGGCAAGCCTTTGGCAGAGCTAGCTCAACCTTCAAAAATAATAAGATCCCATTAATCCTAAAGAGAAGGGTGTATAACCAATGCATCCTCCCAATAGTCACTTATGGAGCTGAAACATGGAACTTAACCAAGAAACAGACCCGTAAGCTAAGAACCATGCAACGTGCACATGAAAGAATAATGCTTGGCCTCACATGGAGAGACCACAAAACAGCACAGCACATCCGGGAAAAGACAAAAGTTAGAGACATCATAGAATCCATAAAAAATCTCAAATGGCGTTGGGCTGGCCATGTTGCAAGAATGGCTGACAATCGATGGACATCACGACTCACAACATGGATTCCCCGAGACCATATGCGCAACCGAGGCCGGCAAAATGTTAGATGGAGAGATGAGTTAGACAAGTTCAGGAAGTACTGGCTCCGTGACGCCCATGATAGAGAAGTGTGGCAAATCCTGGGGAAGGTCTATGTCCAACGACGGACGCTAAAAGACTGATGATGATGATGATGATGATGATGATGATGATGATAGCGAATCCTTTCTTTCATCATATCTTAAGCTCTACCCTAACTCAACTTGATATTTAATGCTGAGTGTATCGAGCACTTGACGAAATAAACCCATCACACATCGAATATTATATAAAATTGTATTCCTGATGTGTATCATGTGTGTGTGTGTGTGTGTGTGTCTAGAAAGCTTTACAGTTTGAAACAATAAAGATTTAGAAGAATTTTTCAATTTGTGTTGTTTCAGTCAATTATTTCCAAATATCTTTTTATGAAATTTACATGGAAATTTAAAGGGTTTTATGTTCTACACAGAATTAGATATGGTACTGTGTGAGTGTTTACAACTGATTTTGTAAAAATCAGTTGTTTGCCAGGTAACCGTTTCGGAGATTTATAAACAAAACATTTTCATAAACATGGTTCACCAGTAATGTTGATAAAAAATCACCAACCCTTAAGTTATGATTTCAATATTTAATTCTTATTGTTTTATCATTTTTTAGACCATATGATAATACTCTCAGTTTGTTATTTTATACAGGGTATTATCATAATGTATTGTATATGGACGTTAATCTATACTACACATCATGTAATTTTTTGAAACATAGAACTTACTCACGTAGGTCACCCCAAAAATGTATGTGACTATGAGGGATCAGTGAGAATAAGAATAGATCCAGCTCGTTTTGTTCGTGTAGCTTCTGTTGAGTGTTTATCCATGTAATCATTAAGTACATTATAATCTCAGATTGCATTAAAAGGAACTTATTCTTGCTTTATATTGCGAAACAAACGATTGTAACATAAAAAAGAAGTTATTCCCACCGTTGGGCTCGATCCCACAATAGAGAGAGAGTCTCGTGCTCTACTGACTGAACCAGTTGGGCTACTTCAGACCTAAAAGAAACCCCACTAAGTCGTCTTGCTATCTTTCAGCACCTGCTGGACACTAATGATTAGCAGGCAAGTTTCACATAACATTGCTGGAGACGACCAATGAAACGTGAAAAGAAAACAAGAACAACACTTGAACAGATCTCAACAAGACCAACTGATGGAGAGGAAAACAATCGTGCGTCGGCCGGGAGTCGAACCCGGATCGACTGCTTGGAAGGCAACCATGCTAACCGTTACACCACCGACGCTCTTACTGCTACCCTTCTATCGGCATTTAGCTGACTATCGTTTCTCAAAGAGCACCAATAAAAGACTTTCTCAGCTTAGTACTTTTATTGGAAGCATTCAAAACACAGCCGTCTTCCCAAGTGGTCTAGTGGTTAGGATTCCACGCTCTCACCGCGACGGCTGGAGTTCGATTCCTCGCTTGGGAAAACAATTTTTGATATTGATTTAATGCAATTCGGATAAGTGTATTCCTTCATCATTTCAATGCATACACTCTGTACCTGTCTGTCTGTCCGTCCGTCCATTTTCCATTGAGCAATGTCAATCGGAAAGAATTCTCAAGAAACAGAAGCTGTCAAAATTGTTGCTAAATTGACCATTTTGACATTAAAATGTAGATTACGCCCAACGTGGGGCTCGAACCCACGACCCCGAGATTAAGAGTCTCGTGCTCTACCGACTGAGCTAGCCGGGCTACTGTAGACTGAAGTGAAATGAACACAAATGTCACTAAGTCGTTTTGCTATCTTTCAGCACCTGCTGGACACTAATGATTAGCAGGCAAGTTTCACATAACATTGCTGGAGACAACCAATGAAATGTGAAAAGAAAACAAAGACAACACATGAACTAATCTCAACAAGACCAACTGATGGAGAAGAAAAACAACATGCGTCGGCCGGGAGTCGAACCCGGATCGACTGCTTGGAAGGCAACCATGCTAACCGTTACACCACCGACACAGTTATTGATACAAATATAAATGCATTTAAGTGACCATCGTTTCTCGAAGACAATAAGAGACTTTCTCAGCTCAGTAAATGAAGTCAAAGGATTCGCCACTCATTCAGTTTCCCAAGTGGTCTAGTGGTTAGGATTCCGCGCTCTCACCGCGGCGGCCGGGGTTCGATTCCCCGCTTGGGAAGACAATTTTGAATTTTGCTTCAATGGAACTGAGAGAAATAGATTCTTTTGTCCTTTCATTTCTTACCTTGTCTGTGTTTTGCTTTTTTTATAAGACTTAACATTTTCGATTGAGAATTGTCATTTGAAAAAAACTTCACCAAAAAACGAAAAAATGTAAGAAGAGAGTGTGTTTCTAAATGTCGAAAGAATGACAATTGTAGCAAAAAATAATCATTCGCCCAACGTGGGGCTCGAACCCACGACCCCGAGATTAAGAGTCTCGTGCTCTACCGACTGAGCTAGCCGGGCTTCTGTTGCACGACATGGATATTAATTTTAAATCCACTAATACATACCATTTGGTGCCAGCTGGACATTAACGATTTGTTAATCAGAAAACAATTCTTCGAACGAATTTCTCGTCTTATCGTATCTTATCTTATCTTATTTATATATGTAATAACTGATTTTGTACACACACACACACACACACACATATATATATATATATATATATATATATATATATATATATATATATATATATATATATATATATATATATATATATATATATATATAGCTACTCCATTATTTCACTATATATATATATATTTATACCAGATTATATGGTGGGAACGTGAATAGAAAGTTTGTTTAACACCAATCTTCCACATGGCAAGGGCCCACCTGCCCGCCTTGAAAATCATCATTTATATGACAGGGGATTTTTTTTGTTTGTTTGTTTTACTTATCCTCAGAATATAGAGCTCAAAAGGAGCATAGAAGGGCATAATTTTTGTCATAAATTTAACAACTGGAGAATGTTGTTGGGTACAGTACCTGAAATGTTATGAATATGAAAACTAGCCAAAATGAGGACCATATTCCGAATAAATTACCACTGTTTATTACTCTGATTAGCATATACGCGTAGAAAATGGGTCGGCACTAAGGAGTCTAGAGCTATTTTATTAGGTAAATTATTTTTCAACTCAACCCAAGCAGTTCTAATGTATGATCATCGTACATAAATCTGCATGAAGTAATCTTCAGTCTTATGTCACATCAGATGATCACGTATTTATATGATCCTTCAATTGTTCAATTTGCACTGTTATTCCCATTCATATGGAACAATAATTAGTTTTAGGTTATAACAGGAATCGAACAGGGCAACCATGCAACCAATTATACAATTGAACGTACTAGATTGGTGAATAGATGAATAGATATCATATATGGTCAGTACATGGATAAATTTCATTATTAGACTTACATCAGCTTATTTTTGTTTCTTTTTATTCCAAGACTCTGGATTGACTGACCAATGAATTTTGCAGAAAGGGCGGGAGTTCAGACCATTCACGAAATTGAGATCCTGCGAATAACTTTTGACCCCCTCACCTCAATCCTAACTCTGACACTTTGCCGTCAAGCTACAAACATTGTGCACAATCAGATACTGACTAATGACTAATGTAACTGTGCGGAATGATGCTTTTGTAAAACTCTTAGAGTGTTGATAATATTATCGCAATTAGTTAGACGTTCAAATTCAAGTTATTTCGATTTCAGAATGGTATAATGAGAGGGGAGGTAAAACTTAAAAAGGGATGGAGTGACGCCCTGCCATAATTCAGTGCCTTTGGTCAAAACAAGCCGTGAGAGTGAGAATCGTTACTCATTCAATGAATACGTTTTGCTTCGTTTTTGTTCAAATGATCTACTGTTGTTTTGTTTTTTAAGTTCTTAACCTTATTTACACTTCTTATAGGATTTCCCTTTTTAAAAAAGGATTAGTTTGAAGATGAAATAGTCCCCGTTTCTAACTAAATGATTATAGATAACTGTTCACTTGGTTTAGTTTTCGAAAAGATTTTGCTACAATGATTGGACATTCTATTTTCATAGAGATTTAGCAGAAATAAAAGTAAATATCACCATTCTTGATACCTTAATAATACAAATAAAATACTTCTTTGGTGTTAACTTATTAGGCTTTGTTTTTTACTTTGCTTCGATGTTCACTTAGGTGAAAACCACTGTGCTATTAAGTATAACATTAAAACAGTTCATAACCAAACCATAATATCATTTATAACCACTAATGAGTCACGTTTTTTTACTAACTAATCAGTGAGTCAGTGGTTATATGTGTTCTGACTGAAAGCAGTAAGAAACTGGGGTCGAATCCATCCGGGAGCAACATTTTCTCTGCTTTCAAAACAAGTGGCAGATTAACCATTAGGCTGAGTAGGCTTTTTCTTCCTTTCTCTCTTTCTTTCTTTCTTTCTTTCTTTCTTTCTTTCTTTCTTTCTTTCTTACCTTCGAAGCCAGTGGTAGATTAACCATTACGCTGTCTAGATTTTTCTTTCTTGCTTACTTTCGACCCCAGTGGTGAACTAACCATTAGACCGAGTACGCTTTTTCTGTCTTTATACCTTCCTTCTTTCTAGAGGCAGATTAACCATTAGGCTGAGTAAACCTTTTCTCTCCTTCTTTTGTCAAACACTTTCCATCGAGTTTTGACTTTATTTCCGTATGTAACAACAATGAAGAATGACGGATGGCAATGACTGAAAACTGCTGACGTCATCCGTGAAGAACGGTGACAAAAACACGAATTCACTCCCACTTCCAAAGCCCAACCCAGGTCGACTTGTTTTGCCACAGTTTTCAAATCCCATTTACTGGAACTACTAATATAGGAATTAAAATGGGACCGACAGTTATAGAATTATATTGTATGGGGAAGTGAATTCTGCTTTGTTTACCTTCTAGATTTTAATGAGACAAGGGAGTTTGACCCTAGCCAGCCAAGCTTTTTTGCTTTAAAATGACATTTTTCAGGTGTATTCACATTATTCCTAATTATTTAAACGTGCTCTTAGATTTCTTTTAAAAACTTAACATCCAGGATGGGCAAAATTGAAAATATTCTTAAGCCACTATTCGGATCCCCTAAGATACTGGGGCGCTTCACGATCTTCCCTACCCGTTCTACATTTCCATTTCCGAAAGTTGGCAACCCCGATTATATCTCTATTATTAGAAACCGTCAGCCAAAACTATTACCAAATTTTTGTCAACATAGGTTACTTTAGTTTTCAAGTTGGTCTGGCTGGCTATGCATGTACACCGATCACATACCACACCAAAGTAGCTAGAGAGGTGAAAATTTAAACATTTACTTCTCATTATGTCTAGAAGAAAAACGTTTTCTTTCTGTTTGTTTTGTTTCTGTTTGTAGTGTTTTTGTTTTTTTCGTTTGCTCCCCCCAATAGGTTTTCTGCTGGGCGGGGGCACTTTGCAATGTAAGTTAATGCCAAAACTGATCCGTTAGTCAGTCCAACTGAAAGAAAGAAAAGTAACTCATTTATTTATCACCCTTATTTCAAATTTTCTAATTGATCACCCCTTACAGCATGCTGCCTAAGGACGTTGATTACATGACAGTTTCTATTAAGTGACTAACCAGACCCGTTCTATAACTAATTTCACTCGAACTTACCGTTGCTGTTTGTTTGTTTTCTATAACACTTCACCTGCGATGGAGTTGAGAATTTATTTATTTTTCGTTAGAGAGCAACGCTGCAGTTTGCAGAGACGCCGTCAATTTAGTGTCTGCGAGGCACCATACCAAGGTAAGCCACTATCGCTGTAGCACGGTAATAAATAGTCCTTTTTTTTTTTTTTTTTTGGCAGCAGAAAAGAAACTGGGGGTACTTTTACACACCTGGATGTATTAAGCAGTGTCGCTATCAGCATTATCCGGCAAGTAATGACCAAGAAAAGAAGCGGGTACACGGGGTGGTTTTCCCTTATCAGTCCTTACTCGGTAGCTCTGCCTTTCTCTCGCTCCGCCCCCTCTCCCGATCTGGCGTTCCGAAAACAAACACCACCAGAAGTGTTCCTTCCACAATTGGTGGGGCAGGGCGGGACAGGGCGGGACAGGGCGTGGTGTTTGAAGGGTTGGTTGTTCTTTTGGAAGTACGAAAATTTCACTGGATTTCGCCGACAACTTCTAAAGAACATTGTCAACACACCTCAGATAGTTTCAATGACTGAAAATCATGTATGATTCGCACACACACACACACACACACACACACACACACACACACACACACAAACACTAAGATACATGTATATATATATATATATATATATATATATATATATATATATATAAACTTGAGGACTTCGTATGTTAACGCTGAAAGAGAATTTTTTTCATTTAGAATTTTTTTACATTCCCAAATGATCTCTGAATTTGTTGTTATGCAAGTCAGTTATTTTCCGATTACTGTTAATGAACTGTGTTTGGAGTTTTCCCAGTTTTTAACTGAATTTAATTTTACAACCATTATTTAAGTTTAGATCCTAATGTTATAAACTTAATCATGCTATGGGGATCTACAGCTGTTGTGCCACGGACCCATTTCGGGAATTGAAAAAAAAAATAATAGCCGTGCTGATCAAATATAATCGACCCAAATGTATATTAATGTTTCTATTTATAGTATTATCATAATTTGTTATTCATGGATGCTGTTTTATTCGAGTTTTTTTTCCTTATTTAGATTATTTTATTTTTTTTACTATTTAGATCCAGCGAACCACACACAAACACACACACACACACACACACACACACACACATATATATATATATATATATATATATATATATATATATATATAAGTGTTCGATAATTCAATATCAATTAATGTTAAGTTAAAGTCGAGCTTTGAATGTAATGGAATAATGGATTCACCACATGAACACGCTTATATATATATGTATTTCTGTCTATCTATGCATATATATATATATATATATATATATATATATATATATATGTGTGTGTGTGTGTGTGTGTGTGTGTGTGTGTGTGTGTGTGCCTGCACGCACGTTTTTTTGTGTATGCATGGGTATGTATGTGCGTACGTGTGTGTGTGTGTGTGTGTGTGTGTGTGTGTGTGTGTGTGTGTTTAGGCAGCACCCCTTCTTTTAAACAAGTATCATTGATAAGTATAGATATTTTTAAACATAATACATGAATTTTGGCAAATTCTTACCAGCATTTGAACTGACGATAATAAACAACACCAGAAAACTCTAAAAACTAGACCAAATGTCCATACTTTTCAACACGCACACCACACACACACACACATACACATATATATATATATATATATATTGAGTGTAAATCTTCTCTGCCTATCATAGAAGAGTAGTGATGTAAGTAAAAGAGTTATTGCATTGTAGTAATGGTTGGTGAACAAATATACTAGTGGTTATTTGTCTGTTTCGTCAGTGTCTATTTCCCTGTGTTAGTAGCTTTGTACAGGTGAATGTACAAGTAGATAGTGTTTGGTTTCAAAATAGGCGTAATTCGTGCAAGTCTAATTTTACTAATCTACAATCTTTTTTTCAATCAAAGTGCACTCTATAAAGTTTTTTTTTGGGGGGGGGGTCAGGATAAAAAATTGAAAACAGATACTTTCTACACTTAAGAAAAGTGTAATAATAATTTTAAAAATTTTAACCGAAGGTTGCATAAGATATTCATCTTCAAGAAACTTGGATCGATCTTTCCATTTTTCTATTGATGTTTTTTTTAAAAAGGTATCTAATACAAACTCTGTTAGTCTCTCCCGTAAAATTTTAAACAGCACATAAGTAGATTATCCAAGAAAATAGACTGTTAATGACTATTAAAGTTAAAAAAAACATACCTAATTATTGTTTATAGCATTGTATATTCAACAATTGTGACCTTTCCCGATTTAAAATGACCTCCACTCCAACTGTAGAGTCAAAGAAGCAGACGAGAATAACCCTAACACGAACCCTAAAATACTATCTGTTACACTAACCCCAAAATACTATCTGTTACACTAACCCCAAAATACTAAACCTAAAAACTCTAAACCCCCCCCCCAAAAAAAAAGACGCCAACTCTGTAGCTTGTGCAGTAGCCATTTTGAAACAGGGAAGATAACAATAACAGCATATTCTAGTTTGGCGTCGGGACACCTGGAATTTCTTAACCTGATGGAGGTAAATAGTTGTATCTTTATTACCATGGAGGAATGGCCACATACCTATTTCAGGAATGGATTGTTTTTGCTAAACATACTGGGAAGGCGCAGTCATTAGGCCAAGTAGGTAGCCGCCCAGGGCGCACACCTCAGAGGGGTGCATTACTGACTTCTCGGTAGATAAATCTGAAAGAAGATCAAGCACCTGGAGGTGCATGAAAAGACTAATTATTTTTGCTTGATGTTTTTAAATAGCAGAAATATGATTCAAGTCTTTTACGTTTGTTTAACTGAAAACACTTGATAAACGTTGGTAGCCATAAACCAGCAGAATTACATTAGCCCAAAACTTGAGATCAAGTTTTTTAAAAATTGCAGAAGAAAATTACGGAAGGAAAAAAATCATGATATTCTACAGGAGGGTGTTGAGGACTCCCCAGTACCTTAATAAGGAAAAAGGACCAGCGCAGCTCACTGTCACAAGTAATTCTAATCATCCTTGAAGAACTTTGAGCTCTTTCCGTTCAAAATTGAATTTGTTTTCTAGATTATCGTTGGCACATCTAACAGAAACGCTAAACTGGTAGAGCGTTAAAAATTCAGTGGAACTAAAGATAACTGCTAACTGTTAAGTTTTATCATATGAACTTAGCTTGGGTTCGTTTTTTTGTTTTTGTTTTTTTGTTTGTTTTTTGTTTTTAGGGGTTTTTTTGGTTGCTCTAAAACCCTTGAAAACAGACCTAGAGAGCTGATATTTTTTATATTTTGTAGCTTGGACATAGAGCTTTCCGAACCAATGCATCCTCCTGATAGTCACCTATGGAGCAGAAACATGGAACGTAACCAAAAGATTGACCCTAGAACTGAGGACCATACAATGTGTACATATTGGAATCGTGCTCAACATATTATGGAGAGATCATAAAACAGCACAGTATATTAGAGAAAAAATAGGAGTCGGGGATATCATAGAATCCATTTGGAAACTCCAATGGCAGTGGGCTGGTCATGTTGCAAGAATGTCAGACAACCAATGGACATCACGACCAACAACGTTGATCCACCAAGGTCAAATGCGAAAATGTGTCAGATATTAGATAGTGTGACGAACTGCAAAAGTAAAGAAAATATTGGCTCTGCGACGCCCATGATAGAGAGGTCTGGCGAATCCTGCAGAAGATCTATACTCAACGACGGGTGCTAAAAGTCTGATGATGATGATGATTTTTTTTCTGTTCACACTTACTTACATTAATTTGTACAGCAATAACTTGAACGTACTTCAATAAAATCCGCGCCCCAACAAAACCACTCTCTTCAACGTATTCTTGTAATTGATTTCCACACATAAGTGGAAATATGATTTACTTTTTAAGAAATATTTACCGTATATTTCGACAAGGAAGATGACATTTGGAAGATCCAGAAAACACTCACAAAATGGAGTCATCCTATAAGCCTGATACAACAGTGAGCTAAAAGCTTGAAATTCCGACCAAAACTTATTTTGTCTCAAGGTCGCTTAATCAAACGAAATATAGAGTAGTAGCTGGGGTACCTGACGTTGCCCGGTAAAAAAAACCTTCCAATCCAACACTAGGAAACGAATGATATTTCTGAAACCAAATAAAGGGGATGCCTTCGAGTGCATTCCCCACTGGTCAGACCAGCACACACTCCCGAGCAGACCTGCACAGGTTAGCGTAGACCCTCAGGCAGGCCTGCGTGTGTGCCCCCCACCCCACCCCGCTAAAACTTGAAAAAATTATTTCTTTCGAAACTGAGAATTCATATTCGCATTTCTGGCGTTAGAAGTTTTCACGTCAAAGAGGACAGTCGGATTTATATCTCACCCATATTTTATTGTTATGCTTGGGTTGGGATTCGGGGTCAGAGGTAGGGGTAGGGTTATCATTTTAAAAAGAACATAACATGTTGTCAGGTTAGGATTAAATTCATTTATCAAAATACTATCAAACTGACATAAGCTCAGAGAAGAAGAGAAATTTACATTCACGTTTACCTCCGACGAATGGAGATTTAGGGTACAGTTTAGCATTATAGCTGCATTCTAAATTTGTTAAAACCCTCTTGAAAAATTAAGTTATTTCCACTCTCAAAACCGACACATTTCTGGAATGTTTCAAGATCTATTTCCGTTTATACAGTAATCGTAACATGGATTTCTATTTCCTATACATAACACCTAAAATTTATCTTGATTAAAAATCAAAAACTGTTCCCTTGACCTTAACATTAATTTATCTAAGTCTTCCTGTTGCCTTACTTGGTCAACTGGCGACGGAATTGGATGGTACAATTGGAATAATCTGCTAAATCCTTTAGCTTTTATAGATATTTCATCCGGTAGATCATTAATAAGTGATAAAAAATAGATTAGGTCCAAGTACTAACTCTCCCAACCACTACTTAGTCATCTCCAGTCAAATTAAGAACCATTTACATAGACTTTCTATTTCTTATCCAATAAGAAGTCTTTCAGTCAACAATTTACCAGCTTTGCCACATCTTAGTAGTTTGTTGATCAGTTTACAATGAAGAACTGAGTCAAAGAAATTTTTTTAAATCTTAGTACAACGCACCGAAGCGTCTCAATAAACAATTTTGTCCACTCTTCGCAGTGAGCAGATTCGTTACAAAGGATCTTCCTCCTCTAAAGCCATATTGTACAACATACGATATATCTAGATATTCTAGATTAATTCAACGATTCCTTTCTTCACTAGTTTTTTTCCCAAGGTTTTACACCCTTGCGCGATCAAACTCACATGTCTATAATCACCATTAATGTACTTTGTCACCCTTTCTAAATGTAGGTGTAACAATCGCCATTTTCCATATTTAAGGAAGTTCAACCTGATCTAAAGATTTCCTCCAAAATATCGCGGAGTTGAAAACGTAAAACACCCCCAGATTCTTTAAGCATTCGTAGATGAATCTCATCAGGTCCTGTTACCTTATTTGGGTTTATAGCAGTAAACAACATTTTTTTTACATCTGTGGGTGGGAAGAAAATATTTTCAATGATTGAATCTCCGTCCCGTCCACTAAATTCAAAAAAATCTGCGAAACCATCGCCACAGATACAATTGAGTGATTAAACCGGACTTCATGTTTATCATCTTTCTCAACAAACACAGATTGGAAGAAACAATTTAGTTTTCTTTGCTATCTCCTGATCATCATTCATACTACGAGCATTATCTGTTTCCAGTTTAGGGATTGTTACTCTCGAATGTGACTAACTGTTTACATTCATGAAGAAAAGCTTTGGATTCTCCAAAACGCCTTTGTGAAGTTATTTCTCATGCTCCCCCTTGGCGATTCTCAATTTCTGCTTTACCCCTTTTTTCCCACGTACTACCGATACCAAATATACATTTTAAATACTTCTTCTATGTATGATATTTTCTTTTCATAAACCTCTTAACTTTTACTTTGAACCGCAGTGGATTTATCTCATGGCCATTCATAATCTTAACCAGAGGTACACTCTCTTTGACAACATTGTTCAAGTACCCGTAGAAAAAAAAACTCCTGTTCATCATTCACATCAATAGCATTTACTACCAGGGTCCTGCCTTTGGCCCCTGATTGGGTACAAAATCTAGCATTATCGGCCTCATTATAATCATACCTATAAACATATTTTACACAAGTTCGATCTGCATTTGTATTAAAATTCCAAGCTATCACTCTATGATCTGCTTTAACGATAGGACACATTTCTTCGACGCTACAAACGTTCAGTTCACAAGAAGTGATGACTAGATCGAGTCAGCTTGACGTCACAACCTCTCTGGCAAAGAACTTTGGCGTAAACGAGTTCTCGCTATCCTTTACAATACAGTTTTCCCTATCAATATTCGGCAAGTTGAAATCTCAATTAATCAATATTTCATCTTAAAACATTTTCCCAGCAATCTCAAACCGGTTTAATATTTGGTCACTATAATCTTGCATCTTTTTTTGTCTATGTACAACACCAAGCAGATCGCTATTCCCCATAATGTTTTCCATCCACAGCCTTAAATAATCCTTAACATTCAAGTCTTTTACTTCTTTAGATAATTCTACATAAATATATTCTCTTACGAATATTATTATACCATCTTTAACTTCGATCGTATCTTTCCTATACTCTTTAGAATAGGATATGTTTTTTTCTCACCAAATAAGCAATAACAAATTAATAATAATTTTTTTATTGATAAACGAATGGTGAAGAGGGTACAAATCGGACTTGATGCTTCACTAGCTGAAGCAAACTTTATATTTTCGTATACCGTATCATTTCATTATTTTTCAATTTAAAAATATTTTGATAATAAAAAAAGAGAGATAGATAAACAAAGATAGAATAGAAATGCCAATAATCCACCATTTTTTTTCATATTACAATTAAATCACATTGTATTTCATAACAGACTTTAACTCATGAGATTGTTGGGTATTTATAATTTTGTTTTTTACAAATTGATAATTAACTTATTACCATATGCATTTTTAAAGCATACTTTTGTGATTCTTTTGAAGCTATTTTAACGCAAATTTTTTAGATCCATTTTTGGGAAAACCTATTTGAAATTATTCCAAACTAGTATAGCCTTATAATTGATTGAATTCCTTCCATGTTTTTCTCTAATAATACATGACACAAACAACGACCCTTAAAACCTGGTAAATTCATAATATGTCAGTCTTTGCTGGTATGCCAAGTTCTGTTCTTGAACATGCAGTCTGAATTCATCCATTTTTTCTCCATTAGACAAAGTCCGTAACCTTTTAATGGTCTCGGTTCCCTTGATTCAGTCCTTTTCGTCTTCAGTTTACCTGCCCGGTCTCCATCTTTTCTTTCTCCTCCCTTCGTACTACCCCCCCCCCCCCCCCCGTTTGTTTTTGGGGACTACTATCAATTTTCGTTTTACTGAAGTTTCTTGCTTTCTTCACTCCGTTCGTCTAGCATTTTTCAGAGATCATGAACGTTCTCAACAAAAAGGACGATGTCATCTACCGTTGGTCTCCACATGAACTTCAGTAAAACAAATGTCGTTTACCACAAACATATTGACGACAAAGACACAACGATCGAAATCGAAAACGCAGAGCTGAAGAAAGTAGACCACTACATCTACCAAGGACAACAAATATCCATGAAATCTTCAAAAGAAGAAATCAAGCGAAGAATCACTCTAGGTTGATCGACTTTCGGCAGAGCAAGCTCAGCCTTCAAGAACAAGGAAAACTCATTAGTCCCGAAAAGAGGAGTATACAACCAATGTATCATTCTGATTGTCACCTATGAAGCTGTAACATAAAACCTAACCAAAAGATTGACCTTCAAGCTGAGAATCATGCAGCGTGCACGAGAGAGTCATGCTCAAGTTACGATCGACAGATCACAAGACAGCACAGAAAATAAGGAAGAAAAAGGAGTCAGAGATATCATAGAATCCATTAGAAACCAATGTATCCTCCCGATTGTCACCTATGGAGTTGTAACATTAAACCTAACCAAAAGATTGACCTTCGAACTGAGAACCATGCAGCGTGCACATGAGAGAGTCACGCTCAATCTACCATGAAGAGATCATAAGACAGCGCAGTAAATAAGAGAAAAAAAGGTGTCAGAGATATCATAGAAGCAATTAGAAAACTCAAACAGCAATGGGCTGGTCATGTTGCAAGAATGTCACACAACTGATGGACATCAAGACACCCAACATAGACCCCCTGAGATCATATGCATAACTGTGGCCGTTAGAAAATAAGATGGTGGAGCAAACAAATCCTTAAAGTACTGTCTCTGCGACGTCTATGATAGAGAGGTCCACTGAATCCCGGGGAAGGTCCCTGTCCAAGGATGGACGCTAAAAGGCTTATGATCAAGGTCATCACCTTTCGTCGTTTTTTCTTGTCTCTTCAGCCAGAGTTTCTTGGTTAACCCTCTCATTGTCTTTGTTTGGTCCTTCACCATCTAGAATTTTCTAAATAGGTTTATTTTGAAGTCTTCCGTTTTTTGGCCTCATTGAAGACCTTCTATTTCTTTTCCACGCCCTACATTTTTAGCAGTAGTAGAGCTCTTTGCTTGACTCAAGCCAAAATCCTTTTTCCCAGGCTGAACGCCTTGACTACTTTACAGTCCTTGACCTCTAACACCTTCATTAAGATAAGATAAGATATTGTAAGTAAAGTGAAATTTATGCAAATATTTGTGCTTGAATCTTGCTTTTTATTCGAAAGTTTGTTTTTTATTCTAAAGTTTTTAATTTGCATTTTATTATTAGTTTTAATATCATATTTATTCTTAAAGTTGTCCACTATTTAATTCTTTTTATTATTTCTGGATCTTGATCCATTAATTTGTTCTAATTGTCGATAACCCTTCGTGAGAAGAAGTTTCGCCTTGATTTGTTCAAAGCAATGATTTCCATTCATTTCTTTCTTTTATTCATTAAGATTTTTTTAGGTGGGAAGTTCGATGCCTTTTATTGACAAGCTCCTAGTAATTGAGTTTTTACTTCATTTTCGTACATCAAAACAATGAAAATGACCTCACCAAAAACCAGTGACGTCATGTACGCAGAAACTGATGACGAATTCATTCTCTCAACTGAAGTCCGTTTGTTTTGCTCAAGTTTACAAATCCCTTTTACAAAAACTGTCAATAGTCAAGTTGAAATGAGTTTTGAGTTTTGGAATAATATTGTATAGAGGAATGAATTCTGATTTATTTACTTTTTTAGATTTTGATGAAGCAAGGGAGTTTGACCCTAGCACAGCCAAGTCTGTTATTTCATTTTCGTTGTCTCCTTTTGTTCTCCTTTATTTCAATGTTATTAGTTATGATTTTTTCTAAGTTTTCTTTCATAGGGGAGTTTTCTTTAGTTCTGGAACAAGTTTTGTTGCTCTTCTCTAGATATTTTCCAATTCTTATAATATATTCTTTACAATGAGGGGACAATGCTTGCACTACATATTCTAATTGGGGCTTATTTATGTTGTGTCAATATTTGAAATCATCATTTCCATCATTTCATTGCTGTCTTCCCCCTCTCTCCCTTTCGGGTCCCTTTTTCTTGCATTCTGGCACGTGAAATCCCCCCTCCCGATTTTTTCTCTTTTTCTTCTCCCCCATTTCATTAAACGATTTTTCCCACGTCCATCCTTCCTCCCGTCACTCCTTCTTTCCTTCCTTTTCTCTCTCCGGGCTATTTTATGATCCTCTCTTTAACCCTTTTTGTTTCGACGTACCTTTGACCGCCTCAAGCCCCACCTCTTCAGCCTTTTATCTCCGTTCTCTAGGTCGTTTATCCTCCACGTCTTCTTTAATTGATATTTTAGGCACCTGACAGCGACATGCAATATCTTTGTTTTCTTAGTGTATCCCATATATCCTCCATGAAATGGACTCATATTCGACATGGGCACCCTTTTCCGTTCATAACTACTAGTTTGCAGCAACTGTTACTAGTTTTGTTTTCAGTACCAATTCTCCGCTGCTGCTGCTGCTGCTGCTGCTAATAATAATAATAATAATAATAATAATAATAATAATAATAATAATAATGATAATAATGATGATGATGATGATGATGATGATGATGATAAAAAAATAGGTAAATGTCAAGCTGAGCGTCTTACATTAAGGGAGATACTCCCCCAAGATACATTAAGGGAGATAACTTAAACTTTTGCATCGAACGAATCATCAAAAAATACTATTAAAAAGTTAATAAAAAAACATGAAAAGAAAGAAAGTTACACATCAAACGAATAAAAAAACACAAAAAACAGAATAGTTCACAACGAATGTAAAAAAAAAACTTTTTTTCTCCAAATTTTGACGTTTTGAATAATTATGACCATCATTTCATAGGGAAATTTATTAGCTTTTGAATTCAAGTCTAAAAACAGTTATTCGAAAGAATCAACTAAAGACTATTCATGTAAACCAAACTTCCGTAGAAATTTCAATAATTATCTAAATAGATTTCCGATATTTAAAAAACAAATTTATTTTGGGTCCATGCTATTTATTACCTTTTTTTATATTATTTTGTATTTGTACTTTTTATGTTGTGTAATCGTCACAATAAAATATATTGAATTTATACTGAGCTTCTCATATTTTTTCGTTATTTGTTCAATGTGTGAATTTCTTTTCACGTCCTTTTGCCTTTTTAATCATTTATTGTAACTTTTTGGTCAGAATTACTTCCCCCAAATTATCTTGAAAAGTCATCTCCGTAAGACTCTCCGCTTGACATTTACCATAACAGATACTCGTAATAATAATGATTATAACGTTTCCAATATAAATAAGCAAAAATCGCCTGTTTGAAAAATGACTGTTCCGCCCACACCTGGAGTACACATCCAGCGCGTAGACTCCTCAGCTGAAGCGTGACCAGGGTGCTATTGAAAAAGTGGAAAGGAGAGCGGCTGAACTAGTTGCCGAACTGGAGGACCTCCCCTAAGCCAGCGGATCGCAACAGATTCTGATACCAACTCTGGCATACAGACGCAGAGGGGCTGATCAGAGAGATACCTACCGCATCTTGACCGAAGAACTCTCAGTCAACGCTGTGTCTCAGCCCTATATACCCACCAAAGAAACACACGCTGAATATCTCAACAAACACATACGCACACTGGAAGACACAGATGCGAACTCAACTTGATTCTGGTGCGAGGAAACAGTTTTTAACTACAGTAGTGACAGAGGACTGGAACTGTCTTCGCGAAGCCATGGTCACTGCAGATAAAGTGAACACTTTTCAGTCCAGTTTGAAGATAGGTTGGTCAAGTAAAGACAAATACTATTGCACCTTCTCCTATTAAACTATAAAACCCATGTTCATCAAAAAACAGATGAGGAGCTGGGTTGGAACCTGTCGGCCTAATTACTGCACGGTATCTACTGGCCGATATATGGTCCGTACTCTTTCTTGCTTAATTGCTGGAGGGTCGGAATAAGCAGGGATGTGGAAAATCTGTCATAGTTTGATATACGGCGTATGATACATATATCTGTCACGATTTTATAAGTAGGTCTTTTGTAATAAGCCGGGGGTAGGAAACAAGGACCACCGACACAATTTCGTCGGATCTGAAAAAGAAAAGGCTGAGTCGTTTGAGAAAGATTTGTAGTAGGGATGTGATAGGCAGGTGGGAAGTAAAAATGTACAGTATTGACAGGTTCAAGAAAAATTCTTTTGTTTTCGAAGAAAATCAACCTGAAAAGTCTTTTGGTAGTACAAAATTTTTTACAAAATTCCTGATATCAGCAGACACAATCAAACTCAGTTAAATAAATTGTCTCTATGAACATAATAAGCTAAACCAAGTTCTCTCCTTTGCATTTCTTATAAAGTTGTCTTTTGACGGGAAAATGTTGACAAATCTGGAGCTGTTCCTCAACCAAGGTATTGGGAAGGAGAAAGTACAGATGGAGTCTAAAAAATTGATTAGCAGGGGAGGTCCTAATAAGAGCGGAGGTTAGGAACCTTTGCCAAAATTAATAAAACTAATGCAATAGTTAGACATCTAAGAGCAAAGTACATTGGATTCCAGTGTTTTGAAAAAAGATCCTTACACCCCTGGGGCTCCGAAAAACACATGTGCTCTCTTCGACTGACTGTTGCTGATTTGTTCGATGACTATTCTGTCAACAGTTTATTTGAATATAAGTAAAATCATTAAAAGTCATTTTGAACATATATATATATATATATATATATATATATATATATATATATATATATATATATATATGTGTGTGTGTGTGTGTGTGTGTGTGTGTGTGTGTGTGTGAGAGAGAGAGACAGAGAGAGAGAGAGAGCGCTATTTCTAGAATATGTTGGCAATCGTGACCTTTTCCGTTTTAAAATGGTCACCGCTCAGCTATAGAGTGGCAGGCGCTGATGACAAATTTAAGTCAGTGAAGCAGGCGGCAATAAATCTAACACTAACCAAGAAAAAAAATACTGACATTAAAAAATCCTGACCCTGCAGCTGGAGCAGAGGCCATTTTGGAACGGGGAAGGTTACAATAGCCAATTCAGCTCGCTACTTTCACCCCCAACGATTCAGCTGACCAACCTTTGAAATGTGAAATCCTATGAAGAAAACACCGAACAGAAAGGCTAAGAGTAGCTGAAGTAATCTCGTAAACTGCTTCTGTTTTCATGAAGGGCTTTTCTGAAATTTTGTTGGTTTGCTGGGATTTTTCATTCAATTCCACACATTTTCTCTATTGCTCATTCAATAATATTCAAGCTAGAAAGAATGACACGAAGAAAACAGAATTAACAAGTAATAAAAATGTCAAATTATACTAGAGAAAATATCGTTATTCTCAGATAAACCTGATCTTGTATAATAGAAACCATTGAGCAAAACTGTCAGCATAAATTTCTCTCAGGTTTTACGGTGGTCTGGCTGACTAATTATCTATTTATCATGCGTAAAGGCCACGCAAATTGAGATAGATAACTTCGAATTTAAACATTCACTCCTTATTAGATCCCCCCTCCAATTCTTCTTATCATTCTACTCAAGGTAGGGTTCTAGTGGGGGGATTTTGATTTGCAATGTAGGTTTATGCTAAATTGACCCCTTAGTTTGTGTTCGCCTATTTTTTTTAAATGCAAGCTTTAGTGATCACTGCTCAAAAAGGCGAGACAAGTAACTTATTTATTGATCAATGTTTTAATTGATCATCCCCGCTGCTCAACACGGCATGCTGCCAAAAAACACTGGTCACGTGACGGTTTCTATTGAGTGACTGACCAGACCTATTCCAAGTGTTTGTTTTGAAATCAGCCATTCACTTGGCCCTCTATGAAGAGCAAGCTTGCTTTATGCAAATACATTTGAACTTGTATTCTCTAATATAAATGCAGTAATTGTTCCAATGTACAAACTTATATGAAGATGATAACTTTCTTCTCTACTTAGATGTTATGTAAACATCTTGCATTCGTCTGTATCTCGTTGAAAAGCATTAGACCTCTCGGCTCTTAAGTGGTAGTATCACCAGTAACAGCATTCAACAACGATAATAATGATGATGTATTATTTATTTTGACTAGTTTTCACCTGCATCTTGATTTCCATCGGCTTCTTATCGCAACTTTTATCAGCAACGTTAATATAATAAACAGCAAACAACATCGTGTTAAAAGCAACAAAAAATTAAGATGAAGATAAAAACTAGTCAAAATTGATAATACAGACTATATTTTATCTAATAATAAAAATAACATTGAAACTAATAATAAAGTAAATATTGTTGATGATGACAATGTCAGGTTTTGCAATTTAGTCTTTGTGTCTAAGAGCTTTGCCAGAATTTGTTAAAAGTAATAATGTAACAATTAAGCGGTGTCAATGGAAATTGCTTCAATGAATGAATAGCAATAAATCGTCTTCCAAAATTACTATCACAGAAAGTAAGGGCGTGTCGGATGGTGAGTGGTGAGTCGCACCCTGCCATACTCTTTCTGTTTGTGGATTTCTTCCCGGGTTGACAGAATTGGGTATTTTTCGGTTGGATTTGGCAGATTTCTTTTCTTTTTTTAAAAAATTCAACAGATGAAAATCGTGACATCAGACATCTTGGGTCCATCTCCTCTGTTCTTGGCTCCATAATTATCTGGATTGCGCAAATGATTTTTCACATCTGTCTGACTTCAATGAATTCATTCAGCTATTGTTTTGTCACAGTGCATTTTGGTGCAAACCTTTTCCCAGGATAAAGACGAACACACACCATGCCATCTACCTTATTCAGAAGAAAGCAAGCATCGGCGAACTTCTTCCATCGATACCAGGCCCAGTTCCGAGGACATTGGTCAGCATGAGAACTCTGACTGGCATGCAGTTACGCAGCCTCCATACGTGAAAAACATTGATGTACTGTGCGTTGTGATGCATTCCTTCCTTCACCTTGATTAAAACTATATGTGGCACAGGAACCCTTCCGTTGGCTTGTACTTGACGAGAAAGTCTCTGTTCACTTCAAGGATTGATTAGTTTTGGCCTCCCAAAGACTTGTTGGTGGTTGATGATCTTTCCCACTTTGGACCACTGTCCATGGGTGCTCACCGCAACTGAACACAAGTGCCCCCACAAGACATGCTGTTTCGAAAATGCTCTGGACCTAGTCTTCTGACCGTAATAATTTGATCATCAATAAATTCATTCAAATCTTTCTTCTTGACCATGACTGGCATCCATCACATCAAAATGAAGTACTCGAGACCGGCTCAATAGTTCAGGTATCACTGACCCCAACATAGTTACAAGACAAGTTCTTCTGACAAAAATGTAATTTTAGATCATATCTATTATATATCATATTTCATATGGAACTTAATCATACTTTTTGTTATTTCTCACCTTACATAAAAATAGATATAGCCAGAAAGTGTGGGGGAGCATATGGAGGCCATTGATAACGATGAATGTGAGCCTTGACAGTAGAAGTACCGTCTCGAAGGCGCTAGTACCTTCTTGAACACATATGGGCAACTAAAGAACAGATTTGTCCCGTGGCAACAGTTTTTGGCCCATAGCCAATCTAGATATTCATGTAGGATATTGTATATTTTTTCTCACGAAGTCACTTTTTATAATTTATACTGTAAAATTACTATCCTGGCGGCGTCACAAATCAATAATATAATAATCGAAATTCGTGTTTTACTAAAATAGAAATTAAGTACGATGTCTGTAATACGATCAACATTCTTCAAGTGAACGTGTGACCCGGATAAAGATGAAAGATACCATATGTGGCCCGCTAGATCAAAAAGGTGGCACATGCCTGTTTTTAGAAGGTACTTACGCAACGTATTATTCGTCTGATGGTCTTTTTATGAAATGGCAGCCATCTCATCAATTTTTGTAACGCAATGAGGTCCATTTAACATATGAATTATACATCAACCAATTCATTTACATACATACTTTGATGTTAGGTAAGACTTCTGTGACTCCAAATTTTTATTAAACTTACACAAACCTTTTTGCGAGTTTTTCCGGATAAGAAAATCCAATCTGTACACACAATGCAAAGAATGGGAATTCGTAAATCAGAGTACGTTCCTTCGAAAACATTTGTGTGTGTGTGTGTGTGTGTGTGTGTGTGTGTGTGTGCAGGTGTGTGTGTGTGTGTGTGTGGTTGGGTTAAAAATATACGGATTTCTAAATATACGTCCTATGGAAAATAAATCCGATTCTATAACCTTGTATTTCATTTGATATAAGCGTGTGTAAAATAATTTCGAAACTAGCGCGGAAAGAGAAAAAGATAGAAGAAAAAAAAATGAAAACAAAGTCCAAAATTTTGCAATGTGTTACGGCGGAATGTTCAAGAAAGTGGATGATTATGGAGGCTGAATATCGACAAAATTAGGTACAAAGCGGGTAGCAGCAGTTGAAGATCGGGTAGGATTCGGGGTGGTATTGAGGTGTGGCTGTGTTTAGGAGCACGTGTGGGGAATATGAAAATATGTGAAACAGTATTCAAGTCTCCTGATATGAGTTGCCTCTTATGGAGATATGAGAAGAGGAATAAGAATTAAAGGACGGGTGTGAAGGAAAGAAGAAAGAAAGGAAAGGAAAGAAAAAGAAGGAAAACAGAATGAAAGAACAAAGAAGGAAAGGAAAGATAAAGAGAATGAAGAAAGCAGAATGAAAAAAAGAAAGAAAGAAGAGAAAAGAATAAACAGAACAAAGAATGAAGAAAAGAAAGAAAGAGAAAAAAAGGGATGGAAAAGAAAGGATGGAAAGAAGAAAAAAGAATGAAAAAATAAATGAAAATGAATGAAAAAAGAAATAAATTAAAGAAAAAAAATGAAAACTGTGAAAAAATAGAAGAAGAATGGAAAAGAATGAAAGAAAGAATAAAGAAAAAAGAAAGCAAAAAGAATGAAAAAGAAAAGAAGAATGGAAAAGAAAGTATGAAAGAAAGAAGAAAGAAAGAATGAAAAGAAAAGAAAAAGAAAAAAGGGACAGAAAGAATTTTTTTAAAAAGAAAGAAAAAGGAAAAAAAGATAAAGTCTTGATCTATACTTACTGCCGTAGACTAACGACCTACGGAGTTGCTATGAAAAGCAACTAAACACAAAATAATAGAAAATACAAACCAAAAATTAGTAATAATTGTTTACAGTGCTTAATCTGATAAAATAATATTTTAGGACAATACTGATACTATTTTACTTCTGTTTATATGACTATAATTTGAGAAATCTCCGTGTGTGAGCACCGATATAACTCGTCTACTGGACATTGTACGAAGTTGATATTTGCCATATTTCGGATTTATGGTTCCCGATATGAGGAGGGTGCTCGATTTACAATAAAAATTCGTCTTGAAAGGGATATAGTTTTTTGCCCGTTCGTCACCAGCGTTCACGAGCGTGGGTTTATAGTCATATGATGTAATAGCATTTATTAAAATGAATCAGAGAGAGAGAGAGAGAGAGAGAGAGAGAGAGAGAGAGAAAATCGGGTTGTTTTTTGGGTTTTTTTCTGTCGAATATTTTCATAGGACAAGACTCGACTAATTTACAATTTAGTTGACATAACAGCATTTTTTTAAATTGTCTCTTGATTGCTATTACCATTGACGAGGATATTTGTTTTGATTGTTGCCATTAACGACATCATATTCTCACGTTTTATTATATTCAACTGAATTCATTTACAATTAGTTTTGTTTATTTTCATTTGCATTTGGATCAAGTTTGATTATTTAATTTCAATTTATCAGTGCAAAGGCATGAAATTTGAGATACGTAGATAAACGAGTGTGTGTGCGGGATATTCATTTGCCTCGCCACAAGGCAAAATTTGACATAGAGGCGTGGCTAGAGATTTGGAGGCCTTGGGAGATTGGTTCCTTGGAGGTCAACCCTTCCAACATTTAGTGCAGAGTTTCCAAACCGAAGAGCAGCAGATTCCATGGGTCCATTAAGGTATTACCGGGGGGCGGGGTCAGTGAGCAGATCTTTTAAAAGCAGCGGTCTGCGATCGGTCCTTGTTGAGTCGTCAAACCTTTCAAAAGCCTAGCTAGAGATTTGAGAGCCCGGGCAGGGGCCGTGGCTCATTTATTGAGTTTTGCTATTGCATAAGGTTAGTAGGAAGGACAGTAAGGGAGCTTCAATTCACAAAACTTTTGTTCCCGCTCCGTTACAGACCCAGGGATCAATTTAGAATCTTCCCATCCCGGTAGCTGCGTCCTCTCCTGATTTGACGCATTGTCTTTTCAATGTGGGGACCCTCATACTTCAAAAGAATGAACTTGCCCAGGAATCGACCCGTTCTATCGTGTTTCACTGCAGGCATCAGAACCCTATCGACTTTTAGTCCGATGGGGAGGTGCTGATGAGAGACACTCCCCAAGACGCAGGTTTCTGTACTTACTTTATAGGTTTCCGGCCACAAACGGTCAGAACCCTCCAGTTATGTCCGGTAAGTAAGCATATATATATATATATATATATATATATATACATATATACACACACACACACACACACACACATATATATATATATATATATATATATATATATATATGAAAATAAGTAGATAAATTCCACAATAAGGAAATATGAAAGATAAATCAAAACTGGTTGTTTTTGTCAAATTCCACTCCAAGTCAGAGGCTGGAGTTGACGTTGTTTTCCCACCGTATCAACAAGAATAATCCTCATCAAATTCAGGGGAGATAACTCTTCACTGATTGCATTCCCATTTTTGTACTTCCTATCGTCCCCCCCCCCATATCAATAAAGAACAATTTCAACGTCAATCATTGTTATCAATATTTTTGCTACTATTTACCCTCATCTTAATTGTGGTTGCTTTTTATCGCAAAGTGGTAAGAACGGTTACGCGTAGAGCGAACAACCCCCACGGCATTGGGGATCGTGAGTTCGATTCTAAACCTGGAACTCATTCTATACATGGAAAAGCCTTTTCAAATCGTTCGTGCGGTCACACAACTGAATCGTAAGAATCTAAATTTTGGCGACAAAGTTTCTGCAGTCTCGACGGTTGAGATTTTAATACAAAATGTCAATGCGATAAAGAGTTATTCTAACTTTTCGTCGCGCGTATTCTTTCGGGACACGCATTCCTCTCCCTCTGTGAACATCGTCAAGTACGACGGTGACGATGGTTCTGCACGTGGGTGTAGCGACGTGCTGTGAAAGACAGATGCACGTCAAAGTGTACAAACGGCTGCACACTCGCTCGCTGCACTCATCATTAAAAGTCCTCGTGCACTTGGATAAATTTAGATAGATCGTGGCAGACGCACAAGAATGATAAATGTAAAATCCTGGCATAATATCGCATTTCAGCTTTGCAACTGTTGAACAAATGTTGATGCAAAGTTACTTGCACGCATAGATTTCACTGTATGGAGTGCAGGTATCTCCTGTTTTCCGAAAGTTTTACTTTACGCCACTTCGCTTTTACGAAAAAAAAAAAAAGAGAGAGAGAGGGTAGAAATTCGAAAAAAACAATCATGGTTCATTTTGTAGCGGGCTGTTACGGAGGCAACGCACCCGTTTCCCGTCTCTCACACGCCGCGGTCTCCTGTAACTACCGACACACAAACCTTTGATGACTCGACTTAACATATCAACATCACCATTTTGGGAATGATCGAAAGTTAATCCCATATAAACGGATAATTGTTGTTTCTTTGCTTTACGCCATTTCTTCTTACGAAAGGTCTTAATAGTAACGCTCTATTTTCGGATAGTGAGAGGAATGTGTGTTTATTATAAACATTTACCCCCTGAGCAATAAATACAAATACAGGTTTTCCCCACCATCCGAAAATGGAGCTTTCCTATAAAATACTTTTGAGGCTTGAAATGGCGTGAATCGAAGAAGCAATTAACATTGATTTATAAGGAGATTTTTTAGCGTAAGTATTTTACACCAAGTCGACGGAGAGTAAGGTGATGAGAAGAACATGAGACTGGGCTATAGGAGAGAGAGATAGAGAGGGAGAGGTTTGCACTGCCTCTATAACAGCTCGCTGTAGGACAGACGCTGAATACTATTTTCGCTTTTCGCTTTTTTTGCAAAAGGGAAAAAGTTGCGTAAAACTAACTGTCAGAAGGTGGGGATGCCTTTGCTAATGTCATTCGTCATATATTCCCTAATATGGGGCTGCTGCAGGAATCGAACCTACGACCCATGTGGTAGTCGCTTCAATAGTAACGTTGCTTTTACCACTGAACTGAACAGCCGCCAGTAATGCAAAGGCCCAAATAACTACTTAAACTTAATTCCGTTTATTCACGGTCTATATAGGCTTGCGGACCAGGTTTGGCCAACAGCAATATTTTTTTGTGGCCCGCAGCCAATCTAGGCATTTATTTAAAATCTTATGTAAGTTTTCTCAGAAAGCCAAATCTCTTTATCTATAATATAAGATTGCAATTGTTTTGGCTTCATAAATCAATAATATAATAATTTCAATTCATATGTTTGTCCAAGATAGAAATTAAATTTCTGTTATGCGATCAATACTTTTGTAGTTAATGTGTAGCCTGAATAAAGATGGAAATTATCTTATGTAGCCCGATAGATCGAAAAGGTTACCTGTAGTGACAGCACAACAGTATTTCAATTGACCTCAAACAAACGTAGGTCACCGTTAAACTGAACAGGAAGACCTGTTCACACTGCATATCTTAAGCTGAAATCACCTTTCCTAAACCTTTAAAACCATCTTTGCCAATTTCTTTCATTTAAACTAGTGATCGCCGACCATTTTTATGCTTAGCGCCCAATTTTGAGTTCTTTTGTGTGGATAAAATTTCCATACCACCCACTAATATTTTTAATCCAGTTAGCCTATTGAGTGCCATTTTAGATGGCTAAAAGTGGCTGGATTTGTCAAAAACGGCTAAAATTGCGTAGTTACCATTTCCAGGTAACCGGGCAGCTATATACACTCCAAAAATCCGTACAAGGGCCCCGAAAAGTAAATATGCAACGTATTTATCATGAAAATAAAAGCCACTGTTTTGATTGGCAATCTTTGTAAAAACGCCCTGCTAGCCATAACAAAAAAATGGTGCATTCCATATTTAAAATACTTTATTGCAACGGATACTGACATACCTTGTGACCCAGCAATGGGTTTATCACCCACTCAAAAGCTACAATCACCCACTAGTGGGCGAACACTGATTTTAAGAATATATCCTGTTGACGCCATGAATATTTCGAGCGGCTTCTGCCGAACTGCCTTTTCTTAACTCTCAGAGGATTACACGTCTTATGTGCTCCGTTGAAACGTCCATCTTTTCGAGGGTCAATTTGGTGACCAAGGAAGAGGACTCATTCTGCAACGACGTAACACGGTCGTTTAATACCCTACAAACACGTACTAGCATATATTATAGTCATTTAGGAATAGCGGAAATATTTCATCTATGGCTATCAGATTTCGAATATTACTTATGGGATGACCTGATACAAATATCTAAATCTAGTATCTCCGAGTTCTGCCTGTCATCATTACAGAGGAAGCCCTTTATAATAATCAGAGATAATGTTATCAAATGGTTATTTCATCAAAATCAGTCTGCCCCAAACACTTTATTCAAAATGAATTAAAAATTCATGTTAATTTCGTATCAATTTTTATGATGTAAATTTGTTTGTACTAATGGTGAGTGTACGTTGATCTAATCTTTGTATATCTTTTGCTTAATGTTATCAACTGGATATTGTTATTTAAAAGGAACAAAGTGATTATAATGAGCGGCTTCCTCTGTACGTCCATTGTTCTATATTCGGTCATTATTTGGATTAGGTGAGATTAGAAAAATTATCGATATTTGGCAAGGATGATAATCGACGGAGATGCTATGGCTTTAGCAATAACTGTTAAGAAAATTGGCAATTTTTTGAATGGCTAAAATTGGCTAGATTTTTGCCGATGTTCAAATAACCTTATTTTTGATCGGGTTTGTTGGTAGGTTTAGAATTAGGTTTAGTTGGTTGGCTTTGAATTAGGGTCAAGTAGATGGGTATGTTCTTGCCATATCATGTAAGCTAAGTAACTAAGCTTTCTTAACACTAACCCTAAACCACATCCTTTCATGCTGAATTTGATAAAATACAGTTCCAGTTCAGTTTTTTGCTTTCTTTTCTTCCGTAAAATTTCTTGAAAATTTTGCAATTTTTAGTAATTTCTTCGATAAAATGTCTTATAAATCTAGCAACTTTCAGCCATTAAAATGGCCAGCTCAAAGATTTGGCCGATGAGAAGTATTCATAGCGTATTCATGGATTATCTCCCTTATTTTGTTAAATCTTACCCAAGGCAGATTTTTACCCTGTATTCAATTTCGCTTCAGAGAATGGAATTTATTGCCTCCCACGGAAATAACTAATAACCGCCGCCCAATTTTTTCTTGAAATTGGAATTGCTTTTAATTTCTTTTTATTTGCTAGTGCGAATTCGTGACATGACACAAGTCTGCATTTAACAGATGTGATTTAGCCGTGTGCGACGTGACATTCAACAAAATTTGAAATTATTTATAGATGGCCAGTTTTTTTGTTTTACAAAGGGTTTGCCTTCAGATAGGGCTGTAAGTTTACACTGGATTTCTTTTTTAGCTTAACCTAGTTCAATAAGAGAAACAGAGAGACAACGAAGGTTATGTTGAGTCCATCTTCCAATTTAGATGGACCTGCCCAGAAAACCAGTAAATGGAATCTTGCTTTTTCACCTGGTCTTGAATACCAACCATTGATACCGATGGGAAATATGCGAAGATTGGTGTCTATTAAACTTAGCTTAGTATGACAGAACCACTCAAATGGTGTGATTGCTTGCACGTTTGTCTCGCACGCAGATGGTCGTGGGTTTCAATTCCAGGGCGTAGAAAACTCTTCGTAGGTCAAATTTCCCCGTGCAGTTAATTGAATACACTCTAAGTTGCGTGATTGTATATCGGCCGTCTAACCAATGGTCCTGACCCCTAGGATGAAAGCAAGCATTTTGGTAGTGGGAGTTAGGAATATTTTCCTAGTGGTGTAAAGAGAGAAGAAAAAACAACAACAAACCAAATGGATGACTGGGAAGATTGTGTTGTGTCAATTTCCAATTGGGGTGGGCCTGTCCTATTTGTAAAAAACAAATTCACGTTCAAAAAATTACCTGGGCTCAAACATCGACCAGTCGCACCTGTGGAAAATAAATTATCATATCAGCCCTGAAATACCGGAAGATTCGTCAGTCGGATTTTTCTTAGAAACAGTCCACCAAAACTGTCAAGGTAGGTTTCTTCAGTTTTCAAATTTGCTCAGATATGTATTACGCATACAATCCACTCTCATGGGGCTAGAGGGCTGAAATTTACAATATTTACTCCTTAACGTTTCTCCCAAATTCCTCATCCCCGAATAAAGTTTTAGTTGGGGTTCAATTTGCGATGTAAGTTTTAGCTAAATTGATCTCTTATATTGTGTCCAGCAGCATTCACGTTTGTCTTTTTTTTTTTAATTCATACTTTTTTTTAGTGATAACTAACCAACAAAAGGCAGCACAGGTAACTTATCAATTTATAGACACTTTTTACATCTTTTTAATTGATCATCCCAAAACTACATGCTCAGTAAAAGAATTATAGTGATCGGATAGTAAGAAATGTATGAACCGATATCAAAACAATGGACTCGTCTCTGTGAGAGGGATTAAACTGACGGAAAAGCGAAAATTAATGAACAGGAAGGAACTGGACCCAAAAGATATACATGAATATCTGTACCTCGGACGAATAAATCACCGTAGCACAAGCATGTACCAGAACAGATTACTTAAAAAAAAAAAAAAAAAAAAGAAAAAAGAAAAAAAACATAAAGTACCAAGATTTTGGTATTGTTGGTCCAAAATGACAATCGAAACCCCAAAGAGCACTTTTTATTTCAGAGAATATATATATATATATATATATATATACACTTAGCTGTGTACTTGTTGATTCTCAAGTCCCATCAATGTGACCAAGGGCACCCCTTAACAAATACACTCTCACACATAGACGAACGAAGAGATCTGTTGCCCACTAGGCTGGTTAGTCGGGTGGGCCATTTGTGGAACTCTGGGGATTCGACACGGGTATCCAAGGCTCTCCGAAAGTTCGTTTCATACTCCTTGGTCGCTTCTACGTAAGATGCAAAGCGTTGGTTTAGCAACTAGCTGTTATAGATGCAGTGAGCACCCCCTTATTCCCTCTCTCTCCCCAACCTCTCCACTACCTCAACATCTGACGACGGCTCACCATACCATCACCATTTCAGAGACTACGAACGCTGGAAAACACCCCTTATAAATTCGCTCTACTTTCGGATAGCAAGGAACGGTCTACTTTCGGATAGCAAGCAAAAAAAAACAAAACCGCATTTATCAATCATCCTAGCTAAATGCGACAAGACCACAGAAGCGAACCAGCTTGCAGGGATCGAACTCACAACACTTGCAAAACGGTCTGGCTTGCTGAGCATTTCTCTACACCAGTCACCAAAATTCACACAAGCTACGACTTTCACCAAGAGTTTGAAAGAAACATCGTAGATACATAGAAAAGGCCATGCATTATGTTTTATAACATTCACAGTGAGTTATGAAAAGGTCGTCCCCTGGATTTTTATGTTGCGGCTGTCAATATAAAAAGCGAGAACTTCTCCCGAGATTCTTTGGGGATATATATGTCCCGTAAATCTCTTAAGAGTTTACTGGGACGCGTGTCTCATAAAAATAAAGTAAAGATATCCCCGGCTGGGGCAGCCGTAACACAATGACGTCATCACCTTTGCATTACATGCCTGATGAGTAAGGACGTATAAACTTGAATAATCGTCCCACCATCCACCTTATTAATTCTTCAAACCCGCTTTTTATTCCAACGCCCCCGCCGAGTAATTATGCCGACGATGAAGATCCATTTCTCTGCCCTAAAAAGAGATTTGCAACGCGGCCAACTTAGATATTTTATATCTAAATATAGATATTTTTGTTGCATTTAGATATAAGATATTGTTTTTAGATATCCGATATCAAACAAGATTTTTTTTTAAGAGGCTCAGATATTTTTAGATTTTTTGGCGAAATCTCGATATATTTAGATATCTTATCCTATATCTCGATATATTTAGATACTCTACTTACGGTTGGGGCTATAATTATTCGGTGTATTTGTTAGTGTTATACATACACACATACATACACGCAGTATATGTGGTACAAATCAGGCTAGCAGTATAACATAATATAATAATATATCAATGATATAAAGCCACTTCTGAAATGTAATGGATTTATTTCATAGAGTGCTCGATACATACATTTCGCTAGATGAGACCCAAAGAGGACAGAAACATGAGCTAGTTTGTGTAGCGAATCCACATTCTATTATACATATGTATTTATATATAATGCCATAATGAAATGCATTTTTCGATAATTCTCTGGAACATCTGGATATATTTGAGGATTTTCTTTGAAATTTTTAAATAAAAAATTAAGGCAAAGATTTAGCAACGCTGGAAATTTGACGTGCTCACTTTCACTGAAGAGATTTGACCCCACACACTTGACAGCTTTCTTTGCATGTCGTCCGAACTGAATATTCCTTTTTATACATTTTTTGGCGCATTGTTTTTATGGACTAAAAATTTTACTAGTTTAAAAGAGATTCTCTTCCTATAGCACCGGTTAGAGTAGCACGGTTTGAATATCATTCAACGCGTTTTTTATCGACGTAACTTTTCTCCTTTTCATGTTTTGTTTTTTTTAATTTTTCTTACAAAAAAATGAATTCAATCAAAATAGTGACAATATACTTGAATTCACCAACCGTTATTTAAAGTCTCGGATAATTTTGATATTCAGACAAATCCGATCATCGAGAAGAGAATGTATTACCTGCATCTGACAGTTATTCACAGTAAAACTGTAAAAGTGAAACATCGTTTCAAACAGATTTAGGCAGTCATTTTGTCTTTTGTCGTGTCATCCGAGGTGGGCCGCCTCCCTCAGGTCCCACATCCACTGTGTAAATCAAGTGAGTTGGGGATTGCTGTGTTTGTGGAGAGTATACAATCTGACTGACATCTAATGCTTGGAATTTCAACACCAGTATCATCAGTGTACTTCAAGCTAGGACAGTTCCATTTATTTCAATACATCAGTTTCCTTCAACATGACAGAAAACAAATAAATAAAAACTAATCCACAAGTATATAAGAAAATGATGTGACCCATTGCCTTGCTGACGATATCAACAAGTGTACAAATAGAAATTTACTTATTAGGAAAAAATTCACTTATCCTTAAACAATGAGATCACCAAAACTGGAATAATGCTTAGTCATTAATGGAGTTAAAACATGGAACCTAACCAAGAGAGATCCGCAAATTGAGACCCATGCGACGTGCAAATGAAAGAATAATGCTGGGCCTCGCATGGAAAGACCACAAGATAGCACAATTCACCCGGAAGAAGACAGGAGTCAGGGACATCATAGTATCCATTAAAGATCTCAAATGTCAGTGGGCTGACCGTGTTGCAAGAATGGCGGACAACCGATGGACATTGCAACTCACGACATGGATCCCCCGAGGTCACATGCGCAACCAAGGCCGGCAGAATAATAGATGGAGGGACGAGCTAGACTAATTCAGAAAGTACTGGCTCTGCGACGCCCATGATAGAGAAGTGTGGCGAATCCTGGGGAAGGTTTATGTCCAACGACGGACGTTGAAAGACTGATGGTGATGAGAGTTCAACCCCAAGAACACTCTGCTGACATCATGATAGTTCGGAAGATCATTGTCTTTAATCAATTGTTTTATTTACTCAGATGCATATTAACAAAATATTGTCTTTGCTGACGACAGTGTGCATTCTCCCTCTTTATTATGACGTCTGCGTTTCCCTTTCTTTCGAGTTATATATTTTAGAATAAAAAGCCTCTTATACCAAAATATGACTTTGGGCATAAATGGGTTAATTAGAAATATCGGGCAAATGGAAGCATATTTGCATAGCAATGCAGAATTAGTTGTAAAAAAACTGAAAGTATGTTTCTTATCTCGAGAGTGTCTATATGTAATTTGATCTACTTTTTTATGGCAATTTTTAGGGTGGACTAGATATAGGCTTGTGGGCATATATGAGTTGAGTCTAGAAAATTAGTGCAATTTGATGTGATGTAGAATGAATTTGGATTTGTCTGTTTTTTTTTTTAATGTATCTGCAAATGAAATAAGGGATACTACTCCCTCAGCATTTAATGGTTATCTCCCTTTAATTTTCTTTTCCGTTGTTAAAGTGAGAAAGATAGACGGACACGTTGATTATTATGAAAAAACGTTTTATTAGACATCTGATTGTAACAGGTTAAAAAAAAGGTTGAGAATCCATTAATTTTTTTATATTCACTTCTGATGAACATTGATTCGAATCGTAACTGATAAAACTCATCCACAAGTTTAGAAATTTTGTTGGCGTCAGTTTTTATCAATAGAGAGCAAAGAGGCGTCCAGATACACCCTAAAAGCTATTTGGAAACCTAAATAGCAATGGGTGGGCTATGGTGCAAGAATATCAAACAACTGCAAGAATATTGAGACTCACAACCTAGATCCCTCGAGATGATAAGCGAAATTGTGGCCGGCAAAAAAATGAAATGGCACGATGATTTGTGAAAGTTCCGAATGTTTCAGTGCCGTGACGTCCGTGAACGAAAAAAAATGGTGGACCTTGGGGAAGGCCTATATCCAACAATAAACTTCAGAAGGCTGATTAGTGATAGTGAATTGGGCTGTTCTTGCACTAACGCATCGGGCACTGACATTTTGAAATTGGCAATTTTTGAATTGCTAGATTTATTTCTAAATGGCTATTGGAAAGAGTTAATTTCTAAATAACAGAATAACACACATGAATAATTGAGGCATTTAGGAACACGAACCCCAGCACTAAATCCCAACCTTTAGTACATGCAGTATCGGCTCTAAAGTAAATGGTATTCTCTGATCGAAAATAACGTAACTTGAAAAATGGCCCATAAATCTAGTTACTTTCAGCCATTCAAATTTAAAATGGCCAATTTAAAAATGGTGGTGCCTGATGCGTTAGTGCAAGAATTGTCTTGAATCGACATCTGTATACTGCTATTCGAGGATGTAAATTCATTGAAACAAATATCTTATTACTTTTTCTGATTAAAACCAAGACGCCCGCTATTGATAACGCTCAAAGGCGGAAGTCACGACTGCGCATGCTCACAAGACGCTAGAATCTATACAGCCCGAGAGGCGTTGTTCCATCTCCATCCTTTCATCTTCCATTTGTTGGACTGCTGCTTCGATTTTTGGAAGGCTAGGAGGAAGATGATGATACATATCTAATTTGCCATGCACAGCCAAATATTTTTTCTGGATCCAATCGAGTTCTTTTTTCTTGGCGACGATTTTCTTGTGGAGTACGGAACTGCTGGCCCCGACGTCTTTCAACTGTACCTTCTTTTTCGCCGTTAGTCCATTGTAGAATTTATGCTCGTGCGAACGGAACCTCAACTCCCTCCCTCTATTTATGCGGGTAAAGACGGGGTCAAGATCGAGGTTTTGCCATTGGCCCTCTAAAATTTCCAAGGCCTGACTGCCATGCCCTAATCGGGCAGACTTTCGTTTCTGTCTGTAATGATGTCTTTCGACCTCTTCCATCCGGTATCGAAGGTCTGTAAGACCTGAAAAAAAAAAATAAATAAATAAAATGAATAAAAAATAAAAATAAAGACTAAATAAATAAATAAAAGTTTCCGGTTTTTGCAATTTGGAATATCTCAACTCATCTATAAAACATATCAATAATTATAGTTTCTATGGTTATTCAAAAACATATGCAAACATCTTATTCTATAAAGTACTTCACCCGTGTCGTCAAAAATTATGGCTTATATGATATATATCGATACACACTACATTTCATATACGTAGATAAGAGATTTGCATTGCAGTGAGATTGGAGAATGGCGTTCTGTTGGCAACAAAAGGATTATTTTTCTGTTTTCATTGTCACACTCCAATTTATTTGAGTTTAGACCTTATTTTCTCATGTCATGACAATGACTTCACCATAAAACCGGTGACGTCATTTACAAAAAACCGATGAATTCACTCTCTCAAGTTTGCAAGTCCCATTTACCGGAACTATTGATAAAGGGTGTGGAAAGAGACACGTAGTTTTGGAAATATGGAGAAATTAATTTTGTTTTGTTTACCTTTTAGATTTTAATGAGGCAAAGGACCCTAGCTCAGCCAAGCTTGTTACTCTTGATATCTTTATTAGCATATACCCGTCAAACCTAACGGCGTTATTTATGTATGGATTGACATTAAGGAACCTAAAGCTATTTTATTGGGTAATTTATTTTCAATAGTTGAAATATCCTGGTATTTAGTTTAGTGTTAGTCTCTACAAACTTTTTATAGGTGATCAGACATACAGTTTTAAGAGTTTCTTTGGCGTAATCTTCATCGTTACGTCTCGTTTTAAAGTCAATTATTTTATTAACTGTGTTAATCTATTTTATATGGACCATTCAGAACTTGGTGATTATAACAGGAATCAAACAAAACAGATACGACCATACAAACAATTATACAAACATTACTTAGTATATACAGCTTTTATAATTATTAACTATTCTTTATTTATTTATTTATTTATTTATTTAGCGCCATCAGAACATAAAATATAACAAGGTATTTGCTCTCCTCTGAATCAGGCTTTCTCACCGATAGCGAGGGTGTATGAAAGTTGGAATTTATAAAGGCCCGAGTTCTAGGGGTCACGATGAACAGCTTAGGATGTGTCACACCTTAGGCACTCCCAAGCCCCTTTCTTGACAACCAACATCCGGGTATATTTTTTTTACCCATCCACCCCGAATATATCTCTTTGCCCCTCCCTGGAAAAGTGCCAGCAGTCGCCCACGTAGCCTGTGTGAGTAAAATTAAGCTTACCTATAATATAATCAGTATCGGAGAGGCGAGAAAGTTTCAAGAGTTCAGCTGTCTTGGACAAAGCACTTAAATACTTCCAGCAAGATTCGGAGAGTTGGTCAAAAGTCAAACCAACGAAATTTAGAGAGACTTTCATGGCACGAGATTCCATTTGATACTCCTTGGCTTTTTGTTGCAGGTCTCTAACTCGTATTGAAGCCTCTCTGTCTCGTTTCTGGTTCTGGGACATCATTGATTGAAGGATTGAGATTGTCCGATCACACACCTCCAATTGATAATTGGCATTTTTTCCAAGTTGCTCTTGAAGCCAATTCAAGATCTGCAGGTGAAGAAAAGGATATTAGGAAAATGAGGTTTCGGTCAAGGAAAATTTAGCCAGAGGTTATGGAATTATTCTATTTCTTAAAAAAAGAGGGAAATTATAAGGATAGGAATTGATAGAAGACAATAACGGAAATATTAACGATAAAAAAAAATGAAATTAAAATGATTGGAATTGATGTTATGTTTTACTAAAAATAGTAAGCTGAAAAGAAAATTCGGTCTCAGAATTTTAAAAAGAGCGAATTTTTCAGACCAATGTTCCCTCTAATATTTAAAAAAAAAAAAACAAAAACAAACGAACAAAAAACACTTATATTTTGCAGTTTTTCCCAGGGCCTAATGTTACGTAATGTATAGGGCTAGATATTAAGTAAGTTATAGGTATGAATCTAAATTTTAAACGAGTTCAAAATTCTAAAATGGAAATGGCTTAAAAGGGAAAAGGACGACCAAGTAAGTGTCAGAAAAAGGGGAACCACATGAGGACAGAAGGCGTGGATAGTATAGATGATTCCCTTTGTTTGCCGATATTAGCAGATATTAACGATTACCCAACCACAGAGAAGAGGAAGGGTTCTGACCTCCAGACCACCGATGATAACGGATAGTTTAGAAAGCATCCCATCTGTTCTGATTGGTTTGAGTGCAAAACAGCGAAATTTTAGTCTTTCAGAAAGATACCGATCGGTCTTGAGACTGGACCCCACTTGGGGAGGGTCCCATCCATGTTTGAAAGCGGGATAGTTTTCGTTAATCATCTGAAGGAGAAGCCGTCAAGTAACTCAGGAAATGAATACTTGATGCGAAGAGAAGGAAAATAAATCATTTTGTGAAGATAAAGAGAATAAAGAGAAAGAGACAAACGATATATATATATATATATATATATATATATATATATATATGTGTGTGTGTGTGTGTCAGCCACAGAGGGGTGTTTCGTTGTATTGCAACTCTTCAGTGTGGTTATAGACTATCCAACATCCCTTCCGGTACGAAGTAGGATCGAAACCTTCGCTTCAGACCCAGAGGCTGACATTTTACCCCTGCCTTACGCAGAACTGGACGGTCAGTAGGATCAAATTTTAAGCGGTATATTCACTTACGCACAATACCCCATTCACCAGGGTGCCCCATTCTAGAGTTGGAAGAGCATGGCTATAGTAGCTTATAATGGACGAGTTGCCCAACTTAAGAGTGCTCAACCCAGAAAAAGGGAGCGTTAATTACAATTAATAGTTGTGTCATCCACGGACAGCTGTTCCGTTGTACAACAACTCTTTAGTGTGGCTATAGACTATCCGATATCCCATCCAGTACCACGAGATTATTCCTCGTAGTAATGCTTGTTGAGAAAGCAACAATTAACCCTTATAGTCACGAAGAGACAACTCGATTAGGGGTCAACTTCCAATACGCTTTTCTCATCAGCCATCTTTGCCCCCCCTCTCTCTCTCTTATACAGAAATAATTTTGTACAATTAAAAGGGCGATACATTATTATTATTATTCCAAAGAGCAACGCTCTTTTGTATTTCGGGTAATGTCGATTTTTTTCTTTTCCCTTGTGGGGCCGGGATTTCCATACCTTGTCCCTGTTGAACAGTGGAATCCTACCATTGGAATATTCTGTTTACCACCATCACATTAGGATATTACATCCAAAGAAGGTCGCAGAATGAATCGACCGAAACGTCATCCTTACAGCACAAGCAAGAAGGAGGCCAATCACCCGAAAAAAAAAAAAATCTTTGAGTGATAATGATCCTTCTCGAAACTATAAACAAGTGTAAACTTGTTCCAAGAAATTAGTGATTTACATATTTGAAAAAACGACTGACTAGACTAGTGAGCTAAGAGATTGTTTTCAAAATGATTATTTTATGATTATGATCATAATTGGTTAGATTATTGGAGATAACTTACTTTTTGTGCACACATGATTTTTTTTTCTGTCCATTGGTTGTAAAACTTGGACGCATACAGCTCAGACGGAACAATGTTCGAGACCGATTTTTCTGACCAAAGAAGAGAGATAGTAGATTGCATTTAACCCTTTCTACTGCCATAGATCTGATCCTCATCATATAAGGATGAAAGATTCTTTTGAATTGGCCGACGTAAAGCCTTTCCATTGACCTTTTTTTATTTGTTTGCTGGACCAGTAGAAATTCCACAAGTGTTATCGATGGACACCACTTTTCACCCCAGCAATCCCATCCGAAGAGTCATCCCAGACAAAAATTGAAGAGAGATAAAATGAACATTTCCCCTCCCTCCACTATCGGAAAAAAATAAACATTCTCCTCTTTCCCTATCTTTCTTTCACTGTTGTTTGAAGATCGTTCCGAGATGAACAGCTTGAATTTCCGGGTGAGGTTAACAAGTAGCGACGATTAACCACTAATATATCATTTCTTTTGCGTAGATATTTTTACAATTACATATACACATAAAAGAAATGGACGTATGTAATCCGACAGTATGATCATAAATTGCGTTGTATTTTATAGAAACTCATTTGAGATGATTTCCTGTCATTACACAGTTAATGTATCACTCGTCCTAGACAATGTAAATAGAATAAACAATTGAAGAAGTGGCAGGTTCGATTCCCGCAGCAACCCGATTTTCCATTTGTCTCTCCCTGTTCCTCGTATTTTTACCACGACCCACACAAATACCAAGAAAAGCCACTGCCCCAGGGCAGAAAAAGACAGCAGAATCGACCTACCTCGTCGAAAAATTGCATTTTTGTGTGCAGAAATATCAATAAAAATAGCTGGTAATTCACTTGAGTTGGACTTCTTTTTTTCTTCATTTCTCTGAAAAACTCTTTTCAGTCAATGCAATATTTTTAGGTATTGCAC
>OY735209.1:7400813-7643313 GCA_963457665.1 Thysanoteuthis rhombus
ATTATATATATATAATACTAATGTTGCAGTAACCATCTTCAGTCGGAATGGAAATAGGATTGGAGTTTGATCCTGCGGCAGGCAGGCTTTTTGTTGGTATTTTCTTTCATTAGAATTTTTTTTCTTCAACGCCATCTACTCAGACCGGCAATCCTCGACGACGAGTAAACAGATGGAAACTAGTGAAAAATTAACGAAAATATTCCATCTTCGAAATCAAATATCTTAAGACTATAAGCTAACCTTGGCAATTGCCAACCTATTACTTTACTACCTAACGTTTACAAACTAATCTCACGGAAAAAAATACTTATAGTTCAAACAACACTTTAGATGAAAAATCAAATGCTCGAACAGGCGGGGCTTTAGAAGTGGCCATTCGATAACAGACCACCTACACACATTAAACCAGCTAATCGAAAAGACATCGGAATGCAACTACCAACTTTGCTTTGCTCACATAGAAACGCACAAAAGTCATCAATTCAATGCGAGGAAGGATAAATTTGAATTATTTGAGAGTAATTGAGATTATATGCGAAAATGAAACTGCAATAATAACACTACATAAAGATATGAACAAGATGAAGATTAGAAAAGGAGTGAGACAAGGGGATACAATAACACCCAAACTCTTTACAGCGAGCATTGAAAACACCTCTCGAAAAACAGGCTGGGGACACGTGGGAGTAAACATAAACGGAGAATATTTGAACTAGAGATATTGTGACGATAATGTACCAATAGCAGAAACTGCAGAGGATCTACAAAACATGTTGAGTGATCTAAACTGAGAAAGCCAAAATATACGGTTGAAAGAACAAAGAGGCAAAAGTAATGGCCAATGGTATAAGTCCCGAAAGAAGACAATAGGAATAGATAACGAAGCATTTGAAGTTGAATCCATTAACGTAGGTCAGGCGATAAAGCAAGAGAAAGACCTCGAAAATGAAATGAGTCGGCGCATAACGATTGGCAGGGAAAATATTTTTGGTATAAATGGAGACATACTGAAGAGAAAGCTGCCAATATGCTAGAAACATAAAGTATCCAATGCATAATACCAGCTGTGACGTACAGGAGCAAAAACCTGGAAACTTACAAAAACCACTCGAAACCAAACTTAGAGTAGAACAGAGGGCAAAGGAAAGAGCAATGTTAGGAATAACTATCACCGATAGAAAAAGATCAACATGGATGCAAGAGAGAACGGGAGTGAAGGATATCATACAATTAATTAAGCAACAAAAATGGAGATGGACAGGGCACATAGCAAGAAGAAACATCAGGTGGAACTAGAGGATAACCGATTTGTGCTCGTCGGACTGTAAACGCAGTAGGGTAAGACCAGACAAGACGGAGAGACGGGATAGAAAAGTTTGCCGATTAGACGCGACAGAGATTATCGCAGTCACGGTAGTAATGATGAATTATAGAGGATAAGCTTATCCTTCGCCGAGCTATGTTCGAGGTTCCAACCAACAGATCTCATTTAAAAGATCTCAAACTTTAAGAGTATAAAGGAGTTGATATTTATTGATATTATATGAGGATTGATTTTCCTTTCAAATGATCAACTATTCGGCAATGCATCATTGTAGAGAATTATGCAACGCTTTAGTGTGCTCTTTGGAACCCAAGAAATGAGGTTCACGTCGCGAACTTTAATCATTCTATAACCCGAACAAACATTCAGTTCTCAATGTCTCAAAACGCATATCAATCATTAACTAGAAAGCAATCTGAAAGTGAATGCCTCTACCTTAGTCTATTGTCTTCAACGAAATATTATTGAAAATTCTTTGAGATATTGTGTGGAAAGACATGAAATGTTTGGCGATATCATGTGTTTTAAGTATGAGTATGACGTATGGGAGATAATTGTGCATGGACCCAATCCAAAATCAAATCAGTTCTCCCGTAGCCTATTGACCGACTGTCACAGAATTTGATTGAAATGAATTGCTAACTTTTGGAGATATCGTGTGGACAGTAATAAGGGTGTACATAAATGTAATCAAAATTTAAACAAATGAAAAATCTCAATCACAATAAAAATTTCTGGATTCGCTCCCAAAATTTTATTACCCTTTTCCCCAATCCATTGCCTACACTTCCAAAAATATCAATTGAAATCTATCGAGAACTTTCGGGGATATCGTGTAGACAGACGAACGAACAGACGTGACCACATGTCGTTGACAGGGGTAAAAAAAAAAAAATTGAACATACAGAGACGTATGTATGCGTGTGCTTTCAGGGCCTAATCTTTATATGAAATTATTGACCCATAAGTATCTCAGATCAGTGATGCAAGCTTTAACCCTTTGATGATTTGTCTGTACGGTAGTACATCAATAAGTCTGTAGCCTAATTGCAAAAAAAGATTCTACACGATAAATATTAATTTCCCAACATAATCTCCTTCTCAGCAATGCATTTAACGTTATTACTAACTTAATATAGATCGTGTATTTTCAGGTCAGTGTGCACTTATTGATTCAACCTCTTAATTTCTAAAGTTCCAGGAAAAAAATCCGGAAGGCTTCAATTAAAGGAACAGAATAATTAAAGCAATTATTTTTTCTTATACCTACTCTGCAGACGCCACCGCTGTTTTTACTGCTACGGACAATGACGTCATGGTATGAAACCCACACAGAAATTAGATCACACAAGGGCCTACCCGTTTGAAAGATGCATCCGGTTTTATGAAAATATTCAGGAGGTTTAAACTAGAAATAATGAGACGCTCTTTATTTACGGTGTTAATCGCAACAATCAAAACTGATTTTTAAATTCTGCAACTTCATCTAACTATAATTTGATTCAATCTCGCTCTATTGGAAAATTCAATAGAGGAAAATATATTCTCTCTCTGCTCACCAAATATTTTAAATGTATAAACTTGCGCTCGTGAACGCTGGTGTATTTTCGGGCAAGAAAATACACCAATTTCAAATTTAATCTTTATAGTAAATAGAGACCACCGCCGTCATATCGAGAACTGTAAATCCAAACAACTTCGAACTCGACACTCTGGGCCAATTTACTGGGTGGAAAATTGGGCAGTGTCCGAAGGCTGAAGGTGCCAAGAGGCCCAAATAGCAAAAGTTTCATTCTTGCAGTGACTCGTAATGAATCAATGTGTTCAGAGCTAAAAATGTTCCAACACTTCGAATCCCCGCTGCTCTATTAACGTACTCCACTAAATATGTTCATTAGGGTATTCCATAGCACTAGAAATAAACGCCTCAAATAGATATATTGGAGTACAAGCTTCAGCGACAACAATTTTCTTTGTATTTGAAGGAGGAAAGGTAAAACACTGCATGTCAAAAGCATTGCCTTTTAAAGGCCTCTGAATATTTTTTTATTTGCTTCATCCCGCTGCCTTTTCTACAAACATAGCATATTAGTTTCTCCAACAAATTATAAATTGCGTTTTGAGTTAATGAACTTCCGACGTAAGAGACTTAATTTAGTATAGTGTCAACTGTAATTCTTGGAGAAAATCTATTGAATGGCCCAAGCCTGATAGGAAATATAGCCCCCCACCCCACCATTTTAAATTGCTCATTAGGTTTGGGTTTGTTTTTTCTTCTAAACAGTACGCCTCATGAGCAAACTCCCTCAAAATCATAGACCCTGACCAAATAGCCCCACTGGACCCCTTCTGTCTGGGTTTGAACGTGAAACATACTTGTAAATGATTTGATAAGACATTGCTATGAATTACCACTTCAGAAAAAAATCATAATGTTGACATCACTTGGTAATTGCCTTTGACAAAATATGAAACGAAATCTCAACGGTGTCCGTGACGAAACTACCAGTGCATACCAATGAACAAGTTTTGAAGAATCCACATCTACTCTTCAATCTCCTAAGCCTATTAAGCAAAATCAGTTAACACCAACAATTTTAATCTAATTTGAGAAGCAATTATCACAATTGTGACTTCAAATAATACGTAATAGAGTGACTGAATCACAGATAACATTTTGAACAAACAATGGAAACAATTTTAAAATTGTAAAGTTAGTTTCATTTTCTCTAGGATTAAGAAATATTTGTTCTAGATTAGGTGCAAAACTAAGCATTCTCTACGTGTACAAAATAAATCAATTTGGTATGATACGGTAAAGAGCCATACATTTTGTATTATGAATCATCAACACTAATTCCGCCACAGTTTCTGAGAGTAGATTAGTCATTCTGTCACAGTTCTAAAAAGAAAATGATCAAGATTATGTAATTTTTGGTGAAACTTGATGAAATAATTGCAAAATATTAAATGAAATACAAAAAAAGTATGATTCAATGAAAGTTCTAGGAACTTATAGAGGGAAGAAGACAATTCTAACGCGACAGAATCACCATTTGTAACTTTTCTCCGGGATTTCATAGCCAAGATCTACGGAGCATATTGCAGCAATTAAATTAAACTTTTTACTATGTTTGTATGAACTAAAAATTGATATCGAATATTTACATTACTAATATGTATGATATTATACGTTAATTATAATTTTTTTAAGAATAGCTAAGGTCTAGAGAGCACATTGTTGGGATGGAGTGCAGCTTTTTACTATGTTTGTATCAACCAAAAAATCTTTTTATAACTTCACGTTTTGAAATATGAAACTCACAGTATTTAGAACAAATGTGAGGTCATTTTTTCTCGATGCTGTCCTTGAGAGCATGGAGAGGAAATATGCTTCACATGGGAGAAATTTACAAGCAAATATCTTGTTTCGACCCCAACAGATTCCACGAAGTGAAAGTCATTCTCGAAAGGATGGACCACAGAATAATTGCAGAAGCATTTCCTGATATAGACATAACAGCACTGCAAAAGGAGCTTGTATCATATGCAAGCAGTTGCGAAAAAAAACTTCAGAAGAGACTTTAAGAGGCGGAAAGATTTTGAGATAAAGTCTTAAATTCAACCTGAAGTTGACTTGGATGATGAGTTTGGCAAGCAATCTTCTGGGTCAAGTATTAAGAAAGGGGTCTGTAAGAATCATTTACCATGTGAATTCAAATTACTCTACCAGTACAGGCTGTGCTCAACAGCCTACGAATATTTGTACGTTGCATACAAATATTTGATAAGAGTAAGCATCAGGCAATGCAACCGTGAACGATCATTTTCCAAACTTAATATTGTTCAGACGAGACTCAGATCAACACTCAAACAAAGCCATCTGGAATCACTGATCTTCGTATCAATTGAAAAGGAAATAACTTGCAGATCTAAAAAAGACAAAGAAAGTATCATCAACAGGATTGTAAACACTTCCGGAGAGCTATGCGCAAACCTCTTGCTGTAAAATAAAAGGCGGTCGAACTCATTGGTAAACGTTCATGTGAATCTATTCACTAGAAAAATGTATTATTTGGTTCATAATTATATAAATATCGATAACTAATTTTGATAATCATATTTTCATGTATAAGTAAAGTGAACTTGGTTCATAGCTTGGTTTAATTCCACATTTGAGACACGAGGCTTATAAAGAAATGTCGGATTAATACTGAATATGTCTGTGTGGAATAGTAACAATGGCTATGCATGGGACCCGCAGACCCTGAAATTGCAAGGTATCTTGAACAATATATATATATAAGGTTGAAACCTATGTAGTTCCTTAACCTCATCACCCTTCCCATTATCCCTAACATACCAACAAAATCCAACTCCTTCACTCCTACTCTGACAAATTTTGTCGTCTCCAAGATCAATTGCTGATTAACCATAGACTTCAGCACTGGCTGGACTTTCTCTCATGCAGCATGATGCCCCCAGTAGCGTGGATATCATTTTTTGCTCACAAAGCAAAGCTCCTGATGGTGGACTCGGGTTCCACATCAAACCTATAACCTCTAAAAGCACACTCACACTACTGAAGATGGGAATTCCTCCCGAAACATGTCTAGACCATTAATAAGAAACATTTACGAATAAATAAACCTAACTTCAAAACACTTTGCTCCCAAGTCTGTCTCACTCTCTACAGTTTATGGATTCCAAGATTGAACAAGGACGTGTACACCAATGATTTGTTGCTTCTGTGTTTTTCATCTATCCCACAATTTGATTCAATAAAAGGAATGCTTTTATTTAACCTTTGAATAGAAATGGGTACGCTCCGGGCATTTTTATATCCTTTTAAAAATATAGACATTTTGTACCTGAATAGGTTATTCTGCTTCTCACACACTCCCAGGCTAACTACGGTTAGTATTTTCTACGAGTGCTTGATCTTCAGTTCTAGAGAAGGCATTTCGAGCCGTCTAATTTGTTTTGACGAGAGAGGAAAAAAAACGTAGACATCTAGATGACGTTGGAAGAAAAAAAAACGCAAACAGTTGGATGACAACATTTTTGATAGAAAAAAAAGCATTTTTTTTTTTTACTATTCAGGCTTTCCTCGTTATCCGAAACTAGAGCATTCCTATGAGAGAATACAAACACTTTCTGTAAGCCCAGATGGCGTAAAGCGAAGCAACAATTATTAATTTATACAGAGAACATTTTTGAAAAAAAAAAAAAAAAAAAAACACATGGTGATTATTTTAGGTTACGGTGAGTCGTAGAAAGTTAGGGTAGTGGGCTAGGTACAAGAGACGGAGATGAGAGAGAGAGGGTGAGAGAAAGAGAGAGAGGGTGAGAGAAAGAGAGAGAGGGTGAGAGAAAGAGAGAGAGGGTGAGAGAAAGAGAAAAAGAGAGGGGGTGTGAGAGAGAGAAAAAGAGAGGGGGTGTGAGAGAGAGAAAAAGAGAGGGGGTGTGAGAGAGAGAAAAAGAGAGAAGGTGTGAGAGAGAGAAAAAGAGAGAAGGTGTGAGAGAGAGAAAAAGAGAGAAGGTGTGAGAGAGAGAAAAAGAGAGAAGGTGTGAGAGAGAGGGTGTGAGAGTGAGAGAAAGAGAAAGAGAGAGGGAAAGAGAGAGGGAAAGAGAAAGAGAAAGAGAGAGGGAAAGAGAGAAAGAGAGAGGGAAAGAGAAAGAGAAAGAGAGAGGGAAAGAGAAAGAGAAAGAGAGAGGGAAAGAGAGAGAGAGAGAGGGAAAGAGAAAGAGAGAGAGGGAAAGAGAAAGAGAGAGAGAGGGGGAAAGAGAAAGAGAGAGAGGGGGAAAGAGAAAGAGAGAGAGAGGGGGAAAGAGAAAGAGAGAGGGAAAGAGAAAGAGAGAGAGAGGGTGTGAAAGAGAGAGGGTGTGAAAGAGAGAGGGTGTGAAAGAGAGAGGGTGTGAAAGAGAGAGGGTGTGAAAGAGAGAGGGTGTGAAAGAGAGAGGGTGTAAGAGTGAGAAAGAGGGTGTAAGAGTGAGAAAGAGGGTGTAAGAGTGAGAAAGAGGGTGTAAGAGTGAGAAAGAGGGTGTAAGAGTGAGAAAGAGGGTGTAAGAGTGAGAAAGAGGGTGTAAGAGTGAGAAAGAGGGTGTAAGAGTGAGAGAGAGGGTGTAAGAGTGAGAGAGAGGGTGTAAGAGAGAGGGTGTGAGAGTGTGAGAGAGAGGGTGTGAGAGTGTGAGAGAGAGGGTGTGAGAGTGTGAGAGAGAGGGTGTGAGAGTGTGAGAGAGAGGGTGTGAGAGTGTGAGAGAGAGGGTGTGAGAGAGTGTGAGAGAGTGTGAGAGAGTTTGAGAGAGTGTGAGAGAGTGTGAAAGAGTGTGAGAGAGAGTGTGAGAGAGAGGGTGTGAGAGAGTGGTGCCAGTTTTCTTGTAGTTAACTGCGTTAGATTAATTGGGGGGAGGTGATTAACTTTTAAATCATAATTATTTTAATCTAAAATTCGAATTTTTCCCTCTTTATATCGTTATTACAAACATTCAAATGATTCAATCATTTAAACAAGTCCTATTGTTACTCCCCCCCCTAAAAAAAAAAATGGTCATTATGCAAGCACAAGTTTCGTTGGTAAAGATTTGGGTTAATGAAGGAAATAGTATATTTTCGCAGGATTTTTTTCTTACGCATTTTCATGTGTTTTAATTAAATATAATCTTCATTCCTTCAGGAATGTCTCATTTTCGAAAATCTTAATTATTAATCTTATTAACATTTTTTAGATGTAATTGAATGTCGAAAACTTTTTAAAAGTTCCTTGAATCCATCTAATCTAATAGTATAAATTTGATTCAATTACGTCTGAAAAATGGTAATACATGATTTTCAGTAAATATTCATTCGTAGTGAATTATTCATTTTAGTTGGGACGTTTTTTCCTATTTTTCCTCGTGCACCCCTTTTTACCTGGGACATTATTACCGGTGCCATTATACCTAAATTTGTAAAACACATCTCGTGTGCTGGGTGGCCAGTTGTCCTTTGTCGCCTAAGACCACATTCGTATGATCTTAGTACTAGAATGATCAAATAACTTAATATCCCTAACCAGACTAGGCTTGCAGGAAACGGGGTAAAATACATGCGTTTTTATACCTATTTTTCGTGTATATTCATGATTATCGTTTGTGTTTAAGGGTTTGTTATCTTTTTTCAATTCTTCTCCAGTACCAAACAGCTTTGTTCAGCACAAAATTTGCCCAATTTTGGTCTTGAAAAAATACGAAACAACAACCCTATTGAACATACCGCATATGGACTTAGGCATTTCATTGGTAATGGCGTATGCCGACATTTTCTCCTTAGTTATTTGTCTTTCTCTCGAACGTTCGTTACTAACATTTTTATTTCTAAGATTGAAGACCGTCCTAAAAGCGACAGAATCGTTAAATGAGGAATGCAAAGGCACCCTCTTTGGCTTCTCCCTCCCCTGTCCCTCTTAAGCCCCTCTGTGAATACCCTCTGTGATAGCGGTAAGTTGTTGAGGGTCATGCCCTTTAAGGAATTGTGCTATGAGAAAAGACTTGCTTTGCAGACATTCCGGTAATTTCTTGACGTCCTTTCTACAAGTAAGGATATAAATATCTGAGCATAAGAGAGCCAGGTAAGCAGGAGGATTGACTACTCTACTCTAATGACTTTAAAACATGTCCCCGACAACTGGCTTTCTCTATAGTTTTGGTTTTAGACGCGATGGCATAAGTAGAAAGGTAGGGAGCATGGAAACGGTCGCCCCTTCCTTGAGCTCATTTTTGGGGAGTGGCACCTCTTCGATAGTCTTTCAATTTGTCCCCCCCTCACCTTGCATGATAAAAAGTCGAATCTCTTTTTTGTATTGAGCTTTGATTTTAAAAATAAAAATAACTCAAGTTCTACCTTTAAAACAACCTTGTTTATGATTGCAAATACAAGATAAAAATGTAGAATGAATCGAAAATTATTTGGTACGAGTCTACGCGCCTTTTTTGCCCCCTCTCGCGTTAGAACCCTGCAATGTCCCTGTTCAGGGGGTGCGTATTACATACTGACGAAATTAGATAATTATGGGTAGATATCAAATTATATATAAGAGAGTAATGTACAAAATTTCACAAGATACATAATGTATATAAAGTTTGGAATTAGAACAACAAAGGTGACCCAAATCTAGGACGGACTTCAACATAGAATCTTGCTGGAACCCCTGGGATCGCTGTATTTATGCCCTTGAGGAAACTTTGAGGAGTAAGAAAATACACAGAAGGGGAAATAACCAAAAATGTACCATCAAAGAGTCAGGCTGGGTGTACGAAAATATAGTTTCGATGTCCGCATAGCGAGGATATAGTGCGTTCAGAAGATGTGAATTCTTCCAGAAACAGATTATATGAATGTTGGGATAAACAGGAGATTGTATTCAACTATGAGTCTGCAATAAACATTTGGAAGTCATGTAAAAATCTAAAATGATTACAAGAGTCTGGAGAAGAGGATTCACCGTAAATCCTGTTTTTAAGAAATATCACTTAGTTAAGGGATGGCAAATATTTGGTGAATTTTTTTTTTTTTTTTTTTTTTTTCTTCTTAAATTTTCCTCCAAGATAGAACTGCCACAACTTAGCATTACATACCTTGGTATCTAAGTACCTACTTACATGTTTATCGATTCAAACTATAGTTCTCATTTTGAACAGCGTTCAAGCAGTGTACTCTCTGACCTTCCCTAGGTGCCTATTTTTATGATATATCGTCCTTATAATCCCTTGTTCTTGGTCGGCGTCTCAGGGACGATGAAAGAATCGACTAATACAACATATCCCTTGGCGTAGACAGTCCACATAGGTTCAGGTCTATTCAAGAAGTATCCAGCCATTCAATGAACGCACAGAATGAATCGCTTGCTTATCATAAATGCGACCTTCACATCGCAAGCAAGCTCACACAATGGCGTCCAACAGTCGACTGGGTAACACTACGGGACATTTTTCTTACATGCGCAGTAAAGTGTTCTCTGATAATTATCAGAGTCAAATCAAGACCACGCAATCGGTTCCCCCCGGTTCCCGGGGTATTCAAAATAGCTGCACACTTTCTGGACAGACCTCGTACATACATTGCTTATCATCAAATATCTCTAGCCATTACAAGGACGTTCGGTCCTCACTGGCTGCCCCATCATTGTGACCGGGTATTTTCTCCGTGTATAACCCGCTACCATAGATATCTGCTCCCCACCTCGATAGAGCTTCAAATCTCAAATAGAAAAATGCATTATAACCATAGGCATAGTGAAGGGATTCGGAAGTTTGAACCTTTATAGTCAATAAAGGAAAATGGTACTGTGCGATTGTTTTATGTAACCCCAACTTGATGTACGCATATAAAATGATATTCTTCATTGGTGGTAGGATTGCTGCAATATTATATTCTGAATATATGTTTTTGCATCCCCTGGAAATATATCCTTCTGCACCTCCACCCAGTGGAAGAGTGTCGGCAGACGACCATGTGTGTAACAATTGTTTCCCAAAGATAATATACACCTGGAGTTTTTTTTTTCTTTTTTACGTTCGGGGGAAAATGCGGGTTATACATGTTTAAATACGGTGTCTTTCAAGTCCGAAGTACTATATCATTCAAGAACCTCCCTCCCGGGCCAAGTAATTGATCGAGGTTGAACATTTCTTTCCCCACCCCCGACTAATGAAACGAGCTCTTTAGAAGTCTTCAACTTATGCCCATACAGCCGCTCCCATGTTGGTAAGGGGTATCATGTAGGCAGACGAGGGCGTACAGAACAGATTGGAAGATATATTTGGAAGAGTAGATTGAAAAAAATTATCCACCCATAAGTAATTTTTTTTAATGGCCATTTCAAATTACCCGTTTTATGTAAAACACAAACATTCGAAATAATTTTAATCGAGCATATTAATCCCCCCCCTCCACTAGTAAGAGGTTTTTTTTCGTCAACGTCAGTGGTGTTGCTAATTAAGAGCTTTACGCGCTAAATTCAGAGTGGTTCTTGTTTTGGCAGTGCGAAAAGGCGCTAGATTAGCGCGGGCGTGCTCAAGCATTTCGACCTTTTTTGGCACATTTTTGAATGTTTAAACCATTTTTACTGCATGTCTTTTTATTGAATTAGGAGCTTTTTCTAAGTAGCGCAAAAAAATTTTTTTGAGCTGGCCACACAGTCATTGAATTAATACACTTTTGTTTTACCTCTGCCAACGAGGTATATGTATTCCCTCGTGTTTGTCAACACAATATCTCCAGAAGTTCTCAGTGACATTTTGTAGAAGGGTACCTCCCTGTTGCAAGAATGGCAGACAACCGATGAACATCACATGCAAAACTGAGGCCGACAGAATACAGTATGGATAGATGAACTCGACAAATTTAGAAAATACTGGCTCTGCGACGCCCATGATAGAGAAATGTGGCAGATCCTGGGGAAAATCCATGTCCAACGACGGACGACAAAAGACTGATGATGATGCCCTACCCCCACTAAAAAAAAAGAAATAAATTTGAGGGCAGATCCAGAGATTTCATTTTGGATTGTGAGATTTTTTGGATCGCCCCCACCTCATAAATTTGAGATTTCCCAAGGGACAAATTTTCATCCTATATTGAGATAATAGTCCGAAATATGGACAATGTAAACTTACAGTTACCCACCCTGCATCGTAGCTATATATAAACCAATTTTCATTCAGTTTTATCTTTATTGTACGGCGATTGGCAGAGGTGTTCTCCCTCAATGCTTCCTAGTTTTTAATCGTCTTCATTTTTTAATCTATCAGTTTTTGATTTATTGTTTCAAACAATAATTTTAGTCAGGAGGTCTTTAGAGGCTTGAACGGAGATAAAGTCTCAGTAAGAATCACAATTCTGGCCAGAACGAAGTCAAAGGAAAACCTTCCATACATAATTTATAAGTAATATTTTAAGACACCATCCAACCGACAATACATGTCTTGTACACTGTGACAAAACAATTTATATATGCCATTACAGGTTTGCAAAACTATCTCGTTTTTCAAAACCTCATATCAGCTATATGGAGCAATATTGCCCCCTGGGGTCCCTGGGCATTTGAAGGGGGCCCTTAAAGTGGAAAAATAAATGAATTGCCAAACTGTTAGTGTTGTATCTGTATAACAAAAGGGAAGAAAACCGGCTCTTTAGAAAGTATAGAAGTTGAATGGCTCAACAAAAAGTTGAGTGATAAAAAAAAAAATAAAAATAAAATAAAACAAATAGTTCAGTAATTTCGTCCCGATTTTTGAAAAAAAAATTATTTGACAAAACACCATCAACTGTTATTTTTTCAGATAGGATTTTCTCTGATTGACCCTCAAACTGAGAATCATGCTCAACATCATAAGACAGCATAGTATAATAGAGAGAGAAAAAAGTAACCAGAGATATAGAATCCAAGAGAAAACTGAAGTGGCAATGGCTTCGTTATGTTGCGAGGATGTCAGAACAATCGCTGGACATCACGACTTTCAACGTAGATCCTGGAGATGGAAAATAAGATGGTACGACAAACTAGACAAGTTCAGAATGTACTGACTCTGCAACGACCATGATAGAGAGGTCTGGCGAATCTTTGAGAAGGTCTATGTTCAACGACGGACGTCAAAAGGCTGCTGCTGAAGGTGATGATTTCCTTTCATCTTAATTTTGGTTACTTTTTTCACAACTACTAATACCGTCAGTACAAGAATCTGCAACTTTCTCTTCGTAGTGACCCATTCTTTTTAGTTTTGCCCATGGCCGACATCTATATCATTTCACATACACAAAATTTACCTTTGATGCCTGATATTCCAGATATTTTATTCGTAAGTAAAAGATTGTATAAAATCTGGATAAATCTTTAATTATTGATTTATACGCTGTCTAATAGTTAATTGATGGTTCTAAGAAAAACAAGTATCAGCGTAAGGATGATGGTCTCTCATTGACCTCAGAAAAGTTTGGAATATAAGCTATAGCAGTGATCATCTGCCTTTCCAAAAATAATATCCAAAAGACGTCTTCTTTAGGATTTGATGTTCTTTTCATACATGAAAGGGAGTATTCGCCGACATTGAAATAATCCGATCTACTCAATGGCCCACAAATACATGAAGTCTCATAGAAAAAGGACCAAGGCCCATTGAGAACGGCTCATTTGTAGGTCACTTGTCGACCCCCTGGTCTATAGTAATGATTTAACGCATATTGGAAATAAAGAATAAGCTCTAGGTCAGACTCGAACTTGCATCTCCTTTACCTCAGGAGGTTTGCTTATGTATCCGGCATATGATTCACTCCACAGATCTGATCTTCTGCCTACCAAAAGAGTTGTAGTTAGTCAGTTGCCGTACATAGGCAGGCTACCAGAGGCACGAACGAATTAAGAATACAATGGGCCATAGGCCACCCAGAACTTCTGCAGGTTTTTTGGGGGGGCACCATATTAAAATCATGTTCATATACTTACTGCATAATAAATTGGAATTTCTAATGTTGATTGAAAAAGAAATATTGAAATAATGCAGACGTTTTTTCAAAATATGATAGAAAAAATCCAAACAATATTTTTCTAATTCAATTTCCGTGATTAGGCAATCAAAAAATGCAAGAAATTTACAATTAATTACGAAGATGGTAGCAACAGTTATTTGCATTTGTTGAAATAAGGAATCTCATTGTATAACATGAACAATGGTACGTTTCACTAAAAAATAACATGCATATTTTTATTCGCGTGATAAATGTATCAAGTAATTATTTCATTTGTGATTATCGCTTTTCCCTGCGGTGGGGACGAGATCAAAGTTCTATATGGCCATTTATTTGTGACCCCCTTCAATAATTTGGCCCTTCAGCGTGACATGGTTTGTGTATCGGATAACCCAGCGTTGTCCTGAGGTAGAAGAGATGTGAGTTTGTCCCGACAAAAGCTCACGTATCACAATATTGACCAACTAGATATTTATCACTTAGTAGTATTAATGACCATCTGCGGATTTTGTTCTATATGAAATTTAATTTTCTTTTAATTCGATAAAAAGATCGGTGAATTTTTCTTGACCAATATTCTTTTCAAGATTACTCTTGTAGAAGGTTATGTTCTTTGATGTAACGCTTATTTAGCCGAGTTAGTCCCACAGTGGTCACTCTAGCATCCATAAAGTAACCCCTTGGGTCATTTCGCTTTCTCACTCATGATTGGAAGCTTCGTCCCAACGTTTGTTAGCTAAGTGTTGGTTGTAGCACAAACGTTTAAGCTTACTGTGCAATGATTGGATTTGTTCAGAATATGATGCGGAAGGCCTCGAGGTTATCAACCCGGTTTCATCTGTACTTCAGAGTTTCCAGCTTCAACTTCTGGAGTCGGTCAGCGTAATATAGGCGTTGGATTTGGTGGATTGATTTTCTTTGTCTGCATTGCACACGTTCCGTGGTATCTATGTTATACTTGTATCCGGGGGACGACCATATAGTTGAAGCAAGATCTAAATGTGGGCGGACCAATTACTATTAGAGTAAAATGACACTAGGTGGGTCAAGGTGTTTGAATGAGTGTCCGATATATCCGGGGGGTGTGGTCTGTACGATTCATTTTCATTTGACAGTGATGAGCTCATTGTCTGCGTAATTCAAGGTCGTCTTCAACTTGAGTTGACTCCAGTTTGTGAAGAGTTTCATCTACATTGATCATCCGGTATTGACGCTGAGCATTAGATTTCCCCAGAATCATGTCTTTACAGATATCTTTTATTTCCGGTCTGTGCTGTTCTACTCACTACCGTAGACTGACGGTCGTAATAAAGCAATTAGAATAAAGATGAACGAAAATAATTATAAACGGTTGAAAGAAAAACAAAAAAAAAGGCAATTTCTTTGCCACGAAAGCACGAAGCTCTGTCAGTCTTGTATGAAAATTTATTTTCTTTTAAAACATCCCCTCAACGTGGCACAAGGCCAGGTGGTTTGGGGGATCGAGGCATCACTGTCCTACACAAACTTAGCTCGACACATTTAACGACTCGCACGTCTATTCTTTTTAACACTTTCATACGACTAAAATATTCTACGAAAAACAAAATTCCAGGGGTACAATTTTGTGGTCTGGTGCTAAAAACTACACGAGTTGCAGAATAATACGCACTGATGGCCCTTAGAATTAAAATACTAACCCTGCAGCTGGAATGGTGGCCATTTTGAAACGTGAAAAGTTACAATAGCCAAAATGGCTTTGTGATACAATTAAACGGTAAATTTAATACATAGACGATTTCCAAATCCAAGTTGCGCCAACAACCCAATATGGTAGAAGAATATAAAACGAAAGAAAATTTCAGTCACTTACGATTTTTCAAAAAAGAAAGAAAAAAAAATCTCCCATCTCGCCAGAGAATGTTACCTTCTTAATATTTATTTTGGTAATCTTTGCTTTGACGTGCATAAACCTTTGATGGTGTCAAGGTTATGATATAGGGTTAGGGTTTCCAGTTTCACAATTATTTATCGGCGTTATATTTGTCTTCATATTTTAACCCACCGCACTTCCAGTAAGTGCTGACAGCATTATATTATAGTTACATCGCAGATAGAATCCCGCCCTTGTAAAATATGCAAAATTTTTTTTTTTCTAAAACAAAACTGAATAATTCAAGGACGGTTATCGGGCTTATTGTATTGGAAGAACCTAAAATTGAATAGGAAAAAATTTTAATGCTAATTTGCAGTTCCCATCACATGACTCTTTACCGATGCTACCATGGGTATTTGTACGGCAAAGCAGATATTACCTTTAGTTTTATGTAAATCATTTTGAAATTACACAAAAATGGGGCTAACGACCAAAATCTAGGGATGGGGAGGTGTTAGTTTGTACCATCCTAACTTTCTTAGTCACATTTACTGACCAAAACGTTCCTCATTATTCCTTTCACCACAATATCGCATTCATATTCACACCAAACTTACCATAATGAATAAAACTATTTCTCTGCGAAAACTAAATATTTACAAATATACAGTTTTATGTGGAGGATAATAGAAATGTAATTTATATTACAGTTTAAAATCACCCTCCAAAATTAATTGATGATATGGAGTATTTACAAAAACTTGATGTATATACAGAAGTTTTTATTGAAATCCGATCATGTGTTGATTTAATGGATTTTTTAAAGATTCTGAGTATCTTCCGCCTAAATTTTTTTCTAATGCAAATGATAGCATCAAGCCGTAAAACAATTTTTCTTACACAAATATCTCTGGGTTTATTCAATAGCCAAGTTATTTTCTTATCTGAAGTTTCCACAATGGAACTCGTGTAGTCATCGAAATTGGAGAAGGGTTCTATCCTTTTTAATATGTATGTGTTTTATACAGTTTTGTCTACTGCTCTCTTAGACCCCCTCTAAAGATGCTTATTTTGGGGGGGAAGAAGCCGTTCTAAAACCTTTTAGGGTTCTTATTCTGACGTCTTTATTCTGGAGAATCCAGGTGTTATTTTTCTCTATTTTAAATGTTTTCCAGTGGAAAACGCCAATGATGTCATAAATAGAATTACTTCTGACCATAGTAATTCTTCGATTTAATATTTTTACATTACTTCAGATTCTGACGCAACGGTTGTTCAATTAGTGACTGTAATGGAGAATCTTTATTCTTACTAATGATACAAAGATTATCACGATAAAATTAACAGGGTTCGGGCGCTTTTTATCGATACATGTCACCATGTCAAAATTGCAAAGGCACTTATTTTTATGCTCACTCTAAAATAAATTTATTGTTATGTAACAACTTCAGTCTTTAGTTTCTTTCAACTTCTGAATTTCTATTTCTCTATGAAATACCCTTCCAAACTCAACTGAATTCATTTGTAAACAAATTGGTGACCCAAAGTAGGATATTAGGCAATTGTTTGGAATAGGTAAGATTAAACATTATGCAGATTTATCAGGTACCACTATTTTGAAATTGGCCATTTCAAAATAGTTAAAAAGAAATTTTACGTGAAAAACGAGGTTTTAAAGTATGTTATTCAATTTAAGTAGGAAGGATATTTAGGGTTATTACCATCAGCAGGAATAATTTTTAAACATATCTACTGGTCCCTCACTACAAGCTGTATTGAATCTGGAGTGAGCGGTAGTTTTAGATCGAAAATAACCTTATTTGGTCATTCGTGTCAAGTCTAGCCTCTTTTAGCCTTTAAAAGTGGCCATGTAGTCTACCTAAATTACTCCCACAAAATTTCAGCATAATATTCAATCTTACCAATTCCAAACAATTATCGAATGTTACATTTGCCAACAAACTGCAGGTTGCATACTACAGTGGAAACCCCAATGGCGGACCACTTATCAATTCAATTATTTTTGGTGACTTCCATGGCCGGAAGCCAGAAGCACTCTTCTGTCACACCAAGGCAGGTTTCAGAACCCGGTCATGCTTGTTGCATTGTATAAAGCTCGGTAATCTGGAATTTCAATGTTCGTTAAGATATAGAAAAAATGATCTAATAATAAGCCACCAATTTTGCTACATGACAGCACACGCGTGCCGAGACTTGTAAGAAATGCAGTTAGGGTTAGTTTGGGTTATGGCTATTTTGGCGATCTTTGCTTTGACGTACATAAAACGTAGGCTCTGACGATGTTGAACCAGAATAGAGATTCTAAAGTTGTACATAGCCTCTTACGAGCATTTTTTTCCTTTATTGATAAGTATAATTGAACTAACGCGATAATGAAATTAAACGCATATTTTTATTAGATTGCGCTTGATGGAATCGTCAGACACATTAGACATCACGGATGTAATGTAACCGTCCTACCTTGACGAGTTCATGGTGTGCTCTCCGATAAAAACATGCGTCTAATTTAATTGCGTTAATTTCTGATAAATATGTTAATTATATTAATATATATATATGTATATACATACACACACACTTTTAAAAACCTATCTATGCTGATTTACCACCACCATAGGTTTATGGACGTCAAAACAAAGGTTACTGGGTTTGTTCGTTTTTAAATTATTGAATAAGCGTTCCAGTATAAGATAAGATATCTCGTACCAGGCGTATAAGACGCCTGAAAACAGATATAGTAAAACAAGAAGCAAAGATATCATTCAGTACTAATAAGATGAAACTATTTTTCAACCATTAAAACAGAATCTCTCGCCCACTCCAGATGAAAGACTATAAGAATGAAGCGGTTGACTATTCATCTCATTGTTCACGATTACTTACTGAACTCAATCCCGAATTCTAAAGGAATCATCTATAGCAGCACGCGAGGTCAGGTTTCTGGACCAGAGTTCAGACCATTTAAGACAGACGAACACAGATATGGTGCCAAAGCCATTAGGGTTTGGCCCCATGAGGTGTGATACCGCTCTGTGATGTCAAATCCAAGGGACACAGGATTCGTCTTAAGATCTGAAGACCAGCGCTCTCTTGTCTTTACAATAGTCGCGAGGACGAACAGAATTTGGTGAAGTTCTCTCCCACGCGTTGGCGTGTGTGGTACCCCCCCCACACACACACACACTCATTAAACCCACATCCTGTTCTCAGTTAATAAGTAGAGAATTGGACATAGTAGAGACAGCGACGAGGATTTGAAATTCTTGAAATAGTGATTACACATCTCGAAGAAAAACATTTCAAATATCGTTTCTTTTGCTTCTCGTCTTTTAAAACTATGAAAAAAAAGTAGGGGCAATTAGGACTTTTCCCGTTTCAAAATGAACGCCAAATAGAGTTGCAGGTGCTGATGGCAGGTATAAAGTCAAAGAAGCAGACAATAATAGCCCTAACCCTCAGCCTACAGCGGCAGTCATTTTGAAAAGGTAGCAATTCCCAAAGCGGGTGTGATTAAATAAGTTCAATTTACAGTTGGTCATATTTACCATGTAAATAAACCCACCCTTCCATCGCTCTGATAAATGGTGTACTTATCCATGGAAAGAAATACGTTCTTGATTCAACAGCTTAGGAATCTTTTCGAAAGGCTTTTACCAAACTAAGCCTTTCTTTACAACCCAACCCAATACCGAAGGGATTTTGTGCTTACCCTATGTAAAACATTATCCCTGAACGAAGTACCGTTTTGACAACATCGCACAATGAAATTTATGTGTTCCACGAAACTTACCACATGAATTGAGGCTGTACTGATCGAGAAATAAATCCGGTGAGATGAAATGCGTGAGTTGCAGTTAAAAACAGCCAGATATCCGCCATATTGGATGCGAGTATCATTTGTCATATGAAACAGTGTGATGATGATTTGAGTAAATTCTGTTGATTTGCATCAACGATTGAGACAGACGGTCCTCATTACACGTAACATTTCCGTTGCAACAGCGAAGAGTTGTGTTACCAGTAAATATAATTTGGGTTTACGTTTTAAGGTGTGGTCGAAGGTCATTTTCTTTGCATAACGAGTAGCGAAGCCTCAGCCACAAAAAACTACGATGGTGTTAAAATATAAGAGGTGTAGGGGAATACGATTTTTTAAAAAAGCTTTGCGGCAATTAAATAGGGAATTTATAATTCTCGTGTCGGTCTTTACGTTCACAGCTCTGTTTCATCAATTCTTTGTGGTAAATGTCTATAGTTGGATATTACGGTACAATTTGTAAATTAAATTGTGTAAAGGATTCTACTATGCGACGAATGCAAACAATAACTTCAATTTGTCTCTCATCTGGACTTGAAATTTTGCTCATTGTTAAAAGAAGAGTTACGACCGTCTATTTCAATAGCTGGAGAAATAGTTTCATTGGAAATCTTTGCTTTAGCGTACATGAAAACTAAGCTATGTAGTACAGTTTAACCAGCATGGAGAGGCTAAGTTACAGGGTTATGCCCTAAAAAGTATATTTTTTTCTTATTAAAAAGTTGAATTAAACTTGTTCATCAAATTAATGCAATGATGAAATTAAGTGGGTTTTTTTTTCATTTTTTATTAAACGTTTGGCACGTCGGACGCTCTCAATCTGCTTTAGATGCGACTTAAATTCATTTTAGCACGACCCGATAAAGAAATTGATTGATTTTAATTTCGTTATCGATGAACAGGTTTAATTGTACATTCTTTAAGTTATACTTTTTGGAGCCTTTGTACGACTTTTGGATCCTCTTCATGCTGGTCAAACTAAACACTACCATTAGGTTTATGCATGTCAAGCAAGGAATACCGTTTCATCTTATCGTTATTTTTCATGAGTAGCGTTTGTTAATGGTAATACACTACATCATTGCTTCCTGTTTCTCTCTGCTTCTCGTTGGGAAATTCACAAGATATAATCTATGTAAGAGGTGAAAACAAAATCGACCTACCTCGTCAGAAAATTGCATTTTTGTGTGCAGAAATGTCAGTAAAAAACGAAGAGCATGTGACTCAGTTGATTTAAAGTTCTTTTTTAGTCAATGTAGTATTTTTTAGATATTGTACGCCAGTCACGCCGAAATATTAAAAGATGTCTGACTTGATTTGGTCATATAGCTAGACACCGGAAATACATATAAATATATATATATATATATTTTTTTTTTTAGAACCATATGATCACGTGACTTGGCGTGCTAACTAACCCCCCCGCCCCACATGGTGTTCTTCACATCGAAAATAAATGTAAGGACGGAATCTTGCGTCTGTCTGTCTGTCTAACTAACTAACTAACTCAGTGACGTGTGGTCGGTATTCGAGATTTCAAACGCAGAAATTCAAGGTTGAAATTTGGAATAATACTGTCTTCCAGCCCAACATTTGGTCTTGTGATGTACTTAACGTCATAAGTATCGAAAGTAGATAATTTGTCTTTATTGCTTTTTTTGTTGTTGTTTTTTTCATTTGAGATCTGGATATTCCGCTGAAATATCTTGTCAGTTGCTCCACGACAATCTCATTGCTTTCACTGCCTTCATTATCTACAAATTATGTTTGATTTTCATCCAATTCACTGCCAGAGTAAAACTACGAGGATTATTTTTTCGTAAAATATCTCTTCAACTGCTTCCAAGTAATCAAGAAATTGTTTATTGCTCTTTTCGTTATTTCCCTCGCCTACAGATCATGTCCGGTTTGTTTCTGAGGAAAAAAGACAGGGGCACACATATGTGGAACACAAACGTCTACCCACCACAAACATCTATCCTCCCCCACTCTCAAAAGGAAGGGGTGATTGTTTAGAACAAATCCAATAAAACATTTTCGCTATATTTTACAAGGAAGATAACCCGTCAGCAGAGACGAGTAGCTGTTGCTGGAGTTATTACGGAACAAATGAAAGCAGAAAACTCGGAACAAAATTAGTTTCTGATGTTCAGAGCTTTCTGCTATCATTTGTTCCGTAAAAGTTAAACAACAGCAGCAGCAGCAAATCAAGAAGTTATCTCCTTTGCAAAATATCGACTTGGGCGTACCTAAATCAAACAATTATAAAAAGAATCAAGCGTTCGCATCCTGTTTGCAGATCCAGAAACGGCACACTCAATCGTTTTTTTTCGCCAATGAATCATCCACCAGATTTTATAAAGAGGCAAATATGTTCGTACACGGCTCACGTGTCGTGCACAACTTCGTCGAAATCGCCAGGAAAATCGGAGAAAGCTACATACACGACTGTCAATACTGATAAGTTTCATAAAGACCGGTATGCCCTCTCCAAGGTGAATAAACCTGTTGCAAAAATGTCAGTTTTGTTAGGAGATGTCCTTTAATGGTAAACAACTGATGATCCCTACAAGGGAATTTTACTTGTAGCGCTATAAGGTTGAATTCTGTGTGAAATTTTAAAAAACAAACCTTTTTGAGTGACAGTTCATGAAAGAATCATGCTCAACCTCGAATGGGGAGATCACAAGACAGTGCAGTATATCAGGGAGAAAACAGGAGTTCAAGACATCATGGAATCTGCAAGAAAACTCAAATGGCAATGGGCTGGTCATGTTGCAAGAATGGTAGACATTGTGGACATCACGACTCACAACATGGATCTCCTGAGATGATATGCGCAACTGAGGTCGGCTGAATACAGGATGGAGAGACTAACTAGACAAATTCAGAAAGTATTGACTCTGTGACGCCCACGCTAGAGAAGTGTGGATAAACCTGTGGAAGGTCTATGTCCAACGACGGACTGCTGATGATGATTTACTTAACATGAATGAGATAAACTGACCTGCAAAAATAAAAATCTGAGATCTAAAGTTAAAATTTACGATGTAACATCATTAATTCTTCAAGACTAAAAAACTTTCTGTACAAATAAAAGAGAACGAAAATTCAGCAATATAATATGTGTGCAAAGCTGTTGAGCTTTCTAAACTATTTATCTTACGAATTATAAGTATATTGGGAGATGAAGCAATGTGCGTCGTTTCGTGACTGAGATGCTCGTGTATTTCCCCTTGGTGCTAAAGATTAGTGGTCAAGTTCAGGTACAAGCCATAATTTTACAATGCTTGTTCTTTAGCTTCACCGGCCTCTTTCAGTTATAAGATTGGTGCAATACAGTCTTCTTTCCCGACAATTACCTAGCTCATCAAATATCCGGAAAAATTCGAATTGACAGATATCTCCCTTCTTCCTTTTTTTTTTTTTTTTTGCTGTGTTTTGATCATGTGGAGAACAATTTCAGATTAAGAGCGTAAATTTACGTTGTAAATTAAACCCTTCTCGTCCGTAAAAAATATGATGAAGGGGTTAAAAAAAACAAACAAATAAAACGTTTTTTCTAGACATAAGGAGTAAATGTCTAAATTTTCAGCCCCCTAGCTCTATCGGTGTGGAATGTACGCGTGATACGTACATACATAGCCAGTTAGAGAGACCAGCTTAAAAACTGAAGAAACCTTTGTTGATAGTTTTAGTGAACGTTTTCTAAAAAGTAATGAGATCCAGAATTTTCCACTTACTTTTGTGTCCGTAGCTTTTCAGCTTCAGAATTGAAGGAGAAAAGTTTTTTTTTCTTAAACGAATCAAAGAACTTTGCCATAGAACCATAAATGAATGAGAAACATGTTTAAAAAGATAAAACTGAAGACGTCTTACTTTATATTAGATGAAGAATAAAAATTAATTGCGTTCTGCCCGGGCGTGGGGGCAGACCTTCCCTTTGTATTTGCATATCTATACCGGCTCCCGTTTTGGCTTTGTGCCAAATTTTCTTGTGGAAAAGTTGTCTAATATAACAATAAATATTGAAAATGGTAGTCTTTACGCATTTTTTCGTTTTGTCTTTTAAGATTCTTCTTCTTTAAGTATGCCCGGCTTGTTTCTAGCAAAACAGAGTTAGTGAAGCGTACAACATAAATAAACAAAACCGAGCTTCACCCTCCCTGCTACAGAGAAAACAGTTGGCAGACTATTCCTAAATAGGCGCGATAGGGTGGGGCCCATATTAAGTAGACCTCTGTTTTGTTTATTTTGAAATTGTATTGGTTTTCCCCGGCATCTTCGCTCGCTCCCCAGTATATACACCATAAGGAATACGCAATATGTATTCATATATCTTCTATCTACTTATCCTTGCAAATCAAGCACTGGAAGGACGTGTAATTATCGAAACCAGTTAACCCTCTTTGTGGCTAGAAATGACTGAAACTACCTAGATCTTTTCATTTCCAGCTAACTTTATAGCTAAAAAAGTAGGCTCTAGAAATCATACGAAGGCTCTAATAATCAATGTTTGAATTTCGTTCTATGATCATTTAAAGACTATGATAGTTATACTTTCTGTTGATTTTCATTGTGTTAATATCGGACCAATACATTGGATACTTACACTTTTTGAAGCCTTTGTATGATTTTTCGAGTTGGAATTTTTTCTTTTGAATGAATAATTCTTGCCACATTCAGCCATAAACGGAGGTAACTTTTTTCAATATTTGCACAAGTCTTTTTAGTGACTTATTTAGAAAGATTACCCTTGTGTGTAATGGAGAGAGTGATACTTTTTCTCTCCGTTCCACTCTCCGTAACAATAGACTCTTCCACTTTAAGGTAACGATTTTTACGATAAGATTATCTCCTAACTACCATCTGGAACAATGGCCTCCGTCAACTGAGACGTATTCTGTAGATTCTTTTCTTGATAAAAAATAATCTCATAGAAATCCTAATACCAGGTTGGCTTGAAAATAATTGCGGTTTTCCCATCAACTTTGAAGCAGTACATCTCGGCTCAGCATAAGAGTTAATAATCAAAATAAGAACCTTCAGTAGTCGAAATGTTTGAAAAGTGGTCGTTGTCAGTCCGAGAAAAGTCTGCTGAGTGGGCTGGGTGTGGTAGAGTTTTATACCCAAGCCAGTTCAATTTCTTCAGATTCATTCGCGTGACGTGTGAGCTTTTCTGCCTCTTCAATTTGGTGCAGATGTCTGATTCTTTAAGTTGTTCAGCGTGGGTCCGCCTCAACGACGGCCCTCAATTAAATGTCATCAATCACATAAGGTCGTTCATGTCTACAAGGCCCTCGTCTCCGTTTCGAAATTGTTGGAACCAATGTTGAGCTGTGCATTCGTTGACGCTGCCGTGGCCAAATACTTGGTTGATATTGCGAACAGTTCCCGCCGCTTTGTGTCCCATTTAAAAACTCATTCAAATTTGCTCGAATTTTCATGTCTTCCATCTTTGATTTGTCAGCTTCAAATAAAATAGAATAATGAAAAGAAAACGTCATGCTTTCATAAATAGAGCGGAGTTCGCGCTTTAAATTGGAATATTCCATGAACATACTTATATTTTTTTTATCACAAAATGCTGGATCGTGGACAAATCGTTACTACGCAATGCTATAGTGAGCAATTGTCTCGTTTGAATTACGGGTTAGAACAAACAATTTTTTCTTTCTGGTGTGTGAATATTTCTGCATGACAACGCATATCTCCGTAACGCAAATGCGACACGGCGATCATAGAGCCGGGTAAGAAAGTTCTTCCACATGTGGCACATTCTTCAATCCCCTCATCTTCACATTATCCCTTGGCTCAGTGGTCCTCCACTCCAGAAAAAAGTTCGCCTTACAAATCGACGAAAATCGTTATCAGACCATTGATGAGCTATCTGAGGTGACTCGTTAGGTTTAGACGCAAAATTCACACATTTATACATAATTTGGATGTCTCTTTGTATGTTTATGTTAGGGTAAGTATCAGTCTAACTTTTTCCCCGGTTTAGTCTTTTTAAACTGAGAATTTTCCACGCATATACTGAATTATGCTGACAGTAAAGATTTATGTAAAAGTACTAACCCCCCCCCCTGAAATTTGACAACAATGGCGAGGAAATAATGTTTAACTGTATGCTTGAGAGTGCGTAGGCCAGTGCAGGTTGTACAAATTGTTATTCAATGCCCGGGCAACGCTGGGAATCCCTGCTAGTACATATATGAAGTGGCAGTTATTCCTTTCGACACTTAGAATCTAACCCCATCCCATTATACTTCCTATTGATATTAAAGGAGAGGGTTAGGATCTTATCTAGCGTATGTGATTACTATCAGGATCTTTTATAGCCTGCGGTAAAAAAAATGTCATTACTTCGTATTCTATATCATAGTCATCGAAACTTCACTAAATTGACTGGGCGGAGATAGTTACGAAACAACTTGATTTGGCGTCTATGATTCGTCATCCAGACCCTACCATCCAAATTGTGATTAAAAGAGAATTTCTTGATATTAACCGAAGTCATCCTAAAGCTTCTGAAGCCGTTATTTTTTTTCTTCTTCTTCTGTCTAATAAGCGGAACATTTTTTAGAGAGAAGAAAAGTAAAAAAATGATAATGAATCACTACAAGCCTCGCTGCCGCTGCTGGCTCGAACTCCATTCCAATCTCTATCTCGACTGAAGATGGTTCCTACAACGTGTATATAATAAATAAATTCATGGCTTGTAAGTTTGGCTCGGTTGATGAGAGATTTCAACCACGGCAGAGAAATCTTCATCTTGTATGTCTGTTTGGTTCTGAGTGACACGATAGACAAATAGTCAAGAGTTGACTTCCCAAAATTTGGTGCGGATCATTCTTCGTCGTGTTGTCACGCTCCCGTGCAAAGTTTTGGGTGAGGGTTGTAAACCAACATATTAGACTCACAACCACCTACCGTGATTTGAACTCACGAACGACCAACAGGCTATCTTATTGATTGAGCTAAATTGTCAAGTCTTAGATATTAACAAAAGTTTATCACACAGATACGCGAGGGCTTATTTCATTGTACTAAATATATACATTGATAGAAAAATGCTTATATATTTTCTTACTCGTTATATACGCAATACAAAAGTTGCAGAAATCATCTTCAGTCGGAATAGAAGTTAGGGTGGACTTTGACCCTTTAGCACCCAGTCTTGTTCTTCTTCTCCAACTTGGACAGGGGTTTGACAAAAATTTGAATCTCCGGTATGGTATAAGTCCTGATTCATTGATTAGGCTAATATTTTGTTTAGTCTTAACACACATTACAATAATATGTTATGGATGTACGTATTTTTGTAAACATTGAATTTCTAATGTGAAAAATACTGTCAAACACCTACGATTGAGTTTTTATTTTATTTCCGTTTGTAACAACGATGACGACGACACCATCCAAAAACCAGTGACGTCATGAAGGCTCAAATGAGAGTTACGTACGCAAAGATCGATGACTAATACACACTCTGAACTCAGGTCGACACGAAGACTTACAAGGATAGCTAATAAAGGATTTGAAATGGGACACGTAGTTTTGGAATGATATTGTGCGGAGAAATGAATTCCATTTCGCTTCCTTTTTAGATTTTGATAAAGCAAGAGAGTTTGACCCTGGCACAAACTAAGCTTATTCTTGCCAGGTTTTCGGGTTGATATTTATTGACGAGAGAATATCAAGAAGAAATGTCTATGGTGTGGACTTATTCAAGGTGGATCTCAATTTGCCAAAGAATGATCCATACATTATGATCTCCTCTGTGATACAGGCAACTCTGTCAAGTTTCAACGCAAAGGATGAGTGAGAAGAAAGGAAAAAGATAACAAGATTTTCCTTGAGCGGTGAAGAAAATTGGGGGGGGGGGCTCTTAAAGAAGTCTGGGGACATCCCCCCGTCCCCTAAAAATTTTGCAAATATTGTATCTAAGATTGGTCAAAGTTGCGTGTCAGGGCATATGAGCAATTGAAATTGGGTGTTGTCAAGAAGTCTAGATAAAACATGTTTCAAAAGTTTTGTAAAGGATCTTCTAGAATAGTGTCAGTTTTGAAATTCTATTAAGCATATACTGAACAAGCCCGACTGCTTCAGGGTCAGACCCTACTCTAAACGCAACTTTTTTAGCTCTCAAACCGAAATTTTAAAAAAAATGTTTTTCCTACTTATTGAAGTGTGCTAAGTATCAAGTTTCTACTATTGGACGGTTAGGGCTGAGAAGAGTTGAGAAGAAAGAAAAAAGTAATACGCGATTAGACACGACTCTTTCTTTTCCCCCTTTCTCTCAATGTCTGAAAATTACGATTATAAAGACAAAATATGCAACCAACAATTCTTTGAGGGTTTTCTCACATCTGGAATTATTAAATTTAAGGTTTTTATCAGAAATCTAAACCAATTTAATAAATCTAAATAAATCTAACACTTTTTTTTAAAAAATGCGTTAGAATTTCCTTTTGGTTTGTGTGAGTGTGAGAATGCATCAAAATGCACAGAAAGCGTGATACTTGGATGTGTTATTAGGCGTACGGGATCAGATTACAAAACTGCAGCGGGTTGTCGCTAACTCCGGTGTGGTCTTGAATCGCAGCGCCTGAACCAGACGGCCTAGCATCGTCCTCTTCCACATCTATAGCTGTTAGGAATCAAATAGTCGTGAATATCCTTCTTTGGCCTGCTTCGCACTTGCTTCCCGAACGAAGCATAAATGATACGGGTGAGCGAATGGCTTAATTCTTTTTTTTTTCCCCCCACAGCAAATCAAATTGGAGAGTTATATGTATCCGGTCACGTCCGTCTTTTCATCTGTCTTTCCGTCTGTTTCTCCACACGGTATCTCCGAAAGTTCTCCATGAAATCCAATGAAATTTTGTAGAAATGTGGGAAAAGGGATTTAGAAAGAATCGGTTAAATTGGGGGCTGGATCAAAGAATTGAGCAACCAGAACCATCAAAAATTGCAAAAAGTTCTCTCTTTTTATTTTTTTTATGTGTACGTGCATTTGTTTATGTGTCTGTTTATGTGTTCCAGTACTCCTTGGCGTACCGTTTTGTCTACAGACTAGAAAATTTACTACACCCCTTCGATACAATTTTTTTTTTTTTTGAAAAAAAAGAAGCTTTTTTTTTTAGTTTTTTCTTTCGACATTATTTTGAAGGGTTTATTGATAACATCTACATTCTCCAGAATCTGGATATTTCTAGATATTTCAGCTTTATTTTAGATGTTTTCCAGTGGAAAATACCAGCGGTGTCCTAATCATAATTTATTCTGACCATATTTATTCTTTAATGGATTTTCTTTTACATGAGGATTTGGACGCTACGGTTGTTCAATTATTGACTGTGATGGCGAGTAATTTGTTTGATTGAAATATATATATATTTTTCCTTTTTTTTTCCCCATATAATTATGCACATGCTCGTAATTGTTCACCTGATATCCCCAAAAGTTATCCACGACTTTCAAAGGAATTTTGTGCAAGCGTCGACAATAGGCTACCGAGGAGGTGATTAAATTTGAGGGCGTAATTATAAGTCTACTTCACATAATAACGTCAAAAGTTCATGCCTGACCACACGATATCTCCAAAAGTTCTCAATTAATTTCAATAACATTTTGGGGAAAGGTGGACAATAGGCTGTGGAAGGAGCGATTGGTTTGGGGGGAAAGTACATACACAATTACTTCCCCTGACAACAGCGTAGATAGAGGTATGTGCTCTCCGGGTGCTTTCTACTTGGTTTAGCTACACCTAGATCCAGTGGTTTGTCACTGTACTAGGTAAACATAGATGTAGATAGATGGATATGAATAGGCTGGGATGGATAGAGATTAACTGACTGATATATATATATATATATATATATATATATATATATATATATATATATATGTGTGTGTGTGTGTGTGTGTATATATATATATATATATATATATATATATATATATATATATATATATATATATATATATATATAATGAGTGTGTACACAAATGCGTTGATCCTCGTTCTTGATGTATTTCTTTCTACCTTTTCCCTGGCAGCCGCCGTTAAAGTACGGATGCTCCGCTTCCGGTGAGATAATCACTTCCGGGACTGACGCCTGCAGCATATCCGGAGCGGAAGACGCTTCAAGACATCGGCAACGCAGGTAATGGTGAGATGAATGCTGAGACGGGAGCATTTATTATTAGCAAATGAATAGAAGCTTTCCAAAAAAATATTCTCAAAATGCTCAATTTAAACAAGCCAGTTTGGGCATGGTATCCGTCGTGCATTAAAAAGGTTCATCTAGGTTCCAGGAATTTTCAATAAATCCCGGAAAACAAAATGTTGCGTCCGAATCAGGACAATATCAGTTTAGTTAGGTCAGCTTATAGTGTCTGGTCTCTCTGGTTTATTATTTCGTTCGAAAATTCATACTTGAACATTTGGCGTCCGAGATCTTTTTCTGAGATTTGATTTCAATACGTTTATGTTTGTAGAAGAGACTGTTGTATTTAGCACAGTACATACGAGAAAAGATAAGAGTTAGGGACATCAGAGAATCCATTAAAAATCTCAAATGGCGGTGGGCTGGCCATGTTGCAAGGTGGGCAGACAATCGATGGATATCGTGACTCACGACATGGATCCCCCCGAGACCACATGTGCAACCGAGGCTGGCAAAATATTAGATGGAGAGACGAGCTAGACAGGTTTCCGCGACGCCCATGATAGGGAAGTGTGGCAAATCCTGAGGAAGGTCTATGTCCAACGACGGACGCTAAAAGACTGATGATGATGATGATGATGATGATGATGATTTGGTAAGAACAGATCCAACCGAGAAGAAGTGCTTTCTAACACCGGGGGCTGATTGGATTTATAGCTTTTTGTTGTGACCTCTAGCTGCACTGCTTCGAGGCGGTTGTAACATGGTTTTCTCAGGGCAGATGCCACACTTGCAGACCCAGAAAGATACCCTTTTCTCTAATAGATTCCGTTTAGGTTGAGAGATTGAAGGTTATCCTCCACACAGCCACGGTTTTTCTTCGTTTTGGGTTCTCGTAATAAAACCATTTTTTCCAACGCCAGTGACTATCTTGTCCAAAATTGACCTTTTAGATGTGTCCTCGCATCTCAATAAGACCTTTTTCAGTCGGTCTGTCTGCTTGTCGGGCAGTTCCAGTTATGTTAAACAACTGAAAGAGGAAAGAGCGGGTTTTGTATTTTATTTACCAGCTGTCATTATCTCACAAGAGGTGTAATGTCGTAAAAAGGTGTGACGTCATCAAAAGAAAATCTAATTGGTCAAGTGATGACGAACCGAACGGTTGCTTTTTACGGTGTTTCCAACTATCGTTTGTTATCAATGCCTAAAACCTTCTTCAAAAATGGCTATAATCGGCTAAACTTTCCAATTTCTGTCAAACTTTATAGCTAAAAATATATACTCATTTAAAGCCCTCTAATCAAATCAAATTATCATATACTAAGACTACAGAGCATATTATAAAAATTGTACACTCACTTTAATTCAAATTCACTATCTTTTTTTTCAAGTTGCCAGATTTTCGGTTGAACCATTCTCACTTTTCTTTCCCTCTTCTACGAGTACCTCAACTAGTAGTGCTACTACTACTTTTGTTTATAATCCCTTTGGAATCGGAAATCAAAGATATGGGTGTAAGGATGGTGGGCATTCCGTTGAACTAATAGCTTTTCCTATGGTATCAAACGAAGTTGTGGACAATTGTTTAAACACAAAACGATGCCGCTTTCTGTAATATCACGTGAAACTTATTTTCCTCGCATCAGGAAGTTTCCTAGGGTTTGTAAACAATGTACTACAATTGACAGACCCCGACCAACCGGCCGAGTGGACTAAAGATCCTTCTCTTGAGTGGCCGGGTGTCTATACGTGTGTCTCCGGGTGCCCCTAGTCATATTTTTGGGGCGATAACCTCGAAAATTTGCATGAGTATGCCGCTTGGCACCATATAAAAGCGTGTTGTCTTTTCTGTTATCAGTTTATTTTTCTAACTACTTTTGGGGTCTCCATGCTATTTTGGACCCACGATGCCCTAATCTTATACTAGTATTATTTTTTTTCTTGGATAATCTAAAAAAATATCATTTTCTGACATTTTTTTAAATAATTAGTCCTGCTACACGTGCAGGATACAGTGATTCGTTTATGCGAGGTACAGATAATTTTCTGTAAGTTTACATTTTGTTTGTGCTACATTTTCCTTAAAAATTCCTTCAATTCCTCAGAGGAAAAGTTTTGAGGTCTTCCAGGACCCTTTTTTTTTTTCCTTTGAACATGAATCTTTTTTAGAATTTCGCCAACCATTCTCGACACGCGCTTGCGTCATTACAATCATCTTCAGTGTCCCATTGTCTGTCTTCAAGTGGACTATTTCTTAGATTAAACATGATAAGTGATTATCCGAACCTTGTATAAATGAATAACCGTAACCTGTGCGTGTAGCGGAAGTATTTATCTAAAATGATTATGTAAAACTATCCTAGAAAAATAAATCTTTTATCTACAAGCATCTATAAAAGTATCAAGATTGGGACATTGTTGGTTCAAAATGATAATACAGGCCCCCAGAAAGCACATTTTTGGAAAAAATTAAATAAATAAACAAAACATCTTTAGATAGTGGCTTGTGATGTAACCATGCAAATATTGTAGAGCCCAGGAGCGCACGCACACACACACACATACACACACACGCACACATGCATACGACCAAATCTTCTGCTGTTATTTATTTTTAGATAATTTTAGATAGAATCTCCATTTTCTAAAGATAATTTTAGATGAAGATCTATTTTCCCAAATACACTTTTTTAGATAACTTTAGAAGTTTAGTTCTTGTACACGGGCTACGCTGATTCATTTATGCATATCACGGATATTTGTTTCAACTTTGGCCTGATTGGTGGCTGAAATAGTTGTCCTTCCCCATCAAAGCCGGTGGTCAGCATTCAAGCCTTACAACGCTGCCGCCGTCGTCGTCATCGCTAATTGTTATCGTCAATTGTCAAAAAACACTGATTTCACTTGGCTCTGTTGACTACCAGATCTTTCAGGGTTGTCAGCCAAATGGATGGATCATTTTTCTCTCGCAAATTAACCAGGCAAAAAGGTCTTCTCCGTGCTCTCAAAGGTCATGTTTAGTCACATCCGGCAGGGGCAGATTGAGCAGTCATGCGAGAATCATCAATCACCGACAGTTAGCCCCTACGCCCCAGACGAATCCAGGTAAAAGCCACTTAGCTCATTGGCGAAACACAATCTTCCTTCTACCGATTTCCTCTCGAGTTGATCTGTGCCGAACTGAACAGAGCTAAGTACACTTTCAACTTGACAGGTGCCTAGGCAAACAATTCATAATTTTTCAGTGAGGCCAAGACTCGTATTCTCTGAGGCAGTGATTGTCAAACTTGATTGTATGACGGCACACTAAGGATTATATTTGACATACGTGGCACACCAACTATTAGAAAAGAAATGAATTTGTTGACAAAAACATTTCATACTGATGAACGTACCCATCATCAATCATTTATCCCTTTCAACTGTCGCTAAAAAGGTTGAGATTTTACAAGTTCTAATGATGAAACCACTTGATTGGAAACTCTGCTGCAGAAGCGGGACAATACCTGTACTGGATACGATCAAAGCTTCAAATATTAGATTGCTCCATATGAAATGGCTGGTTGTGAAATGCTCGGTGACACTGTACTGTTGTTTCGGAAATCTTCAAAGTTTGAGCAAGAGCTCGAAAAGCTGACCTTGTATCAGTTTTCTACAACATCCCTTAAATTCCCATCGTCAACATCTGATGGGGGGGGGGTCCTCAAGGGTTATTATCCAGGCTCATATCTCCGGGGCAAACTTTTCAGAACCAACGTCGCACCGTTCTTTCTGAGCTAGTTCCCATTCTAAATGCGAAATTGCTGTCATTCGGAGGCTAAAGAGAGTTTGAACTACTACAAAAACAATAGTCCAATTTCCTTCGAGTACAGCATCTGTGAGATTATCTTATAAAAACTGATAAGTTGAATCATAAGACATAAATGCAAGCTAATAAAGTATGAATAGTTGGATATGTATAGTTACATCTTCTGATCACAATTTGTCAAAATCATAGTCATTAAGAGAAATCCCCTGCCCCCATCTAAAAAAAGATAGGGACGGGGACATGTGGGACAACCTAATACATGTTTGCATGTTTAGAAAAAAATTACGCTGCTCATTTGAATCATGCTCAACCTTACATGGAGAGATCACAAGACAGTACGGTATATAAGGAAGAAAACGGGTATCCGTGACATCATAGAATCCATTAAAAAACTTAAAATGGCAATGGGCAGGCCATGTTGTAGGAATGAAGGACAACTGATGGACATCACGTCTCACAACATGGATCCCCAGAGATCACATGAGAAACCGAGGCCGACAAAACACAAGATGGAGAGATGAACTGGACAGATTCAAGAAATACTGGCTCCGCGACGCCCATGATAGAGAATTGTGGCGAATCCTGGGGAAGGTCTATGTCCAAGTACGGACGTTGAAAGACTGATGATGATGATGATGATGATGATGATGATGATGATGATGATGGTTCGGGAACCACCATTCTAGGCGGATTGTCTGTTCGGCTCGCAGCTATTTGATACGCGATGAAACATTAAAGATGAAAGCAATTTGTTGCTCTATAATTGACTGCAGGTTTACTTATCCGGAGAGTCGTTCAGATAGCAACGATCTAATTGGAGGTATTTTAAACTTGAATGCTGATTTGTCATCACTTCCAAGAGATATGCTTTCCTTGTTGACGGTTTGCTCAACCATATTTGACGGGAATCTTGTTGTTGTTTTTTTTTCTTTTCTTATGTAAGATAAGATCTGAGCAACCATGGGTGGCGCAGTGGTGGGGGGGTGTTGAGAAGAGGTGAAAATTACCTACTTATCATCCCGTTTTCTGACAGAGTGCGCAGTTTTTTTCACTCACAGGGCATATACAGGCGGATACGTGTGTATACATACCCAACCACGTATGTATAAACTTACATATATTTATATTAGGTGAATGCAATGGTATCCAGCGAAAACCGGTTTTGACCAATGTATCAAGTCTGTAGTTTAAGAGAAAAAAAGCGTTGGGAATTTTTGCACACAACTTATACTTCGTACATGTCCGACGAAAAGCAATCAACACTGACAGGTCATGTGATAAATTCTAACTCAGATCTCTTTAGAGTAAGGATTGCAATGTTCCAGGTCGGTAAGACATGCCAAAATTGACCTGGTCTCGAATTGACTTTTAGAGATCACCAGAGGTCATTGCCACTAATCCTTTGTTCATTCAGGGGTCAAGTTTCTTTCATACGTAGATTTGCAGTTCGCAGAGTGCAGCTGACTCCGTTAGATTTGAAATTTCCCAAATTGACCTTTTTAAAAATTTCCTTTTAACTCCCAAATTGACCTGACTTGTTACCTTTGTGCACAAATTTGCACCCCGTTAGTTGCAGCCTTATCCATTGGATTTAAAAATGCCAAAATCGACCTGACCTTTTGGGGCTACTGAGGGTCATCGTCACCTATCATATGTTTATCCGGTGCTCAAGTTGAACTTGCACACAGATTTGCTGGTTGAAGCATACGGCCGTCTCATTGTATTTGAAAATGCCAAAATTGACCTGACCCTACAAAAATTGGCCTGACTTTAAATTGACCTTTAGGTGATACTGGGGTTCAACGTCACCTATCCTTTGTTCATCCTGGCATCAAATTACCCCTGTATACACATTTTCAACTTCGAGAATGCAACCGTTTAGGAGTTTATAAAGCATAATGTCACGTAGAAACCTTCTCAGTCATTATAGTATTTGGTATGTAGATGGAATACATATCGCTTCATAACTAAGATAATTGCTTTTTTCCTCTGACAGTGGAGGGTGTTCGAGCACAACTTGAAGCCAAGCTTTTGGATGCTTTGAAAGGCAACGCAATCTCATATGAATATTAGCGCTGCACAATCTTTCTCTAGCATTTGATCTCGTTTGGCTTTGTTTCAGTCAAAGACAGGCTTGATGGATGACTCTAAAGAGCGAAAGACATTTTTGATCGGAAGTTTATAATGATTCAAATTCTGAAAAAGCCAGCAGGTCTAAAACTCACCAAGATTTCTCGGCGACTTATTCAGGAATCTGGCTAATAAGGACACTAGTTATTTACTTCTGTATGTGGAAGTCCCTCTGAGTACTAATTAGCCTTTGACAGCGGGGGATCAGTCAAAGGCTTGGCTCAAACTGGAGTATTATGACGTCCTTTGAGAACAAAGAGACAGCGTTAGATAATCTAGAGAAAATGTTTTGCTGGGGAACAAAAAGCGCGTTTGAGTCAGTGTTTGAAGCAACGGATAACGGCCTTTGAGATTTCACTCAAACAAGTAGATTCGAGAGGCAATTGGTCTTTTTTTTAAATATTACATCCGGTACAAATTAACCAGCGAAAACGGAGGATATTGTTAAACTCCAGTGCAAATCTGGAGTAGACTTTGTTCTTCTACCATAACAAGAACAATCCTCACCGAATTTGGGGCGAATAAAAATTAACACTCTCTTACTGAATTAAATTGACAAGTCTTACATAGCCACCAAAATTTATGTTTCGTTCTAATATATAAATACATTAATAAAAGCAGCATTTCCTTACCAGGATTTACAATCACAACCAACTGATTAGTAGGCTGGTGTCTTGGCGACCGAACTAAACTGACAAGTTTTACATTCTAGCAATATCTGCCTTACATATGCATAAAACGTTATTCTATTCCAATAAATTAATACATTTGTACTAAGAAAAATTCTTCTGAACCCGTCAGCCAAAACTGCCAACAAAAAATAGGTTTCTTCGATTTTTAATCTGGTTTGATTAAGTAATAAAGAGTAAATGCTCAGATTTTCAGCCCTTTAGCTCCATAGCCACTCAATCAGACCAGATTAAAAATCGAAGAAACCTATTTTTATAGTTTTGCTTGCAGTTTTTTTCTTTTGTTTTTGTTTTTTGTCGGCAGTTTTGGTTCAGACCATAATCATCAAAGATGGTGAAGGGTTCTCTCCTTTCTGTGTGTGTGTGTGTGTGTGTGCGTGTGTGTGTGTGTGTGTGTGTGTGTGTGTGTGTGTGTGTTCCAGTGTTCCTGTGCTTCTGGCCATATCTTTTTGTCTACAGGATTGATAATTGACATTGGTACTCCACTAAAACCCTTTCTAGAAAAATTTTCCTTTTTTTTTTTAAATTCTTTTTTTTTTAAGCTTTTAGGGCACGGAGATGGATATTCAGATATGACAGCTTTATGACAGCAAGTAGATTCTCCAAAATCTAGATATTTCTGGGAATTTTTTTAAGGCTATTTTAAATGTTTTCTAGTGGAAAACACCAGTGATATCATGAATATTATTCATTCCGACCATATTTATTCTTCAACGGAATTCTTTTTTACATGTCTTCAAAATTTGACGCTACAGTTGTCCAATTATTCACTGTGATAGCAAGTCTTTATAATTTTCATTTATTATATACGCAATATAAAAGTTGCTGCCATCATCTTCAGGCGGAATGGAAGTTGGAGTGGAATTTGGCATTGCGGCAGACAGGCCTGTTTAAACATGTTTTGTGGGTAGAATCGTTGACATATTTTTTCCATATTTTGGCAGATTCAGATGAAGACAAGTTCCATTATAGAAAAGGACATCACTTTTCTTTTTTTTTTTTTTTTTGTTGAAAATCTTCCACTTCAAGTAGCTAGAGAGGGCGGTTGTGGTCTTTCGTTACCCTTTATTTTTACATGAGCAATTTATTATAATCCACTTCCACTTGGCTAGGCCCGTTGAAGCTCCATTAGGGCTCCACTAACTGTCACATTTCGGAAACACGTTTCATTCTGTATGCGTTGTCTGTCACCTTCTCACAACGCTTGGCGAGGGGTTGGGACATTCCCTATCTGTGTGCAGTTGGGTTGCCAATCTAGGCTGAAAAGCCTACTTTACATCTTTACACACCTGGCAAATGAAATGATTAAATTGAAATGGTTAAAACGGACCCCTGTTAAGCCAGATATTGGATGAAACGGACTAAATCTGATTTAAGAGTGACCGTCTATGTCGGTTATATAGGATAGTGTTTTGCTTCTGGAAGTGTCCGCTAAATGGCTTACATGAGTATTGATTTCTGCAGTCTTCTTTGTGTGACAGTGTTGTGTGATGCTCACCCTTTTTCAACTCTTTTCACTGAGGACCTCGTGAGGGTCACGTTGCTCTCCGATTTTATTTTCACCCACAAGGATCCGTGTCGTTAACCACAAATCAAAACAATGTACCCTAAGCCAAACCTTCATCTTTGATCCCGTGAATTTTGCGCAATAATGTACAGCCCTTCATAACGGAGAATACAAAGTGATACATCTCTGAATTTTTGGGATGAGGTATTATTATTATTTCTATTGATATTCGGACCATCCTCATCTTGGTTGTTTTTCATACAACGTTTCGGCTGTTGCACTCTACAGCCTTCGCCAGGTATCATCTGGTAGGTGAGAGGAAGTAACGAACCAATCACTTTATTTGTCCGACGGGGGTATATCGACCGTACTCCCCTCTTAGCATTAGTAGTTTTTGTTATATTGTCTCACACTAGGATTGAACCTAGAACCATCAGATTACTTTACAGTAATTTGTCTGATGCTGTAACCACTCCACATGGACACATAGCGCAGACAGATCATCGATAGATAGATATGAATAGACTGAGGTCGATCAATAGATAGATATGAACGGACATCGATGGATATATATATATATATATATATATATATATATATATATATATATATATATATTATTGTGTCATCCTCAGACAGTTGTTTTGATGTTTACATCTCTTCAGTGTGGCTTTATCTAGACTTTATCCCATCCAGTGTATAGAATAGAAACCCTCACATCGGACTCGGGGGCCGATAGCCTACCTATGGACAACGGAACTGGGTGGTCAGTAAGGCTGAATTTAAGCGATATATATATATATATATATATATATATATATATTGATAGATAGATATAGATAGATGACTGAGATAGTCTGTTCACGTGTTTATCGATCGGTCTTAGTCTGTTCATATCTATCTATCTATCTATCTATCTATCTATCTGTCTCTATACATCAATCTATCGATGTCTGTTCATATATATCTATCTCAGTCTATTCATATCTATCTATTGATGATCTGTCTGTTTGTGTCCATCTCTCAGATAGATTTAGATATGAACAGAGACAAATAATTACCCGCGCGCAGATGGGCATGAGCGTTCTGATAGATAGATAGATAGATAGATAGATAGATAGATAGATAGATAGATAGATAGATAGATAGATATGAACAGACTGAGCTAGATAGGTTGATAGATACATGACAAGCTAGATATCTATCCGTATCTATCTTCATTTCTATCTAAGATATATACATAGATAGATAGGGACTTGGATAGATTGATATGGGCTGCAGAAGATAGATAAGTACGGGTTAAGATAAATATATTGATAGGCATAAAGAGACAGATAGACAAGTAAATACACATGGGCTTCGAGAGATACGAGCTTTCTCTGTCAATAGATGGATAAATAGATAGATTCGAGCTGAGATAGATTGATAATTAGATATGAGCCGAGATAGATAGATAAATGAATACGGGTTGAGATAGATGAATAAATCGATATAGACGCACTGATATATATATAGATAGATAGATATACCAGGTGCGATTTAGGTAAATGGTGTCGATTCCTCAGACGAGGAAGAATTCAACCTTTACGGGTCGTTTGTTGTTGTTGTTGTTGTTGTTGTTGTTGTCATTTGTTACTTGTTACCTCTTTCCTTCACCATCTCACCCCCACCAGCCTACACCTTTTTAGATCTTCCAACCATCCACCACCGCCCACCACCGTAAAATAATCCACCCTCTCCATCTCTCACCCATCTTCTTTTCTCTCTCTCTCCCCTCTTCTTTTCTCTCTCTCTCCCCTCTTCTTTTCTCTCTTCCCCTTCTTCTGTCAACTCCTTCCTTTCTTTTAATCAGATCTCCCTCTCTCTCTCATTTTCTACCTCTCCTTTTCTCCCTCATTATCCCCTGTCTTCATTTCTCTACCTAATCTATATCTCTCTCTCCCACTCCTTTATCTGTCTTTCTCTGTGTCAAATTCTTTACTTAATCTCTCTCTCTGTCTGTCCATCTGTCTGTGTGCCTCTGTGTGCCTCTCTCAATCTCTCTCTCTCTCACACGCACACACACACACATATATATGTATATATATATATATATATATATATATATATATATATATATAATAATTATAATTGTGTCATCCATAAAAGGAAGTTACCATATATATAAATATGTTGACTCCCTTTTCTTTACCGAGTCTTAACATCTCTCTGTTTCTTTCTGCTGAACCCACTCTTTTCCTTACCAACTTTCATCTTTGAAGATAAATAACCCTAGCTCTCTCTCTCTCTCACTCTCTCTCTCTCTTCCTCCCTCTCTCTCTCTCTCTCTCTCGTAACCCCACCCATTTTCTTCAACAACTCTTATCTTCTTGCATCTCTGCTTAATTAGCACAGTAATCTGTGGCTTCTGGAGCTCGAGAGACAGGATAGTCTAAAAGAAAGAAAGAAAGGAAGAAAAAGGCATCGAACATTAGGATTCCCAACAAGGATATCTTGGGGAACGCTTCGCACAAAAAGGAAGTTGCCTTTCTTCTATATATGGTCATGTTCTGGCCCAGTTCCTTGCTAGGTAACGAAAATGGTTTAGTAGATAAGGACGCCTGTGTCTGTGGGGCGGTGGGGTTACCCTTACCCTCATCCTGTGTCTCGTTACCCCGCCACACTCTAAGTAATTCTCGCATCCTTTAAGCTAACACCTCACGAAAAACTTTTTTCTTTTCTTTTTTTTAAAAAAATCTCTTCTTACCCACAGCTGCGCCCAGCCGTCCCTTTTTCCTTACTACAGCTGTGTATCTTCTACACAACTACTTCGTAAACTGGAGGGCAAGATCTGGTCTTCATTCTCGCAATATCTTGAGAGGTTTTTTTTTCTTCCCTGGACATTTTTTTTCTATAAGATAGGACTCTGTGTATGTATGTATGTGTGTGTGTGTGTGTGTGTGTGTGTGTGTGTGTGTGTGTGTGTGTGTGTGTGTGTGCGTGTGTGTGTGTTGTTAAAACCCTTCAACAAACCTAGCGACAGATTCCTTTCAGTTTTTAAACTTGTCTGGCTGGCTGACTGGCTATGTACGTGTCACGTATGCCGTCTGCAACAATAGAGCTATATGGCTGGAAATTTAAACTTTCACTCTTTATTATGTCTAAAGAGAACGATTTTTACCCCCCCTCTCCAATGTGAGTTTTCATAGGGTGGGGATTTCAATTTGCAATGTACGTTTATGCTAAATCGATCCCTTTGTTTGTGTCCGCCTGTTTTGCATTAATTTGATTGAGACTTTTTTAGTGATCACCCTTAACACAGCATGCTGCCAAAAGACGTTGATTGCATGACAGTTTCTACAAAGTGCATAACCAGACCTGTTTTTGTCGTCGTTGTTGTTGATTTTCGCCTTTGTCCGCACCCCACACTCTCCCGTTTTTTTCTCTTTATTTCAAGGTTCAACCCCCTTTCTCGTTTAAAGCCGGTTTGTATATCACTCAACGAACTGTACCTCTTACCCCAAAGACATTTGAATTGTATTCTTCCTACACGCCTTTATCTAATACTACGAAGAGGAAGAATGTTTCTTTGTTTCTTTCTGTTGTAACTTCATGTTTTATAAACTCCTGAATAGTTACAGCTTACAAGCTGAAAAAATACGTATTAACTGTTGAACTTGACCCCCAAAACAAACCTGAGGATGATGGCAAGGAGCTCTGGTGACCTATATAGGTTTATTTTGGATCGGGTCAATGTTGGCATTTTCAGATCTAACAGAGACAGCTATTCCCTAAAGGCGGCAAATTAGTGTACATGGGTAATTTGACTTGACGAACATTGGGTCGCTCATGCTGACCTCTGGTAACCTTTAAAGGTCAATTAATAGTGAGGTCAGATTAATTTTGGCATTTTAAAACGTAGACGTCTGCAAATTTGTGTACATGGTAACTTCACCTCAGGATGAACATAGAAGATTAAAACAGACAATTGGATTAGATATTCACATGGGTAAACACTCAATAGAAGTGACACGAAAAACGAGTCACATCTGTTGTTATACATATTGATCCCTCATCGTCAAATACGTTTTTGGGGGAAACCTATGTAACTAAGCTGTGTTTTATAAAAATGAATGTGTAATGAAATTATATACGTATATAATATATCATGATAATACCCTATATAAAATAATAAATACATTTGATATGACATAAGCTATGTTTTATAATCAAAGCTGAAGAGGAGGCGGTGTTTGATCAATACTGCTTGGGAGTCAGGCTAATATAGCAGTTTAGTTTTCAAATCCCCGAAACGGTTACACGGTAAATAATTGATGATCCCAACAAAAATTCACACAAAGTACCATAGCAAACTCTGTGCTGAACATAAAGAAAAAAACACTGAAGAACATCACATAAATTATACTGACAGATATTGAAAAATGAGTGACTGATACGACATACAACTTTTGGAAAACAGTTTTTGCTTATATGTTTGAATCTGTGAAGCTTTCTAGACATGAATCCTGCAGAAGTCCCATTTTCTCTAATTGTTTATTCTATTTACATTGTCTAAATTGAACGATGCATTAACCGCATAACGACGGAAGATCTTTTGTAATGAGTTTCTACATAATATAACGCAATTCATAATTCATTCTATCGAATAACATATATCTATTCTTTTATACATGACTGTTGCATTGAAAATGGCGAATAGACCGGGAATAAACGAGATAAGAATTTGGATTGAAAGCAGTATATAATATATATATATATATATATATATATATATATATAGGTATGTATGTATATATATATATATATATATATATATATATAGGTATGTATGTATATATATATATATATATATATATATATATATAGGTATGTATATATATATATATATATATAGGTATGTGTATATATATATATATATATATATATATATAGATAGGTATGTATATATATATATATATATATATATAGATAGATAGAGAGAGAGAGAGAGAGAGAGAGAGAGAGAGAGAGTTTGTGTGTGTCTAATACTTTAAAGACAACGAATGTTTCTTTGTTTCAAACTTTATGTTTTACTGATTCCCAAACCGGCTACACAGTACAGTCGACAAATTAGTGTACAAGGGTACCATGACCTCAGGAGAATGTCTGTTCATGCATGCTCAATAAGGTCCCCTCAGATTGGTTGTTGCACCAAGGCCTCGGAACCGGCTCTCAGTATATCGAAAATGACTATGTAACGTTTTTTTCTTTTTTCCGGACAAACCTCGTATCAGTAAGTTCAGTGTCTGCAAACTGCTTCCACTTTACTGATAAACGCACGCATGTGTGTACGCGCGTGTGCTTGCGTGTGTACATGTGTGTGTGTGCGTGTGAATTGAACAGCTAATGCCCGAGATATGCAGATGAACTTCTGCCCATCCTTTTTCGAAAGATTACCTAGGCAACTATTACGTCAGACACCCAAAAAGGCAATTTTCCAAACTTGGCAAGATTTCTATCAGCAAAGAGCGAAAAATAAAAATTCCTCAAAGATAAATTAAAATTAATTGTGTGTGTGTGTGTGTGTGTGTGTGTGTGTGTGTGTGTGTGTAAGAGAGGGAGAGAGAGTGAGAGAGAGAGGGAGCATCAAGTCTTTCCCGAATTCCAATTACCATTTTGACACTGGTGATTGTAGCGCCACCTGTACGGAAAATAAAACACGATAATTCTATTTTCAACCTTTTTTTTATCTAGCAGATCACGTCATACATTACATCTTTATTTCGGCCACACATTCACTTCGAAAATGTCGATTATATTTTAGAAAACTTACTTGACTTATACTTTGGACAAACGTCTGAATTAAAATTATTGTATTATTGATATGTGAAGATAAAGCAACACTAATGTTACAATATGAATTACGTAAATTTTCTCTGTTATTTTTATATGATTCTTAAATGAATAAGTGGATTGGCTGGGTAACCACAAAATGTTGCTGCGGCTCTGATTTGTCCCGCAGGTCTATGGTTACCCATATGTGGTCTGCGTAATACCATGACGTTCATTTCTTATCTTACATAGTTTTTAAAAGATGATCTCACATAATACAGGGAGGACTTGGAGCTTTAGGCTCATCCTGTATATATAACACAAATCAGGAATACTATATCATATAATACACTATCCGATGTGTGATGGGTTTATTTCATGAAGTGCTCGATACATTAAACATTAAATATTAAGTTGAGATAGAGTAGATCTTGAAATATGATGAAGTAAATGATTTTCTGCAGAAACACGTTTATGCTTCTGTCCGGTTTGGGCTTCTTCAGGCGAATGATTCGCTTTTGTTTTTTTTGTTTTGTTTTTTCAGATCCGTATTTAGGAGGGGGGGGGGCTATTTTTCTAGGGTGTTGGATCTTCCTTTTTTTTTTCTTATCTGTTTTTTGATGGTTGGTCATTACTTATCATGCTTTTTTGTTTCACATAGAGGAAATACCCTGCTTGCAGTTAGTGTGTGTTATTTTGGATATTGAATCCGACAAGATCAAAGTATTGTGACAATTAGAGAACTTTATTTGACATGTTTCAACTGCGCGGCTTCATCAGAATTTTATTAACTTCCGTTTCCAACATATCTGATAAAGAAGCCGCTTCGGTGAAACAAGTTTTCTAATTGTCATAATACCCCATTAAATTGTTATAAGTTGTTTAAATGAGTAACATGAAATGTTTAAATTCAACTGTTTTCTGTCATATTATGACTTATCTTGACTGAGAAGAAAAGATTTAATAGCAAATTGTTTACGACAGACATTTAGAGATTCGGGATGACCTACCCCTGCTTGCATAATGAAATAACACAATAACGGAAATTAATAATTGAAACGATTCTTGGAAAAATATATATTTTGTTATTCATCAACAGGGAGCAACTTCTCCGTATTCCATGACGTTACCGAAATGAAACATCTTTTTTCAGAGGAAAGTCCACTTATATGTGACAATATATCGCCCTCCTCAGCTCAACTTTCATCCCTATTGAGAATGCTCGAGCTAGACTATTTTCTTACGAGCAAGAACTTCTCCAGTCATGAGCAAAATGAAGAAGCCTTCAATCAATTTATCAGCTCTTGAAACTGATAAAGGATAGGGCATCCCCTTTCAGTAATTGCACCCAGTTTCATGAAAATCTTCAGGTTTAAACATGAAATAATGAGTTATTTATTTATGATGTTGTTAATAGCAACAATCAAAACGGTAGTATCGTCGTCGATCGCAATGACCGAATTGTTTAAACGTCGTAAAATTGTCTATAATCTAATTTACTCGCGTTCTATAGAAAAAATTGTCAGAAAAAAACGATTTTCTCTCAATTTCATCGTGAAACCACTTCAAAATGATTAGGGACGCACATCATGTCATAAAAACGTCATCTTTTGCAGTCACAAAACATGTGTTCACATCAGAATAGATTTTTTTTTCTTGTAAATCAAGCACCCCCCCTCATTTTCAGAAAGGTAAAGCCAAACAATCTCAAACTTGACACTGCTATGTCTAGTGCACGGAACAACATATCTGGTAAATATCCATTTCGTACAATGGTCAGTTGTTGAATTATCTCAGTGCTTACACCCACCCAGCTGGATTCCTCAAATTATATTTAGGATGAGAACGTTAGTCTAACGCGATCATTGAAAAGTACGATTAATTGTCTGAAACAGGGTAACAAAAATGTTGGGTACCCAATGAAGGTCAAACCTACTACACTGTTGATAGTCCAGTAAAAACGTAACTTCACAAATTGCAATGAGAAAAAAAATATCAACTGATTGTATCCTAAATATGTTCTGGAGGAGGGAGAAAAAAAGTTTACAAGAATCGTACGAAAGGATAATTCTGGAATTCAAAATGGCCACTATCCACCCTCCTGAAAATTATCTCAAGAACAAGTCACTTTGTTAAAATGAAAGTTGTATTATTCAGGATCTAAGGGAATGCAGAACCCAGTTTGAAGTTGTTTGGGTGAGCGGATCTCGAGAAAGATGCAATCAATCGACAGAAGGAAAAAAAGTCTGATATGCTGTCCTTTACAAATTCTTATCCAAATGAGAAGTCATTCAGGATCCGTTGCCGATTTGGGATTAACTATGCAGGTCAACCATTTTAGAGGAGAATTTGTCATGCAGCTGAAATAAGATAATTCAAAGCTGTTGATTCAAAATCTGCTGTTTGACATCCATTTTTTTTTGTTATTATAAGAGAGCTCGTTCGACATCAGAGCCAAAATTACTTTTGCTAAATCATGTCAGTGATTCTGAATTCGACAGCATAACTTAAGAAATACTCAACATATCCCCACAGAATTTTCTGTGTTTACTAAGGAGACCCACAGGTATATAATGGTTATTTACTGAGCTTAGTTTGGTCTTACACAAGGCTATAATAGAGGAAGATAAGGAATCACTAAACTGAAACATTCTCAAAGCGCCCCCATCCCCCAGAGAATAATCCAAATTTGATGCTTGAATTTTTTTTAGAGTTTAATAATAACTCGAAATGCATGGCCTAGTACCAGACTAAGCCAAGATTAGTAAACATTAATGACTATCAAAAACAAATTGTATGTTGATTTAATAGTTTTATTAGAATTTTTCATGTAAAAATACGTTATAACATTGGATATCATTCTTTGAACAATGTTTTACATGTGACTCTGTCTTAACCCCACCCAAAGTCATCTTTTTGCCATCTAAGGGATTGATCCCCAGTGAACTTCTTGGTTAGGCATAGATATCTTATATCATAAGATTTGGGGTGCAATTTGTCAGCGCATATACGGGCGACCTTTTGAAATCTAGCGGACCACCACGAGACATTTTTCATCTTTATTCCAGCCACACATTCAAATATTTAGATCGTATTATAGAATGCAGACTTGATTTCTAATTTAGACGAACACGAATTACAATAACTGTGTCATTGATTTGTGAAGCCAGAACAATCGTAATTTAAGAAAATAAATCATAAAATTGACGTTCCGAGAAAAATGCCTTGATTAGCCGTGGACCACAAAAAATGTTGTCACGGGCCAGATCTGTCCCACGGGCCAATCGCTGCCTATTTGTGTGTTGACAGCTAATAGGAATATCAGGACCATTCGGAACTCTATGAAGGGTATCAAGCTATATCAAGCTCCCTCAAAAACGCCAAGTGATGAGAAGTTTGCATCACTTAATAAGCGTCGCAGAAGCCATAAAAGCCTTCTTTGAAAAGAAGTAATCAAGTGTTGAGTACTAATTCTTGGTCATTTCGTCGAAGTTTGATTTTTCTATGAAGGAGAGAGACACGTCCTTCAAAGAAGTAATCTCTTCTTGTTATTGACAGAAATGTAAAATTAGACGTCTAAAAAACCTGCTTTGTAAATAAGCTTAACCAATCTATGCTTATTCAATGATAAAATAATTTTTTTCCCCAATAGAAAGTCGACATCTGATGAAGAAAGAACTTGCTGATAAAAGTTTTATTCGCTAACTTATCAAATAACTACGGTGTATGGATGTTGCCGATGATTAAAAAAAAATACAAAAAAATTACTTTGAAACAGTGATATTCTACTACAAAAATAAAGAAAATTTGTTTTTCGTTACTTTTGATTGAAGTTTGACCTTTTTTTATTTCAAGAAAAAACTTTCTTTTTTCAATTTTAATTACATTTTTAAAATAGAGTGTCAATGTCTACAGGATCATTTACCTGATCAATATACGTGTTCTATCATCCTGTTTTTCTAATTTTGTTATTCAAGATGGAAAATAGAATTATTTTTCTAAAATTTCAATGTTTTTGTTTTTCGTCTAAACTCTGAATGGCACCCTCGAAAAAATATTAGACAAAACGGCAGTCAGCGAAAAGCCGGGTCGGCAAAACATCATTTCGTCAGAAAAGTTGTCAACGAAGCGTCCGCCCAAAGAGATTAATTGAGATGAAATGATGAGTCATTTATGTTATGGTTTTCAACATTGCTCGACCAGCCAGGAAAAGGTATAACAAGAGATTATCTACGGCCCTATTAGAAACAGATCACATTTGAATCTGGCAGGAATTTGCTGATTTCTCGTAAATACAGGGACGAAATTCAAAGGTAACATTTTAAAACCACTTTTCTAGCTTTTCAATTGGGAGTTATATTATTTACAGGATTTCAGAAGCATAGATACTATAGTGATTGCTTCTTCACTTTATAGCATTTCGACTTACAAAAAGTTTTTTTTATTGGAACGCTATACTTTCAGAAAGCGAGGAAAACACATACACACACATATATATATATCAGGAAAAAAAGCAGAATATAAGAAAAAGCCACTCTTGTTTTGGGATACTTAATAAAATAAGAAGTTAGGTTTGTAGCCTCAACTGGTTTTGTGTCGTCATCAGGAGGTGTGAACTGAGGAATGTATTAATTAAAAGATCTTAAAATGTAATTATGTTTTTAGTGTGAATCGGCGTTATTAATAGAAACACCAAATTTTGAGTGCTGAGTTCAAATTAATAACACTTATTCCTTCTAAAGACATAACGGCATTTTAAGATCTTTTAATTTATACATTCCTTAAATCACACCCTTTGAAGACGATACTGGTTGAGGCTGTGAACCCTATATCTTATTTTATAAAATAGCGGAACTTATTAAATATCTGAAAACTTCCAACAGGTGTGGCTTTGCTTTACCTTTCGCCTTTTTATCCCCTGGAATTCATTGGACCCTTCTCGTGGAATTAAAGTATTCCTCTATTTGTAAATATATCCATAGTATCAATGTTGGCTTTTAGAGATGTTATCTTATATACATTGTTAAATGAAGTAACCAAACATATTTTAATCAGCAGCAGATATTAATTTGATGCATTACTCATGTGTTATGTCAACCAGATTCACAAATGAGTTTTATTTAAATTAATTCCTCTACGCAAATTCCATCTGACCCGACTTTGGGGGGGTTTTTCCCGTAAAACGACTCGATTCGCAAAGGAGTGGATTCAATTAATGACATGAAAAAATTCCCTCCTTTTTATTTGTTTTTTTTTTGTTTCACGAAATTTGCCCAAGAAATTCAACCAAACTTTCAAATTCCCGAACAGAAAGAAATTTCTATTCTATCAGAGCAAAAGTTTTCTAAAAGTTTTATCACAGAAGCCGAAAACATTTCGTCTGCCAAAAAAAAAAAAAAAAAAAAAAATTCTTTAAAAGTCTAAATTCTGAAGCACACGGAGGAAACAAGGATTTTTTTTCACAGCTAGAAAATAAGAGAGAGAGAGAGAGATTCATGTTTTGCTAGGAATTTTTTTCTAACAGTCAATGGCATGAAAACAAGAACCAAAAGTTCAATGAGGCGTTCACTACAAAATTTAAACACCATTATTGCCAGATCACATGACTCTGAGAGGAAGATTTTTTTTTATAAAGCAAGAAGCATTTTATCAAGAGACACCTTTCGACCAAGTTTCAAGTGAATATGACTTAAAACAGCTGAGAAACAATATGGGGGACCTATTGATGAACAGATAGAGCCTCTTATAGAGAGGCGAGGCCGCCTCTAAAAATGTGTTGTTGGGACCTTGGGCAAGTCTTTCCTCTTATCAATCATACATTTAAAAGTTTTCCATTAGAATATTTAAAATTTTTTAAAATCTATTTCGTAACTCCTTCACAACCAGAATTCATTTTTGTTTGTGTTCAACCTCTTGAGAAATATATCAATGAAGAAAAAAAACAGTCAAAACTGAAATAAGAATTTTAGGAGAAATAATTTTCATGCAATTTAGAGTTTAATATTATGATAATATTAATAACAACAACAACAACAGCCATCCCATCACAAAATCTGTATATCTGTATTGATTATTCAAACTATAAAAAAATAGAGATTTTTGTCCTTTTTAGAAAACTTTTCTTCACTTAATCAGAGTGAAGTATTGAAATCATGATTTAAAAATTTCTTAAATTTAAAGAAAAAGGTAAGAATAAAAATATGGTAGACTACTTTGTTCAAAATGTGGATCAAGAAGATTTGGATGGAATGGGAAAGTTTAAAATGCATTTCAGATTTTCTTGCTACAGTTGTTTCACCATAGATTATTTCATCTATGGACAGGGTTGCCATAAGTCCATATATTCCCAGACGTTTCCTCCGTTGGCATCTCGAAATTTTCATCCAGAAGGAATTTTTTTCTTTTAATTCTTCAAAAGTCCACTATTTCAGCTTCTTTTTCTCCATCGAAGAAAAAAAAAAAAAAAATAACCATGAAACTGTAATGGCAAGAGGGAGATTGGCTGAAAGAGTGAGGAGGAAGCCTGAAAGGTGTTGTCGACTTGACAATTTTAGGGCTAGCATGAAGTGCCAAGTACTGCTTTTCATCTTTCTTTTTTTTCAACCCATTTATGCCTGATGTTGGATTTTTCAACTAATTTTAGTATAAGAAATATGGGGTAAATGAACATTTATAAACATGGTAAGGAAAATCAATTTGTGATAAAAACAAAAACAAACTCGAAAGTGTTCATTTGTAATTTGATCCGCTTTCTTTCATAATTAAATTTTCTGTGGCAATTTTCTCGGACTAAATACAGGTCTATAGGCATATATGGGTTGAGACTGTAGCATTTATTTTTCTTGCCAAGCAGTTACGGCATTTTAGCAATTTTCAAACAGAATCTAGCCACTGTCACTATATTATTTACAAGTGTTGATAACTATGACAGCAACAGGGAATGTCCTCTTTTTTTAAAACGACCTTGGCTGAGGAAGGTCATCATTTTAAAATGTTTGGAAATAGCAACCCCATGGGGCTTGAAGTGTGAAGAGTCCGTGTTGCTTTTTTTTTTCAAGTGACTAATTCAAAAGAGTGATAGTACACTAGTAGGAAAAATTACTAAGACTAAAATTCAGAGTTACCAACTCAAAAGATATTTTCACACTAGTTCGACTGTTTAAAAGTGCTAAATCCAAAAAAAAAATAGCCAAAAATGGTAAAAAAAAAAAAACACCAAAAAGTTGCTGAAAATGGCCAAAACATTCAAACGACTTAGGTGCTAATCAAGCGACTTTGGCACGGTTTAATTTTCTATTTGTAAAAGAGAGAATTCCACCCAAAGACAGAAATTTAACATTGATGCAAGAAAGGATCATAGGAAGAGTAAAATTACTTTGAGGGAAGTCAATGTCAAGGGGGATAACTTTGGAGAAAGAAAAGAAAGGAAGAAAGATCATAGAGAGGAAGTTCAACGAGTCGTCCACTATAAAGTTTGAACGCCATTATTGCCAGATCATGTGACCCGGAATAGAAGATAATAATCCAAGTAAGAAGCATCTCATCAAAGAATACCTTTACATCAAGTTCCAAGTAAATCTGACTAGAAACAGCTGAGAAAATCAATTTTAAAACTAAGTTTAAACGTCATAATTGACAGATCACGTGACCCTGAGTGGAAGATTTTTCTAGGCAAGAAGCATCTTATCAAAGGACGACTTTCAAGCAACTTTTCAAATAAATCTGACTTGAAACAGCTGAGAAACAATATGGGGACAGACCGACAGAGACAAAAAAAAAAATACAAAATAGAAAGGTCCAGAGATTTTTTTTTCTTTCAATTTGGAAGAAAGTTAAAATGTAGGAAACAAAGATAAAGAAAAATAAATTAATAAAAGAAACAAGACCTATAAGTTCAACGATGCGTCCACCATCTGTGGTAGTAGTAGCAGAATGAGGACGTAAAATATTGCAACATAGAAATATCTTGCAAGTATTATTTTCAATGAAAATTGTGAATGCTCATTTTTGATGTTTTGGGACCATTTTTGGCTGTTTTTTTTTAAATACAAAAATGCGGACATTGAATATTCCATTATGAAATCGTCAGCAGTTGGTGAAAAAGAATTGATTGGAATAGTGTTCTTTCAATGACATCACACCTCTTCCTATCTTCCTTACTATTTCTGTTGTTTAGCATAACCGGCACCGACCGAAAAACGTCTAATTGAGTTGTGTGGACACATCTAGAAAGTTGTTCAATCTGTTTGCTGCCATCGGGCGAAATAACTCGTATCGACAAGTCATCAGTCAAGTGCCATCGACAAGATAACTCATCTTACAATAGTGCGTTATTCTTCTCCTTTTTGTTCTTACATACATTCAAGTACGTGTGACATTTAATAGATATTCTGATGTACATGTTAGTTAAAATGTATGAAAATAAATCCATTCTAAACACAGAATGAAGACTCTCTATCTTCATCAATTTCTTTTTCTTTTTTTTTATACGAAGAACACTTCGTAATGGAGTAACGTTGAGAAGTTGTTCAAGGCAGCGAACAGTTTAAAATAGTGTTAGGAGAAGAAGGGAGATAACTCCGCTCTTGTCTCTACTAGTGTTGGCGCGAGTCAGTATCAGGTGATCGATAAAGAAGAGGCTCCTTCTTTTGAGACCGAGCCACAGCGATTTGTAGACATTGGACCCACTGCTCGACATTTTGCTGGTCTTTTGCTTTCAGAACGTAAGTCTGGTCCCCAGTGAAAATTTCAAAGGCCCTTGGAATGTCTCGCAAACCCTTCCTCACAGCCTTCACGCTCTGGATTTTGCTCACAGGGAGTGTTTCTTTCCGCTGAAAAAGAGAAAAAGGGAGGAAAAGATTTTTTTTTTTTTTCAAATTCTTTTGACCAAAAAATTTCTAAAACAAACACTCAGCTTCAAACAACAGCTTCAACAAGTGTAAAAGGATCCACTCCAAACTTACTCTTAACAATTTAATCAACAGGCGACTGGATTGAAATGAGCCGAGGTGTTAGGGTCAGAAACAATGGACGCCAACAAAACTCTGTTCACCGCCGCAAATTCTCCGTCAAAACACATCAAACTACGCCCACAAAATAGTAATAAAATATTTTAAGATGTAACACCTATCTTTTTTTTTCTCTTCACCTTCCAATTGTCATTTTTATCTAGATTCTTTAGGATCATTTCACATTCACAATACAAACAACAAAACTTAGTAGGATCTGAACAAAACAAAGTTATCAGAGAAAGATTTATAGGAGGAATGAGTGGGATAGGCACATGAGAAGTAAAAAAGTACAGTATTGAGAGGAACAAGAAAATTCTTTCGTTTTCGAGGAAAAAATAAGCTGGAAAGTCTTTTGGTGGTACGATATTTTTAAATCGCTGATATTAGTGGATGCAATTAAACAAATTGAGTTCACAAACACAATAAGTTGAGCCAAGTTCTCATCCTTTCATTGATTATCGAATCACTGTAGCCCCACAAATAGCTGACCAACCAGTCAAGTGAGCTACAGATTCTTCTCTCTTTGAGTGTGCGTGTCTAGGTGTGTGTGTGTGCATGTCTCCAGATGCTCCTGTTCACATTTTTGGGGCCACAGCCTTGAAGATTTGCAGGAGAGCACCCCTAGACACCATCTAAATGAGTTTTGCTTTTTTAGGCCTTTTTTAAAAGTTGCTCAGCTCCTACTACCCAGTTATCAACCCAAAGATCTGAGGAGAAGTGGATTCATGCCTTTTCCCAAAGGGTATTGGAGCAAAGTGAATGAAAGCAAGCTCGTGCTTAACTCAAAATCTAATAATCGATTTCGCTTTCCATGTCGGTAAGTGTTACCTCTAACCCTCAGCGCCTTCCTTATTACATAGTGAAGTACATAAATATGTATATTGACTAGTGTAGTACCCATAGAAAATTTATGAACATGCATTTCAGCATAAATATATTCATTGCAAACTAAAATGGGATCATATTTTCTTTAATTCTAATTAGAACACAGGAATTTAAATAAAAATGAAGGAGAGAGAAAATCGGTGAAATAAAATTCAATGTTTATTTTCATTAAAAAAAATGATATTAACCCTTTTACTGGTCATGATATTTCTGTCACCATTGGCTTGGCTTATTGTCGTTTTCAGTTATTGTTATTTAAATGAACTCAGGAAGTGAACTATGGATGAAACCAAGTCTTCACTCAGCACTATACCTTGCCTACATACACTGCCTGTCTGATGCAATACCTTTATTAGTGCAGAGTGGAACTCTGTAGTTGGAAGAAAATTGACGGGCAGAAGACTTAATAAAATCACGATGTAATATAAATTCAGGAGAGACAATAAACCGTCAACGGTTGAGATGAAACTGGACGATTTTTAGAGAACGGTAGAAGGCCGAGTCTCTCCAAAGGCATAAATTTATTTTTACAGGGTAATTTTTCTGAAATGTATGAATTATTGATGTTTTCTGGTTTTTTGATTTGTTTATCCTACTCTGATAACATATGTTTTTTTTCCACTCTTTTATACTTTGAACAATTGTGTAATAAATTTCTGATAAAATCATTCTCTGCTTTCCTTATGACTGAACAAACAAACAAACCAACAAATTTGATTTAGGATTTCATACAATAAGACATTGTCTCAGAGACTGACCTATACTGGCAATTTTCATCACAGCAGCTACACAAAAAAAAAAAAACAACATAATTTTCAAAAAAACTTTACTTACGGAATCACTTTTACTATAAGTAATGTTGGCACCAGACAGGCTGAAGTATCTCGTCTTCCATCGCTTCAAAAACTTCCAACGACCTTTCTTCTCCCTCAACTGCCCCTGTGGTAAAAATCGAAAATCCTGTATGCAATCCCTTGAACTACACTTCATCTTCATAGTCTACTTGTAAATATATATTTAGCATAGGTGAGAAAGAAAAAAAATCAAAATACACACACCTGTTCATTGCCTCGGACTCGATAACTTATAACGTGTTATTCTCACACAAGTTGACAGCATCTCCTTGTGCAATTAAAAGGAACCTGTAAGATAAGTTATCTCATCTATACCGCTAGACTGACGTCTTCCTTCAGACGAGTTATCTTATCCATGGCAGCGAACAGGTCAGGCATGCAATAAAAACTCAAGCACCGTTCATCGTAGTACTTACTGGTCTCCCATCGGCCGATCACTAAATGCGTCCATTTTGAAATATTTTTCCATCCATATATTATACATTTTGACAATATCCAAAATAAAATAACAAACTACACGTATCAAGATTACCCTGAAACAAGATAACAAGCTGAATATATGAATCAGCTAAGGGGAAGATTGTATTTGATCAGCGCTTCAGAGGAGCCATGGCAAAATAACCGTTTTGTCTTTAGATACCTTGAAACCATTCAGAGGTAAACAATTGATGGTCCCTACAAGAGAATTCAATGTAGCGTACAATAAGATTGAATTCTGGGTAATAGAAAAAACAAAATGAAATAAAAAATGAAAACATGAATCATTTTGAACATCCTTTAAGTAACAGTTATTCATGAATTAATGATTTGCATAACAAAAACAATATAAAATAATGAACAGAAGAAAAAATTCTATTAGTAAGATCTTTAGTTTAAATTTACACAGTAACATCTTAAATGTTTTAAGACAGAAAAAATTACTTGCTATACTAATGAAAGGAAAAATGTTCTTTCCGCAACATCTTTAGTGCTTAAAAGCTGCTAAGCTTCCCAGACTCTCCCTCTCTCTCACTCTCTCTATATATATATAAATATATATATATATATCTATTAAGAAATGGATATATATATATATATATATATATATATATGTATTAAGAAATGGATAGATATGATCCAACAGAATGAATTATAAATTGCATTTTATTATATAGAAACTTACTTGAATTGAATTAAATCTTCTGCTATTACATGGTTAATATATCACTTGCCCTACACAATGTAAATAGAATAAACAATTAAAGAAAATGGGACTCCAGCAGGAATTGAACCTGCGACTAATAGTAGCTATTTCAACATAATGATGTTGCATCAATGGTAAGAGCATCGCTACTTTGAGGTAGTTACCTTATCAGTCACAGGTTCGATCCCTGCAGGAGCCCCATTTTCTTTAATTGTTTATTCTATCTATGTTGTCAAAGGTAAATGATACACTCACTGTGTAATGATGGGAGATCATTCCAAGTATGTTTCTACATAATCTGTCGCATTTTATAAACATATATATATATTCACCTGATGAATGTAGCCATTTGCAAGAAACATCTAGTTATGGAATAAATCAAATACAACTTATAATCATTGCAATAGCCCTATCAACGAAGATATTGACCACTCTACCTATATGATTTGCAATGATATACATTAAAAAAAGAATACACACACATATATATATATATATATATATATATATATATATATATATATATATATATATGGTGAAGAAAAGGATGAGATTTATCCGACATAATGATTAATTTAATGGAAAATATGGAAACACAAAAGTTTGGAAACTTGGTTGAATTTATTTCTGTTATTTGTTTCGAGAGATCGATTGTTCTCGTTGTCAAACGTCAAACGGGAAAAATGAAATTTTGTGAGTAGCGAGGTTTGGAAAGGGGGGGGGGTTATACAAAGTAATTGTTTTTCAACTTTGACACAAAGATATCGACTTTTTCACCAAAGAAGATAAATTTAGAAAAATAATAACCAAGCATCATCTACCCACCCCCCCTTCTCTGAACCTAGTTATTCGTCAAAGTTTATCATTTTTTCCATTTGAAGTTTGACGAGAGCAAACAGTCTCTCAAAACATGTACCAGAAATAAATTCAATCAGTTTCCAGACTTTCATGTTCCAATATTGTCTGTCAAATTCACCATATATATATATATATATATATATATATATATATATATAAAGGAAAAAGTCATTCATTATAATCACTTATATTGTAATCAAACAATACTTGTCGTCAAAATCAGTCAGTTCCAAGCACTTCATTTAAAATTCATTAACATTTTTCATGATAAAAAGTCATTTAAAACAATGAATATAGACTGTGGCAATTTTTACATCCAATCATTGTTATCTAAAAAGACCCTATGCCAAAGTGATCGCAATAAGCAATTTTTTCTCTATATTTATTTGTGTAAATATAAATATACATATATATATATATATATATATATAAATGATAATACAAATTATATTTAAATAGTTCACTTATTAACTACAATTTATTTGATACCTATTAAAAGAACACCTTGTTATACTGAAATGCTTTTCTCTAAAACAATCAAATTCCTCAAGTCTATCAGAAACATTGTCAATTCTGGTTTGAATCCATGTATGATTTTGCCCTCTAGAAAAAAAAAAGGAAAATCTTTCAGTGCAATTCTTCCTTACTGAAATGACTGGATTACCATCCTGAAGGAGGGTGAACATCTTTTCAGGGTGGTTACACATGAAGCAAGCCCAATGGTGTTCAGCAGCATTGAATTCAAAGACATCGAAATAGCGGACGTTATGAAGTTCATGAAGAAGGGCGTCTTGATCCTGAAATATTAAACACATCTTGTCAGTGGAAACACTTCGCTTAGGAGTTATCTCCCTTGGCTTTGAATTCACACCAGGAAAAAAATATAGTTCTTCCTTTCTGATCAACATTGTGAAAAATAAAGCAGCAGAAAAATTTTTTTTTAAATACAATACTAGTAAAAAATTCACTGAGTAGAAAAACAGAGAGATCAAAGGTTCTATTCATTAACCTGTTTGCTTCCATGAGATAACTTGTTAAGGCAAGTTGTAAGTACAGTGCCAAGAATGAAACAACTCGTCTTGATATAGTGTGTCATTCTTTTGTAAAATGAAGCCCTTGTAAAGTGTGAAGTGTGATCGTAAAATGTCAAACATTCAGAGAGTAAATACGAACGTAGAGGATGTAAGGTGGTTTTATGTGTAAATCCATGTTTTTTTCAAGATATTACATACACGTTTAATTTATCAAAATATTTCATTTTAACATATCACATTTGTATGATATTTTGTTGTGTATATTTGCTGATTTGTATGAAGGAGAAAAAAATGTTCTAAACATTCAATAAAGACTAGAAGAACATAGCAAATGTGTTACGACATCTAAGTATACAAGTCTGGTTAGTCACTCAATAGAAACTGTCACATGACCAATGTCTTTTGGCATCATGCATTGTTGGGGGTGATCTGATCAACTAAAACGGGGTGATCCATAAATAAGTTACTTCTATTGTCTTTTGTTGAGCTGAATTTTTACAGAAAAATGTAATGTACTAAAATACAATTAAATGTAACAGAAAATTTATGCAGAGTTTTTAGGACTGTTTTCCCAACACGGCTAAAAACATTTTCTTCAATAAAAATGAAGAAATTGTCTGCACACACATAATGCAAGTGGAATCGAATTTGGAGCTTTTATAAGATAAATTCTTAATCCTATCATTTGAAAAGAAACTGCAAATAACGACCCACCTTAGCAGAAGGAAACGAAGATGTGACGACTGTGAGGAAACTGCTGGCTCCTTTGTCAGATTTTAAGGCATCCCAACAATTTTTAAGGCGACTTACACACGCATCTTGTTGACTTAATGCAGAACTGGCTTTTGCCTTTGGAAGAAAAAAGTTACAAATGAGATTTATATATATATATATATATATATATATATATATATATATATATATATATATGCATACTTGAACATACATTGTCAAAAATAAAGAAGAACTGTCTATCAAATTTTTTGTTAATTTTTCTAGTTTGCATACAAACCTTTTATCGATGACATCAAAGCTTTTTTAAAACATTACAAAGTTGGTGATTCGAGATCTTTTGACCATCTTTGGTCATTATCAAGAAAGTCTGATAGTGGTATTTAAAAAGAAATTAGTATTACTTTTTATAATAATTTTATATTTATATTTCAAGTTCTGTCTTTTTTCAACAGGCATAATCATGAATAAATCTGTTTAAATGTGTGAATGAAACTAATGCAATACATTGACTATGTCATCTGTGTGCGTAGACACTATATGCACTTAAGAATATCTATGATGACGTTGAAAGATATCTTATTGATAATAGTTTGTTTCACTCTAATCAGAAGAGATTCCATTATTTGAAGTCTCTTTTTAGAGTTGGTATTATATGAAATTCTGGTGCTGTCCACAAGGGGCTGACAAATATTGGCTGTGGGGCTATAATTCTTCAAAATGTGCAGGTAGATGGAACTCAGGTTACTGAGGTTAAAGGTATATAAACGAGGAAAACAATCCAATTTACAATCAACATATCCTGTTATGAAAAGGATTGTAAACATTGAAATGAGTCCAGAAATATACAAGAAAGTACAAAAATTTTGTATATATATAATTATAATTGATATCGATATTAAATTGTATTATATATATATATATATATATATATATATATAAAGAGGAGAAGGAAAATCAAAGAAACATTTTCGCAAAAGAACTGTCATGAAAAGGCATAGCACAAATAATCTTCAGGAAGTTATTTTGTAAAGTACTTTAACTCAAGGGAGGTAACTGATGGCTGACTACTAATTCAGAATGAGCTGAAAGGAAAGTCATTACCGTAAACTTCGTCACAATGAAAACGAAAATGGAAAAAAAACGAAATTAACAAAATCTATTTTGAGCAGCTGAAACGTTTCTCCAATGATGAAAGGATATTCATCAATCAAAACTTCACTGAATGTGAGCAGACGAATTCATCGAATATGAATGCACATGATTTCATCACTAACAGAAGGTGCAGTTGACCTAGCAGTTCACAGCATGAGTTCAAATCTTGGCTGGGACAGGCAGTGTTCACTTTGTACTAATATCATTGGAAATGGCTTGAATCCACTTCTTTCCCATCCAGTTAGGGTAAATAACAAAGGAGTTAGAGCCCTTTAGCCCTGTAAGGTAGTCCACCTTGGACATTGGTCAAGAAATTGGGACAAAATCATTGCCTCACATTATGTGACACAGGAAGCAATTCTGCTATTGATTAAAAAATGATTTGAATGCGAGACAACTGAACTGTAGTTTCAAATCGAGCATCCATGTTTTAAAAGGGGTTATGATTTGATAACTATTTTCAACCCTAAACTCGTATTATACAAGAATCATGTTATACACTAAGAAATATGGTAGTTATGAGCTGATTTGGAAAAAAAAAACCTGAACAAGAAATAAAGAATGACTTGTTTGGTCATTGTGAATGTGAGGGTTACATAATACACAAGCTCACTCAATGATGTCTAAGTACTGGTTGAGTAACCCCTCAGGGGAGTGTGAGATCACGTATGCGTAATAAGATCGCCTCCAATGGGTTGCTAATAATGACAGCACAACATGTTCTTGAGATACTCAAAATGGCTGGATATTCTTCAGGCAAACCAGGTACATGCAAATACACACAGACATGCCGATTTTACATGTTAGAATCAACACACACATATGAACACACAAGAATGTAAATAATAATAATTATTTTCTGGTTCCAAATTTCCAGACGGATTTTACCTGCAGAGCCAAAAACATGAGATGAATCCACGTTTTTGGGATTCGCGTGGCCAACATAAAATAGTTATTGTTACTGTATAAGCATTCATCACCATGGTGACTGCCACAAAGGAAGTTCAGTTTCACAAACCGTTTGTGCCGTCCATCTGAAATGAAAAAATTGAAAAGTAGTACATATGAAACAACGGCAGTGAAAAAGTTCAAGAAAATTGACTGACACAGGTATGTAAATAGTATTTTTCACTCAAGAGATCCTCAACAAAAATTGATAAACAAAACAATGGGTAGGAAGATTGTGTTGCACCAATTAGGGGAGTGACCAAAATGCAAGTATTACCAGAATAAACCCCATAGACATCATAACTATAGCTTATGACTGATAATTAAGGCTGTCAGAGTAAGAATTAAGGATTGGGGGCTGGAGTAGGTGTATGTGTGCATATATATATATATATATATATATATATATATATATACACACACAAATAAATAATACAAATTTCAAGTCACATAAGATTTATTTCATGATTATTAGTTTCTTGCCAAAGATTAAAAGCGGTCCGCATTTGTCAGGTGAAATTCAATTCTATTATTTCTATCAGTTGAGAACCCATTAATTTTTCTTTCCCTTCTTCCTTCTACCTTGTTTCAAAATTCATCTGGGCATGACTTCATGCCCAGATGACTTTGACCGACTTTATTGTCTAGACTAAAAATTTTGTTTTTTTTTTCAAATGTTATTCATCTTTATTCTGTCATGGTTCGTGTCTGTTGAGTGTTTGTGCACATTTCTTTTCTTTTTTTTCTCATATATCAAAGATTAAATTGAATGTTTTATCAAAACTAAAAAGCAGACTTATATTACATTGGCATCCACTTTCTATTGCCATGAATTTTCCTTATTTTTCTCTTCTTTCTTCCTTCTTTTTTCTCTTTCTTTACTTCTTTTTCCTTTTTTTTTCAAAGGTCAGAATTATTTTCTGACCATTTCATTTAGAAAAATAATTTGAATAAAAAAATTTGGAAAAATTAGTAGTGCTGTCTTAAGCTTTAATTATTTGCATAAAGTTAAAAGTGCTCAATATATTGATATTTTAATATAGAGCTATATTTATTTAAAATTTGAGAGAGAAAACACCCAACACATGTTTCTTGAAGTTACTGTAAGGGTGCATTACTCAAAATTAACAGAAATTGAGTTCATTACTTGGGTTTCAGTTAATTCTAAATACTGTGTCCAAATGGAAATTTTAAAAGTAATTAAATCAAAGCTAAAAATAATCCAAAACTCTTGATAAATGGACAATCCAAGAAACACATGTTGGGTGTTTTCTCTCCAAAATCTTGAGTATAGATATATAATCATCATTAGCCGTCATGAGGCTACTGCTGGACAAAGGCCTTTCCCTGTTCTTTCAAAGTCAAGAGTAATTTTGCTAACATCTGCCTTGTCTTACCAGCAAACCTTTCTATATCATCTCTCAATCTTATGACTGGTCTTCTCCTCCTGCATTTGCTACCTTTAGGGCACCAACCTTCTGCATCATCTATTATCTTTACTTCTTGCTGGGTGTCCAGCCTATCTCCATTTTTGTCTTTCAATTATTTCTATGATATTTTTTACTAATAACTATACTTATGATGAAATAATAAAAAAATAATATATATATATATATATATATATATATATATATATATATATATATATATATATATATATATATATATATATGTGTGTGTTTGTACTGTGGATGTGAAGTGATCCAATAGAATGTAGATAATTATTCATATATATATATATATATATATATATATATATATATATATTTTTGCATATTTATATATATATATATATATATAATTATATTTATGATAATTCCCCATCTAACTACAAAAAAAAAAAGCATTAACCTTACACAACAAATATTTATTTTTCAACATAATCTCCTCTTTGTCAGTGCACTTAATGTTATACGGTGAAAATATCAGATAAAAATTCATGTGTCCTGCACTTTTTGATCCACCCTTATATAGTGGTAACTGAGCTGAGGCTAAGTGTCTGATATATATTTTCAATTCAGTTTTCAATTCCCAAAAGCTTTAGGTAACTGCGTATTTGTAATTCAATGATACTCACTGACAACACTACATTTGGCTGGTAACGGTACCCGGGCCGAAACATTTGTTATAAAAACTTTGATCTTGCCAAGATGTTTTTCACAAAAATGTTGGACGGCATCACGATCGAGTTCCTTCTGCAAAGAAAGGAAAAAAAAGAAAAATTTAAAAAAAAACACACATTGATAAACTTACACTGATGACACATTAGTAATAATCATCTTTCGATAATTCATCAATAGATCTGCAACAAGACTGGCTGGTTCAGGGTCAAAGTCAACTCTGACTGAAGCGTCCCTATCTGGGGAAAGTGCGCGTGCAAAATTTCAAGTTTCTACTATGAATGTTGAGGGCTATACAAGTGACGCATTCATAGAAAAACGCAACAAGGCTAAATTTTCAAAAAACAAAAAATATGAAAAAGGAAAACAGTTCTCCTTTAACTGAACAAAATCTTGGCCATGGAAGGTGACTTGATTAAATAGTATCTAGATATTTTTCTACATAGATTACATCATGAAAATCTCGATGATTCTAGATATGATTTGAGGCAACTCCATGTATCAACTGAAAAGAAAAATCAGATGGCCAGTTAGGGAGGTAGGTCCAGGTGACCCCATTTTTCTTTATAAATCTTCTACTCTTTTTGAAATAAGGCTGGATGCCAAATTTAATCTTCTCAGTAGCATTGAAGGGTTCTAATTTTGGTGAGGGTTATTGTTATTGAATATGGTTGACTGTATTTTGCATTTGTAGAAGTCAAAATATCATAGAACAGCATTCAATCTTCTTTAAATTTCTGCATCTTTTCCCTGGTGAGTATCATTTCTTCCCTCAGTTGCTTACCAGATCTTAAAGTTCTCAGTCTTTTGTCTTTGATGTCTTCTCTCAGCTTACCGAGCAATTTTGTGCAATGATAGTCTCCTCATGTCTTGCATTTGTTGGACCCTACCACTGGTATTTCCAGGGCTCTTCATGGAGGTCTTTCTTCAGGTATCCATGGTACATGACCAAACATGGGCCACTTTCTTGAGAGTGGAATGGTATTACTCATCTAGTAGAGAACCTCATTAGATATTAGTCTGTTTGGTCATCAGTGCCCTGTGATAACTCATAGATGCTTGTGATGGCAGGCATCAAGCTTATTCATAACTACCTTTGGAGCCAACCTGCTGTTGCAAATGCATGTCATCAAAGACACACTTATTGCATCATATAGGAGCAGTTTTCATTAATGTTATCAAGGGAAAATAAAGTCAACTCTAGAGCAGGAGTCCCACATCAAACTGGAAAGCCTTTTTGGTTCAAAAATTCCCAGAAGACAACTGAAGAAGTCCAGACAGTACAATGGCCCAAAACATTATGACAAAAATAATCAAGATACGGATGCCAGTCAGAGTGAAAAATATAATCTTCCTTCCTAAGGAATATCAGAAGAATGTGAAAATTAGTCTTACCATAGAAGAAACGGGCGATGGACATGAAGGACTGGTCCCAGAGGACGTCAGGCTGGTGCTGTTGGGAATGTCTGATGCTGTGATCAACGAGCAAGGACTGGTTGGTCTGCCATGAGGCAACTGACTATTCGATGAGCTCCGGCTGTGGAAAAACAATTTTTAAAATATGACAAACCAATTGAGAACTCCAAAATTGGAAACCATCAACCTAAAACTGTCAACATCAACATTGGTTCTTTGTGGGGGTTTCAATTTGAAATGTAAGTTTAAGCTAAATTGGTTCCTTAGATTGTGTCCAGCAGCATTCATGCTTGTTCTTGAAAATTCACACTTTTTAGAGAGGGATGTAACTTATTCATTGATCATCTCTTTTTTTAATTTTTTAATTGATCACCCCAAACACAGCATGCTGCTAAAAGACGGTCATATGACAGTTCCAATCGAGTGACTAAACAGACCTCTCTTTCTTTCTTTTTTTCTTGGTCAAAAATGAAAAAGGAAATTACTGTTTCTTTTGAAAGAAATGAAATCTCTTCTATTTTATAATAGCCTGGTTGAGGAGAAAGCAGTATTAAGTTGTCTATGGTTGAACATGAACAAATTGACTCAACATAACCCTACAAATAGCCCCGCCCAACCAGGTGAGCTACAGATTTTTCTCTCTTTGCTTGTCTGTGTCTATCAATGTGTCTGTGTCTAGTCACATCCTGTCACTTTTTTTAGAGCTGACACTGTAGCCGTTGCAACTTTTCTTCTGTATGTTTGTTTGTTTGTATCATGCTAAAGTAAACAGATATATAAAATTGATAAAAAAAATCCTACCGGATACCCAACATGGAGGTAAGATGGTAAGTAGTGTATATGTTACACTGGCTGAATAATGGGTGAAATTAAGTTACAATCTAGCACTCGACCAACCAACCAAGCAGCAGGTGCAGTTGAATGGTTGCTGCCAATCACAGTATTACTCACTAGCCTGCCTTCAGTTTTATTCACATCCAGCACATAGTACAGCACAAAGCCAAATGTGCTGAATATGTTCACTTTAGCACACCGAAGAGTAGACTGACCCACACGGCAATTCAGCACTTGTTTATATATCCCTTCAAAGATGTTGTTGAGCCAGTTGACTATGATTGGACGACTGAGTTATCAACCAAAATGGCAGAACCCATTTACTGCAACTCAAATATGCTGCCCAACATTTCAGCGCAGAACAGTTCTAGGCATAATTTTAAAAAGTGTAGGGAAACTGGGTCAGAAGAGTGTGCTGCACCAATCCCCACAGAATATAAATAATCCACTCATTTTTGACAGGTACTATACTAGTAAGAGATCAAAATGACAATATCAGAAGTCTTGCTTTACAAATGACTCTTATTTTGACGCTCTGTCCAACTAGGCTTTATCAAGAAATGTGGAGTTTATACAAGAAAATGGTGTACTTATAAGTGGTCTGTGACTTGCCGTAGGTGGAGATAGTAGTTAATTAAGAGAATGGCTGAGTAAAAATAAATGTCAAGTCCCTAAGGATATCAATATTCTGGTATAAGAGTTCATAAATGAATTGATGTCTCTCAGCTTTAGATAGCAATGACTGTGTGTATGATATTTGAATAATGGATAATTGAGGTCAAGAGAAGATCTATTCCGTTTGAGTAGGGCCAGAAATTTTCTCATCCATGTAAGACCTCAAAGCTCTTCAAGTTGACTCAAGCTGAAATAAGCAAGAAAATACGTCAATCAAAAGACTTACCGGCTACCTTTGCCCAGACTGAGCTGACTTGAAGTGAGTGGGGCTATCACAGTGTGCTTTACAGATACAGTGTCACTAGGGCAGGTGGCATTGGGGGGATTGCCAACCGTGATCACAGTTACGGTTCCTTCAGTTTGGCTTGACACAGAACGGACTTCCTTCTCAGGCCTGAAAATTAAAAAAAATCTAGTTTCAATAATAAGCAACCAGCAAGGTCACACACCACTGCCCAAGTTGAAATGACTCCAAGTGACTTCTTAATGAGTAAATTTTATTCAGTTGATTGATATCTGTGAGTGAGAAGGAATTGTTTTGGAGCCAGATTAAGTAATCATGTTTTATGAGTCGAATCAGGTTAATTAAACTTTACATAAGTTGATTTCTCACTACACATACAATACGGGAGTCCAATGATTGAGATAAAAAAGTTAATCCCTGAATGAATTTTCAAAAAGATTTTCAAGGCAAAGCATACACAAAGATAAATCCTTCAAAATTCATCATCTGCTTGAAAAATATAAAAATTTGATACTAACTATTCTGAAATCTCATCTAGATGTCATATCTATAAACACTAGCAGCTAAGATAATATTTGAAGAATGTTCTTGAAATTGAAATAGGCTATATTTGATTATATTACTCTATATTTGTATACAAATCAACTCAAAAGAGACCTGCCTTGCAAATCGAGGCTGACCAAATACAGTGATGTTTGATTGTGCAAGGCAAGGATAGAGAACAACAAAAAAGAGAAAAATTTACACGTATATCAAGTAAAAAGACTTCATATAACTCATAAAAAATAACTTCTCTTTTATTTCAGGTTATTTCAAAAACAAGATTAAGTAAATTTGTGAAGTAAACATAATCTTGAAACAGATATCATCACCAACACGGTTGTTAGACAGTTTTGTGTCACGTGACTGATCATCCCAAAATCATTTTAAACCAAGATAATCAAATAACAATTATTTGATACACAATTTTATTTGAAGTTATTTTGTAATTTATTTTGATACAATATTGTAGCTTGTAAATCTAACTAGCAACAGACTGTTCAATCAAAAACTACAGAAATTCAAAAGAAAAATTTCAAAAGAAAAATTTTGCATGGATTTTTTTTTCGGCCTCGAAAATTTTAAGAAGATTTATCCAATGAGAATAACTTTTTGTCTTTATCATTGGACCCCACTATTCTATGTGTACTGATTTCTCTTCAACTTCACAAGGCAAGAGGAATATCAGATTCAGGTTATCTCCCTTGGATAGGAATTACATCATAAACTAGAACTTAGTCAACAGGACATACTCACTAAAATCTGAATGAAAATAAAATATTGGAAAACAGGGGAAAGAACAAAATTCTTGCAATAGGTACAAATATTGAGTTACTCCCCTAGAAATTTAACATTTATTTACAATTAGTTTTACACCACTTTTCATGCAGAACAATAAAATGAAATATATATCAATCAAAAACAAATTCATGGATTCAGGACAAGATTTAATAACTTTTTCCTCAGCCCATGACTCGCCCTTCAAAAAGATTTCACTGAAATTGATCGAGAACTTTTAGAGATAATGTGTGGACAGACATCAACAGTGGAAAAATGGAAAAAAAATTCCTGCATCTGCTCCTAAATTTGAATCACTTCTCAGCCCATCGCCAGTATTTTCACAGGATTTTATTGAAATTCATTGAGAACTTTTGGAGATATTGTATGGATATACAGTTACAATGCAGGGGAGGGTAACTGTAAAAAAAAAAAAAAATTCCTGGATCCACCCCAAAATGTAATGACTTCTTTCGTAGCCCATGGCCTATCTATCAACAAAATTTCATTGAAATTCATTGAGAACTTTTGGAGTCATTGTGGGGACAAACCTGAGCATACACATAAATGTACAGAAAAAAATGGAAAAAAATTATTTCTCAATTGAAAGAAACACTCCTGGATCTGCTCTAAAAATCTAACCTCTTCTTTCTGAGCTCTTCATTTAACACTAAATTTGCATACAAAAGAGAGAAAAAAATGCGTTTATCTCTCCTCCTCAAACATGAATTGCAAATAATAACAAGACGTCCAACAGGAGATCCTTACGTGCTTCCACTGAGGTGAATGTCTCCCTCGGAGAAAGTGACAAACTTCTTACGCAGCTCCTCGCCCTCGAACGATACAATCTTTTTGCGTAGGTCCTCTGTTTCTGGAAATGTGGCGCTACGTCTCTTCAGGTCCTCACCCAGCTTGTGCAGCAGATCGGAAACATTTGGTTTGTTCTGACAATGCTTGTTGATTTCTGGCAGATATTGGTTCAACAAGTGTGGGAAGGCTGTGGCCACCTTATGCAGACCACTCAAGACAAACTGGGCCGTGTTTTTATCGGCGTTTGGCAAGAGAGAAACCAAATACTCAATGCTGCGCTTGGCATCATTCTGCAAAAATAAAATAACAAAAACAATCAGGAAAAAAGAAAAAAATGAAAAAAAGAAAGAAAAAAAAGACAGATCAATAATTACACCCATCAAATTTTTTTTCCGAAAGATATATTTTTTTCAACATTACAATGATAAATTTTTTAAAATATCAGGGAGTTATACAGGAAATGTTTGTTTCTTTTCCATCGTCGAGAATAAAGCTAAAAGTGAAAAATTTAATTATTCTATTTTTTGCAGGTTCAATATGAAAAGAGAAAAAAAGTTCAACTAATTTTCAAGCATAATTCCAAATAAGGACATATGCTGCTCAAGCTGCTGATATCAACAACAAAGCATTTGGAGACTAAAGGCTTTGGTCATGGAGCTAATATTTAGCTTTTAAATCTACTAGAATTATTTAATAAGGCTATTATTAATCACTGCTACCCACAACACAAGTTTGGATATTGGGTTCAGGTTTGTCCCTTCCCCGATCATTCATAGTTGAGACTTGAAATTTTGCTTTTGCACTTCCTTCAATGATTAAGGAAAATGTTTCTCTTGTATTTCTTAAAAATTTCCCTCCAAAATGAGATTTCAGTCAGGGGTTCAATTTTCAATGTAAGTTTATGCTAAATTGATCCCTTAGTTTGTATCTTCTGAAAATTTGGATATTTTTCTGCCCAGCAGAAGGCAAGAGAAATAACTTATTCATTGATCACCCCATTTTTTTAAATTTATCACCCTAATACAACATGCTGCCAAATGACATTGGTCACGGAAAGGTTGAGAAAAAAAAACACCTTCTCACATATATCCCATCTGTTATACATATAACTGTTATAAATCACCACTACCCACAACAAACCGGTTTAAACACTTTTGCTAGGTTTAGGTTATTCATGTGGTCTGACAATTATATATATATGTATTGATCACTGTATATGGACTTCACAGCTCCAAGCATTCAGAGTAGAAACTTAAAATCCTATATACACGTACTTTCTCTCCTCAATGAGTAGTGAAATAGATTGGGGGGGGGGTACCCAAACCCCGCAAAGCTTTCAGGGGATGATTAATTTATAATATAAGTTTATGCTAAATTTACTTGATGAAAATGAGCATATGTGGGCAGCAGTGATTCATAATTTCCCTTGGAATGCTAGCATCCTTTCTGATTTCCTTTGAGTGAAAACCAGGTAAAGTAGAGAGACTTACCTCACTAATTGTTCCTATGCTAGCACTGATGGTTGTCACTTGTTCTGTATAAATGGGATAATTACTTGCTAACGTCTGTAGATTAGATGCATAAGCCACAAGGGAACGAGGGTTCACAGCAGCTATGTCCACTAGGATGCTCAGAGCGTGGGGGGTCATTGAATCGGATTTCTTGAGATAATCACAAAATACGGGGACATGTGGTTGAAGAAGCTGGAAGACAAAAACAGAAAAAAAAAAACATCTGTTAACCTTTCTTGTCAAAATTGTTCAAAACTTTCAGAATAAGAATGTTTTAAAAGGGTTAGACCAGTGGTATTCGAAGTGTGTTCCTGTGGAATCCCAGGGTTCTTCATGACCATACTAGGGGCTCCTCATAACCAAGTGACATTTTTGCAATATATTTGATATTACTTCATTACATAAAAGATTCCTTCACAACTTTTACAAGTCTTTATTTTATTTCTTCAACACAAACAGCAATTTTTATATGAGAAAAAATTAACATTTTGCTTTTTTGATTAATTTAATTGATCACATTACATGATTGCTATTCAATCAGTAACTGTTCATATATCTATCCCCCCTCAGAGAAGTATCTCAATTTTCCATTCTTGAGTGATTTTTCTGTTGGGGTTTATACAGATTCGGATAATTCAAAAAATGAGGCCAAAATCTAATAGTTGAATATGTATGTAAATATGTATATCTAGAAGGGAAAGTTGTTTATTGAAAAGGTTCCTACAAAATTTAATTATTGAAACGGGTTTGCCAAGTTGTTAAATTTAGAAGACCACTGGGTTAGACTGATTGTCAAAGGGAGGGTTTTGCCAAAAAAAGCCATCAGGAGAAAAATAATGTTCTGATCAGAGTTTTATATGCCTGGTGGGAGATATATGTACCTCAGGTTGAGACTATGTTTTACAATAAATTTAATCAAGACTGTTTGTCTGAAATTTTATGTATTTTCATTTTGGCATTGCTTCAGTATAAAGACTGTGTATTAATCAAATTGAAAATACAATTTGACATTTCAAAAGGATCAACAGCATTGTCCCACTTTTCACCCCAATAAGAATGATTAGGAAACACTATTCCAGAAGAGAAACTACGGAGAAGCCTCCCAAGAAGCAAAGAAAGCATTCGCCAGATATCAAGTCTGGTAATTACCTTCACACAGAATGTTACAATGAATGTGAAACGAATTGGGTTGAGAGTTTTTTCGGTCAATTACATCTAAATACTATGTTGATATTTTTTTTTTGATAAATGAATGAGTATTAAATGGAACCCAACCGAGGAGTTTCATGAATGTGAGATGCAATTCAAAGAGTCAGCAGCCATGCTTTTTCATGGAAGATGTGTGCAGCAAGAGAAAAAAGTTATATAATAAGAAATTCAAAACCAGTTTATAATTTCTGGATTGATCAAAGATGAAATTTTTTGTCCGTAATTTCATCCCCTGGAAAATTCATTGCAAGGTAATTCCATCACCAAACATTATTTATGCATCATATCTATCCACTATTTGCACAATTATACAGGGTCAGGGTTAGGATAAGGTAAGTAATACTAGTATTTACTAGTGGAAAAGTATGCAGTACAAGCATTTACCGATGATATACATCATCAGTAAATACTAGTATTGGCGGGCTTCCCAAGTTTTTTTGTGTCACTGCCCATTCTCAGATGGAAAATTTTCTCACCGCCCACCTACACGGTGAATATTCCAAAGAATATCAAGAAACTTTCAACTCTTAAAAAAATAATAAGATAAACAACTTCCATGATTTCTTCAATAAAAGTTATGTAGAGTAATAACAGCAAATTTTTGGCACACACATGCTTTTTTTAGACATCATCCCTGTGACTGGAGAGATGCAGCTAGTTTAAACGTGCTGGGGTTTACACAATGTACAATATCACAGTCCTACTCGGTAAATTAATAATAGAGAATGTTACTGTCTACTCATTTTTTTTTATTGTCAATTACAAACTTTAATATTGAAAACTTGAACCACCGACCAAAATTTCAAACCACCCACTATTTTCTGCACAATTGTTGAGATCACCCACTGGTTGAGAAACCCTGATGTATTGGCTTGTGATATAATTACCTTGTGATGAATTCAACAGGCCATTAAATTACAGGTAATGTATTCAACACAATGTAATTACCTGCAACAAATTTACCGTGAATCAAAATTCAAGCTAATCAAAAAGTGAATTAAGTTTTTGCCTGAACCAGCAGGTTATTCTGAAAATTTAATTATACATATATTTATTGAATATAGTTTATAGCAGTAGTTTCAAAGCTTTGAAAACTTAAGGACCCCTTCTATAAAAGAAATACCTCTATTTTTAGCATTCAGTTTTTAGACTAATTAACAAACTATGATAAAAAGCAATCTTTTACCTTAAGAAGTCATTTTTATCTAAAATGGATTACATTCATTCGAATTCTAATATATGGACTGATATGTGGACAATAATGATGTTTTTTGAAAGCTGTGCGATGAATAGTCCTGTTTCTCTACAAAAAGTTTTCTAATGTCAGGTCCAAAAAGAACACTACTGCGGATTACCAAGTATTGTTCGACAGGACCCCAGTTTCAAAACCACTGATTTTATGGTCCGTATTGAATAACAAAAGTCTTCTATATCTCGGAATTTTTGAGATGAGGTATTATTATTATTTCCATTATTATTCGGACTATCCTCATCTTTGTTGTTTTTCATACAACGTTTCGGCCGTTGCACTCTACGGCCTTCGTCAGGTAACATCTGGGAGATTTTTGGGAAGTAACGAACCAAACCCTTTATTTATCCGACGGGGGTATATCGACCGTACTCCCCTCTTTCAGCGTTAATAGTATTGTTATACTGCCTCACACTAGTCTTTTATCTTGTATGTCTACCTGGAAGACACAGTGAAGACCACGAATAAATGACGTGTTTAGCAAATGAATGGAAAATTGGTTTTTCTTACCTGTGGATTCTCTTTAGCGATTGTTGCAAACAAAATAATTAAGTTAAGTCTTTCCTGAACTTCTCTTGTGTCCATGAGGTGAACCAGTTCTGGAACACGATCCAAGATGGCTTGTTTGTTCTCAGAATACATATTTGGCAGAAGTTGCGTAAGGGAAGAATTACCTGAAAGGAAATATTGACGACAGATAGACGTAGATAAAAGTCAGAAATTGATAATTAGACACCCAATAGAAACAGTCACATGACCAACGTCTTTTGGCAGCAAGCTGTGTTGGGAGTGATCAATTGGAAATTTTGAATAAGGGGTGATCAATGGATGAGCTACTTCTATTGCCTTTTGTTGGGCAATGATCACTAAAAAGTCTGAATTTTGAAAAAATGTGAGCTGACCCAAACAATTTAGAATGAGCTTAGATTGGAAACTGACACCCCCCCACACACACACTAAAATCCTATTTAGGGGGATAAATTTCAAAAAGCAAGAAAAGTCTTTTTTGAGACATTATAAGGACTAAATGTTGAATATTTCAGCCCTCTTGCTCCATTGGTATGGTTCATACACGTGATACATATGAGTGAAAGAAGACCCCCCCTCCCCCAACTTAGAAATAGTGCATCCAAGTCGCCCAGATTAGCGACAATCACAAAGGTCGACCCAAGTAGAGTGCAATGGAAGGGCCTCACTCTGGGAGAACAGCCTAGCTTGAGCATTTTTATTGACACATGTAACTTTTTCTAAAGTGTGCATTGGTGCCCAAATGCTTTTAAAAAATCACATTTTAGGACAGGGTCTTTAAGATGATCATAAGCGGCTGATAACATTAAGCAAAGTACATACAGGAGAGACCACTTATTACGATTACTTTGAATAAAGCACTTAGGACTGGCTGATTTCGATAGCAATATTCATTTGATAACTTTATGCTGGATTATAAGAAACGGTTAACTCTGTACAGAACAAAAATGAAATGGTGATACTCATTTAGGAGCAACTTTTTACTGTGTCCAAAAAAAAACAAAAATAAAATTTAATAAATCTTCCATCAAGTTTAAGAAATACAAAATTCACAATAAATTTAGTATAAATAAAGACATACCTTTCCACTAAGTTAAAACAAGAAAGCTTTTAATTTAAGCTCTCATAGAGAGATTAAACATAGAAAACTAAACATCTAACCATTTTGATACTTTTAGCATTCTTGTCTACAACTACATCTGAATCTCAGGCACAACAGTTTCCAATTCCTGGGTATAAATAGAAGCCCGCCAATGTCCAAACGTCTACTAGCCCATCTGCAACAGGCAGATGTAAAATTCACTTCTTGAATTCTTTTAAATTTGCTTCGAAGTTAACTTCTCAATTGTACACCTTTGTCATCTTCCCTTTCAACAGTCTTTGATTATGTAAGTTCATTGTGTCTACTATAACAATTATTTTGTATTCTTGATGTTCATGTAACATGTACATTCCTTTTATTTCTCAAATACTTTTATTTAGAATTAGATACATATATTTTTATAGAATAATACATCTGTATTCCTTTTGCATGTATTCTGTAATATCTGACTGAAGTTTATAAACAAGCAGCACTGAAAATATAAGCACACATGTCTCTACAGACAAATTCATTTCAATTGAGATTCAAACTAAACAATTTCTATGGAGAAATATTTCTCAGAGAATCTATCTCCACATGCCATCCAAATCCATCAAGATTACACATTCATCCTAGACAATAGCGAACAAAAAATAGAAACCAATTAATCTCGACTGACCTTTCAATATGCTGGATATGATGGTTTCTGTGTACGTAGCCAACATGGAAGGGTAACTGATGGCCGCCAGAGATAAGTAACTGGAAACATTACGAATCAGTTCTTTGTTTTCACAATCCAAAAACCGAACCACCACAGGGAGAGTCATCTGCATAACACCTTTCTTGTTGTAATTCTAAATTGGAAGAGAAAGAAAAAAAATATCTTAAGAACTTTTGACTGATGACTGTCCTCCACAGCATCCTCTGATCCCAGATGAAGCAACATTTTATGAAGATTAACACAAAGATTGATTCGCGATTGTCTTCTGCCAAGTTTAAAGTTATGATAGTTTAAAAACTAAATGCTTCCCAGGAAACTTTTATCAAAAATTAAAGCTTAATAAAAACAACTAACATTCTAAGGGAACTAATGAACCACTGCCAACCATATACGCTTCTTTTAACCTCATAAATTAAGCAGAGGTGGAAATAAAATGGGGGATCAATTTAGGAAAAACTTACATTGCATATTGAACCCCACCACTAAAACACCCTGGAATGGGGGGGATTTTGCTGAACAATCTTTTAACAGCAAAAACCAGGATAGGGACTTGGAACATCTAAACCCTGTTGGAGAATGGCAAATTAGCTTGAGTGATGGATTGGAAACCCCAGAGGAGGAGAAGAGTTAAGAGGCCAAAAGGATCTTAGAGAAGATCAGTGGAGAGCAAGGCGGTCAGACTGAAACGAGTCCAGCTGAGAGTGGAGCGGCCCAGATCCAAATCTTCAGGCAGGGTGTGGTTGTAGCCCTATGCTCCACAAAGAGTTTAAAGGAATAAACTGAAAAAACAAAAAAACTAGTCTGGCTAGTCACTGAATAGAAGCCGTAATGTGATCAGAATGCTGTATTGGGGATAATCAATACTTCTATTGCCTTTTGTTGGTTAACTTATAAGTCCAAATTTTGATTAAGAATTAGCGTGAGTGCAGTTGGGCACAAACCAGGGATCAATCTAGCATAGGCATGCATTGTAGATTGAACCCCCTCCTTACAAAAAGCCTATTTTCGGGGGAATTTTGAAAAAAAAAAGAAAAAGTTTTTTTCTAGACATAATAATGAGTAAGTGTTAAAATTTCCAGCCCCCTTTATTGATGCAGCCTGTACATGTGATAAATACAGAGCAAGCCAGCCGGACCAATTGGAGAACTGAAGAAACCTATGTTGACAGTTTTGGTTGACAGTCTCTTGAAAACAAGAAACAATAAAAACTAACCCTAGCATTCCAAGGGAAATGATGAATCAACACCATCCATATATGTTGCTTTTTACCTTAGAAATAAAGCGATGATGGTAGTAAAATTAGGTTACCTTGATAAAAATTCTTCTTTTGTGATTAAAAAATGTGGACACAAAATGAAGGATCAATTTGGCAAAAACTTTCATTGTAAATTGAACCCCCTACCTAATAAAAACCTATTTTAGGCTAATCTTCAAAAAAATATATTTCCATAATCATTGACAGTTGTGTGTGTGTGTGTGTGTGTGTGCATAATTTCAAATGGGTGGGTGAAGTCCAGATCGAAAGATAGATACATATAAATGTCAAAACCTGAATAACCTTAACTCAGCGATTAAACCAATCTGTTGTGGGTAGCAGTGACAAAGAAAACATTTCTTTTGATGGGAGGAATCTACCCTTTTCTTTGAGGAAAGTCACTGGAATAAAATTATCCAAATAATCAAAACCAAAGATCTCAAGATGCACTTTTTTTTTTGTAAAATAAAAAAAAAAACTTTTAGTTTTAGAAACGTTGAAGTGAGGTTTTGTTGTCATGAATTTTCAATGAAAAGGGAAAAGAATTAGCAACATTAAATGCTAACACAGGAAATGATTAATGAATCGCAAAAAAAACCTATAGAATCTAATTTTGGCATAGCACCTCAAACTTTGGTAAATAAAATAATTGTTGGCACTTGAGTATGGGTGTTAGCAGAAAAAGTTGCCAAGACAGAAACTGAGTGTTGCCAACTCAAAAAATACTTTCACGCTAGGTTGAATGCCAAAAAGTGCTAAATGAAAAAAGGCCAAAAATGGCCAAAAAAAAAAAAAACATCAATAAGATGCTTAAAATGGTTGAAAAATTGCCAAAATATTTGAGCACTTTTGTGCCACCAAATTTTTATTCATTTGAGGACAGAGATTTAACATGTACACTCAAGTAAATTAACAGAGTGCCAAACAATCATATTTCAACTGAAGTTGTGACCAGAGTCGAGCATTTTACAAAACAAAGGAATCGACAGGTTTTACTCATAAACCCCGAAGCTCTGTTTGACACGTGAACATGAGCAAGCAGACAACATCAAATTATCTTTACTCGGAATAAATGAATCACCATAGCCTACACATGTACTAGAACTAAAATAGAGATCCAAAAACACTTTTTTGATTTAATAAAAAAAAAAAACATTTTAAGTGGTGTACTCATACAAATTTTTCAGGTTCTAGCCCCAAAATTATAACCGTGAGTACCCAAAGACACACACATACATACACCCACAGACACATGGACAAGCAAAGATAGCAGAATCTTACTTGGCTGGTTAGTCAGGTCATTTGTGAGGTTATGGTGATTCAAGTTCAGTTGTACATATATATATATACTTATATATATATATATTATAACAATAGTAATTAATAATTGAGTCATCCACAGACAGCTGTTTTGTTGTATTACAACTCTTCAGTGTGACTATAGACTATCCATTATTCCATCCAGTACCAAGAGATAGGATCAAAACCTTTGCTTCAGACCCGGAGGCTGACATTTCACTCAGCAGAACCAGACAGTCAGTAAGACCGAATTTAAGCGATATAGTTACATACGCACAATTCCCCATCCACCAGAGTGCTCCATTCCAGAGTTGGAAGAGCATTGCTCATAGCTTATAATGAACGCATTGCCTTACTTAAAGAGTGCTCAACCCTGAATAAGGGAGCATTAATTATGATATAATGACTTACCATGAACAAGTTGCTAAGTATATCTGAGGCAATTTTCGCATGGGCCGGATCTTCATCCTTGCCACTTGGTCGTAAGTCGTATCGAAGACAAAGTTCCAAAAGAGAGATAAGGGCACTCAAATGATTCATAATACATTCCGTCTCTCTGAAAGAAATATTTAAAACATTGCAGTAGCCAGTATATTGATACATTATCATCATTACAAAATCTTAAATATTAAACATTGTTTATATTAGTATAATACCTGTTTAGAGTCACTGCATTTAGAGCCAATTTGCTGTGGCCCTCTTTCTAAAATATTTTTCATAATGAATTTAGTAACCTTAAATTTCTTAAATAATGATAGAAGATAGAAACATGAGCAGTTTTCAAAATAACTGCATACTATACACTTTGATTAATGTGCCATATGTATGACAGTGGCATAAGATGATTTGCATCTTGGGTGTGCTCTGGATGCACAAAAAAGTATTTTAGTGTCGATGAAAAGCAAAGGACAGTTAGGGAAAGTGGATCCGATTAGAGAAATCACAGAATTAATAAAAAAACAGAATTTAGATTAGATCCTTTTACCAGCGGATGATAGTACCTAATCCAGATATTTTTTTCTTTCATTAATTTTCTTATTTATTATTATTTATTTGCTGTTTGTAATATCGAATGAGCGAGAGTATAAAACCCCACAATCTACAAATGTAACCACCTCCCCTACATTGTACCAAAAAGGATTTAACTGTCCTTTTCTTTTTACATTTTTGTGTTTTTGTGCATCCATAGCACACTACACACCCAAGATACAAAGCACCATATGCCGTTGGTGTATGACAGCAAACTCATACACAATAATTAATCATGTTGGGATTTAAAACAAAACCTGAAAATAGCTACCAGATGAGATACACAACACTAATCCATTCCATCTAGTTGAGACTCAACAATGATATCATATATTGCAATTTTGATTGCCGGGACAATATTTTTAGTGGGATAGTGCTATGTACATTACAATTATATAGGTAAAATAACACAATAAAATAAGAAGCCATAAAAATTTATTGATGCTCTGTTATAATGACCCTGTATAGTACAGTTTCATTTAACACTGTATCTCTCAGGAATGCCTCTACAGCGTTATACCAAGGTATTATTGTATCATCATCATCATCAGCAGCAGCAGCCTATTAACGTCTGTTGTTGGACATAGACTTTCCTCAAGATTTGCCAGACCTCTTGATCATGGGTGTCGCAAAACCAATATTTCCTGAACTTATCTTTTTTGTCACACCATCTTATATTTTGTCGGGCAGGGTTTCGCATGAGATCTCTGGGGATCTATGCTGTGAGTTGTGACGTCCAGTGGTTATCTGCCATTCTTGCAAGATGACCGGCCTATTGCCATTTGAGTTTTCTAATGGATTCCCGTTTATCCTCTAATATATTGTGCTGTCTTGTGATATCTCCACGTGGAGTCGAGTATAATTCTTTCCCATACACATTGCATGGTTCTCAGTTCAAGGGTCAATCTTTCAGTTAGGTTCCATGCATGTTTATTTGATTGTCTGTGTTATAGCCTAAAAATTACAAGGGATTGGTCCATGTGAAAAAGATTAACAGAGCCAATAAAAGTATAAAAGGGTGGTAAAATGTGATCATCTGTTGACATAACTATGTACGATACATCACAGACACAGTGACCATTAGAAACTGAAAGGAAAGAAAGAGTGTGTGAGTGACTGAGAAAATTTAATGTTCGTTCAACGTTGGACTTTAGACTTTATATCTGACCACCCTTTAAAACAGCTCAAGTTGAGTTGAGATTCAGAAAAAAATTAGTATCAGAATACTTGGATTATTAAAAATGAATCACATAATAAAATATCTTTAGGTTCCTGTTTGCTGTAATGTCTATACCTGCATTTAATGTAAATAAAGGGAAGCCACCATCCCTGGGTTATCACCCTTGACCCTTAAATGTTGCTGGCTATGAACGGGCGTCAAGTACTTGATACGTTAACGGCCTACTAGCCAACGTGTGTTCATTGTCCTTTTAACAACCAATTCTATTCTGTACGAAGCCGATTGTGCTTAACCTTCAGCACTAACCCTAAACAACTAACAACACAAATGTTACGATTGCCGATTCTTACCTAAATAATCCCGTCATTTTTTGCAGGTATACACTAGCTTATAAATAGTTCCACTAAAAATACTATTCGTAGGGTCGGTAATATTGTTTGATTTGTAGGTCTAAAGTTTTGCCTCTTTTTCAACTTCACAATTATTGAAACGGAGAGCTTAATGCAGGAATTTTTTGATTTTACATAGCATTCTGGTTCTGTCATCTTGAAACCAAACGCCATCAAGATGAGTTGGGGTGTGTAGAAATGAGAAAAGTTGGGGAGTCAAAGAAAGCTAACCTGATGGCCGAAAGTACCCGGGTGATGCAAATTTCCACCACACTCTGGTCATTGCTGCTGGTCACATAATCATTACTGTCCACTATTTGACCAATTCTCTCCAACACCTCGGTCAAGTCTGGTTCAATCTGTCTGTCATCCAAGGAAAAAAGCTCACCAGCTTTTGACAGATCTTTCTCATTGAGAACCACCGCAAATAATTCCTGCATCCTGAAGTGAAAACAAAAAAATAAATAAATAAACAAGTCTGATTAGTCACTGGTTAGACAGTTTGTATCAACTTTGAACTATTGCCCTTTGGAAAGGCATAAATCTATCTCTAGTAGGGCATACTGGGCTCTTTGGTCATGGTTGTCAACCAGTCTAGGAGACTGACAACTTAGATTCTAAAACAGCTATAACAGGGACTTGGATCTTCCCTTTGATACAACTATGATGAAATCATCTATAAAGCAAGAAAAAGAACGGACTCTGTTCAAAACCCGCAACGTTGTTTATACAATTTTTGACAGCATTTGGCAACATTTGTTTCAGTGATGAAAGTATTGATGATATCAAGAAATATTTGTTTCCAATTGATTTTTCAGTTTAATCTTATTGAAATAACAGCTATCTTTCTTCTTTAGGGACACTATCTCTCTTTAACCACACTCTGTTCAGGTCACTTAACTCCTCATAAACACTCAACATATCCAAATCTGGTCTTAACAGAGTTGGAATTTTAAAAGAGACTGTTTTATTGAAAACCGTCAACATAGCTTTCTAAAGTTTTTAAGTTGGTCTGGCTGGCTGGCTGGCTGGTAGGCTATAATTGAATCATGCATACTGGCCACATCAATGGAGCTAGAGGGCTCCTATTAATACTCTTATTATGTCTCTTTAACTCAACATCCCTTGCACCGTGTTCGTTCAAGTTTCTGAAATGTTAGTATCAAAAGAGTTATTATTGGAAACCGTCAACCAAAACTGTCAAAATAGGTTTCTTCAGTTTCCAAGTTGGTCAGGATGGCTGGATATGTATCATGTGTATGGACCATACCAATGGAGCTAGAGGGCTGAAAGGTTCAACATTTACTCTTTATTATATCTAGAAAAAGACTATTTTTTTGTTTTTTGAAAATTATCCCCTAAGTAGGAGGGGTTCAGTTTCCAATCTAAGCTCATTCTAAATTGATCACTTAGTTTGGGTTCGCTTGTTTTTTTTGGAAAATTCAGACTTTTTTTTAGTGATCACTGCCCAACAAATAGAATTCTGACCTACCAGTCCTACCTAGTCTGAGAGACAATGATTATTTGTATAATACTATGTAATTATAAGCAAATTGATTGCACATTTGAGAAATTTAATATTCTGAGTAATTTTTGGTGATTAATTGCCCAGGGACGGGGAGGGTTAAGCACAAGGAAAGGGGTGTTGGAGGGGAAGGAATAGGAAACTATGAATGGTCCCGTCAACACAATTCAGTAGAAACCGAACAAAACAAAAATCTACAGTAGTGGTGGGATAGGCGCACGGGAAGTAAAAACAGTACAGTATTGATAGAAACAAAAAAAGATTCATTTTTCAAAGAAAAATTGGACTGAAAACTCTTTTTGGCGGTCATTAGTTTGACCAAGTTCTCCCCCTAGCCACGTTTAACGGTCGTCTTTTGATGGAAAAATTTTGACAGAACTTTAGTTGTCCACCCCACCCCAACTATAAGGGAGGGCAGATTTGTGATGGAAGCGGGATGAGAGGGTGAGGGGTTCATAAAAAAGGCAGGGTGGGTTTATAGAGGCAATTAGTCACCTAAGGGTAAGTCTTTTGATGAAAATCTCTTTTTATTTGCAGTTTCAGGATGAGTGGGTCATGAATTAAGATGAAATGTTAGGGTCCACCACCCACCTACCTTATAGCATGAATCGGGATTCATCGAGGGACCTGTATTGACAATGATTCATTGTTACATACCGATTCAAGGATAAAAACCGGTGGGGCTTTTATCTACAGATGAAGTTATCTGAGGGATTGTTGTGAGTTTTTATTTGAAGCCGCGGAACATGCAAGGCTTAACTGCTTGATTAAACCCAAGCGATGCGAATCGAAATCCAAACAAAAATAAAACTCACACGGGTCTGAGTAGTCACTCAATAGAAAACATAACGAGACCAAAGTTTTTTTTTGCAGCATGCCGTGTTAGGGGTGATCAATTGAAAAGTTGTAAAAAGAGGTGATCAATGAACGAGTTATTTCTCTCACTTTTTGTTAGGCTGTGATTGCAAAAAAGTCTGAATTTTCTATAACGAGCACAAGCACAAACTAAGGGACCAATTTAGGATAAACTTAGATTGCAAATTGAATCCCCCGAATGAAAATCTATTTTGAGGTGAATTTAAAAACAATCATTCCTTACCAAACATAATAAGAAGTAAATGTTGAAATTTTCAGCCAATTACCTCCATTAGTGTGGCCTACATGCTTGATACGTACATTCATAGCCAGACTGACTTAGAAACTGTAGATACCAATGTTGACAATTATGGTTGATCGTTTCTGATATCAATGAGAATTTTCTCAATTCCTAAAGCAACAAAAATGGTGGGATTGGAAGGAAGTCTTTTACTATGAGCCCTCTCTGGGGAACCAAACGATTGATTCAAACAAGTACTGTTCTCAATTAGATCAATTGAAAGACTGCAAAAAGCAGCTAGAAGAGTTCTTTGCTGCGAAAGATTAAAAGATCTTGGAAGAAGTCAGAAGATAAATGGAACAATATGGTTTAATAGTGTTAATGTCAAAAATTGCCTTTTAGCCCAGGAAAAATAACCCAATTAGGGGCCAAAATCAGAAAAAAATTAAAACATATTTTTATTCTCCATAAAACATTTCTATGAAGTTTCCAGAACACCATACCAAAAGTCCCAAGAAATCCCAATTGAAAATCCAAGATGGCTACCAACATGACCTCTCTAAACTATTTGAGACTAGAAAACCCAATGTTTGTACAAATGACATGATATATCATTGGAAAGAGAACAGTGTAAAAGATAGTACAGACAAAAATGTAAAGGTAGATATTCAAATGCACGTCAATGAAATTCTCTTTTCAATATTTTTATATGTATTTACACATAATACCCAATTTTTGCACAGAGAACATATATTGTTGGAAGAAGAATTCTATCAGCTCTCCAACAGTGTATCTTATCAGTTTGTATATGTTGTGCAAAAGAAGTTATACCTTAAAATGTGAAGGTAAGCATTCCAGCATACACAGTATTGTTCTATTGGAAGGTGGAAGTTATCATGGGGGGGGGGATAGAATCTTGGCAATCAGATTAAATCATATCTGATAAACATCAGATGAATAAAAAAAATTGTTGCTTGTTTTGTTATGAATTTCAAAGGTGGCCATTTTGAAATTAAAACTGAACAACTGTAAATGTACATTTCTCCAAATTATGACTAAATCATTGTACATCTTTTGTAGCCTATGTGCACCCTATCACAAAATTTCATTGATATTCATGAAAAACTTAAAAGATATTATGTGGACAGGTAGGAGCAAATACAGAAATGTATTAAGAGAAAAAAAAAATGCATAAATATCTCTCAATCAAAAATGAATTCCCAGATCTGCCCCAAAATATAATCAGGACACATTAACCGCAATAATCAAGGGGTTTCCTGTATATTTATTCGACATACATATAATCATGAGCTTACGTTCATATAAACATATGAAGCCACTTTTGAGTCTTGATGTGTTCTCCAAACAATCTGTTTATTAACAATGTAAACAACTTCTTTCTTTAAAGTAAGAAGGCAAAACAACATCAGTGGGAACACCTGAGATTTTGATACCTGCATTCAGGTGAGAAAAGAAAAGACAGAAGAATCTATTATAACATCAATTATGCACAATCTACATATCTATACTGGTAACCCTGGACGGACTGGGTTGTCTTTCATGAATTTTACATAACCATGCAAGGAATGTCATAGATCTGTGTTAAAATCTACATAATATCCTACTCTAGCATCCCAAATTATCATGGTTGTTGTTGTTGTTGTGAGGGCACTCACACTTGGTCACTTACAACAGAACACTAACTAAGCAGAAACCAATCTAAAAAGAGACAAAGCGTAGAAGAAAAATCCAGAAATAAAATAGAAGTTTCAATCAGCTATTTTAACAATAGGTCTGTTTATTTCACAATAGAGTTAGGAGCACATTAATCATCGGATATGTCCACATATATATCAATAAGATGCTTTTTGGTCAGTCAATTGGTCTGTCTGTCGGTCGGTCGGTTCCAGTTATGTTAAGCTACCGAAACAAAAAGGAATAAACAGGGACAATGTCATTAAAAGGTGTGATGTCATTAAAAGCAGATCTATTCTGATCAATTATTTTTTCACTGGCTGCTATGATGTCAAAATAGAATGTACTGAGTCCACACTTTTTGTACCTAAAAAAAGTCAAAAATGGTCATTTACGATTATCGAAAATAATACTTGCAGAATATTTCCATACTGCAATATTTTACAAGTATGAGAATCAATCAAGATAAAGAAAGAATACATGTTTTTCTCCCTCCTACAACAACCAAAGATGGTGGACGCGTTGTTGAATGTAATTGAATAAATAAAAAACAAACTCACCATCAAAGTTAATAACTGAACAACCAAAGCATCAAAATTTCTATCAGAGAATAGGTATGGTTAGAATAATTTCTATTTATGAAAGTACTGGTGTTTTCTACAGGAAAACATTTAAACAGTAAAAAAGATGAAGATTCAATCAGTTCTAATAAGAACCTAAAATGGTTGAAAGAGCCTTTTTTCCAAAAGTTGAAAAAAAAAATTTTTTTCTCAGAGGAGATCTAAAGGAGTATTGATGCCAATTTTCAAGTCTGCAGACAAAACAGTATTGCCAGAAGCACACAAACACGTATACAGATAAACAAATTAATATTTAAACAAACACGTGCTAATATTAAAAAAAAGGATAGAACCCTTTGTCACCTTTGATGGCTACTGTTATTCAATAGCATTAAAATGTTGGCACTGTTGAAAAAAAGGACTCAAAAACTTTTTATTAGATTTGATATCTGCTACATATTTTGTTGTAACTGACCCGGTGCCCTCATAATAACAACAACTATGATGATTAGGGGCGCTGAGCTAAAACTGTCTGTCATTTCAAGAGGAGACATTCTCATTCAAGAGGTGTGGAGTATCTCAACAGCCACCTGCACTGAAAACAGAATCAATGGCTGTTTTCATTCACTTGACACTGATGCTACTGAAAAAGGCATGAATACACCCCTTACTTGGCAATGGGTGAATAGCAGGAAGCTCTGTAAGAGAGTCTATCTGAAATAACTTTACTCCGGAAGAAAACAATAAAACTAAAGCTCGTAAATCGCCATAGTTGGTCCCAAGCCCAGGTAAAGGAGGATGTTAGGGAACGGGGCTAGCAACTCCATCCCATATAACCTACTTGCTACTAGAACCAGTGATTTTGGTCCTATGCCCCAAAGGAGTCTACAGGAATAGACAAATATTAATAATTTACATGAAAATGAAATGAAATAGAATTCATTTTTTTGTAGATACTCAATTAACAACGAACAGAGATCTTTTTTTTCTTCATAAATCATACAGAAACATACAATTGTACATAAGATCCTTTTCTCTCCTCATAAATCTAGTACATATCGTAAGTAAAAACTGGGGTTTTAGTAGATAATAAAGTATGAAAGAAAGACCTGATAATTGAGAAAATGAAGAGTCTACAAAAGTGTTAAATCGGCCAATCACCAAGCAGGAAGAACAATGTCAGGAATCTGAGAGTTGGGAAAATGAACCAAACCCATTAAAAAGAAATGAGTAACTATTTCAAATGCATGTTATAACATGTATATTTGTAACCTACACATTCTTTATTTGGGATTATATCAACCCATGTGATCTGTATGGATCCATGTCGTGAGTCGTGATATCCTTCATTTGCCTGCCATTCTTGCTACATAGCTAGCCTATTGCCATTTTAGTTTTCTAATGGATTCTATGATGGCATTCACATAAATGATGATTTAAGACAGGGGTTCTCAAACTATTTGGGATCACCGCTCTTACATGAAAAATTTTTGCACCACCCATCTATATAGAAAATATTCAAAATTACATCACAATTTTTTTTTCTCTTACAAGATTCTTTAATGAAAGGGATGTGAAGTAATAACTTGAAATGTTTGGCACTCACTGAATAAAGTGAACCAGGCGCATAACTCTTACTCGTAATCTTTCAAGAGTGTTACACATATGAATGTAACACATACCTATAGAGAGTGTACACAGCTACGCAAGCATTCACACATTTTTATACGCACCAAGGTGATGTGTGATAGCATAGGGCTGTTTGGTAAATTAATAATAGAAAATGTTCTTGTTCACATCTTTCATTGTCAATTACAGACTTCAAAACTCAAAAATCCAATACCAAAATTTCAAAATGCTCACTATTATCTGGACCAATCTTTTCACTGGGAAATGCATATCAATAACGTAGTCTCCCATTATTTTGAATTAACTGGAGACGTTCGTCGTATTTGAAACGGACTTCCCTACAATGAAACTGAGTAGTCGGTTCACTCTATTATTACAAAATCGATTAGACTACTGTTATTCACTCTTTTTCATCTTGAGTAAATTACTAATCAACAAACTACAAAAAATTCAAAATGGGTCCATTCAGTTTCAAAATGAAGGAAACCTGATTCTATTAGGATTGGCAGTCTCAGTCTGCATTGAGTTAGGATTGAAGAACAAATTGTGTTCAAAATTTTACTCACAATATTCAAATGTCTGCATGATACGAACCCCTATGAATACCGTGCTCTGATTAACATCCGAGATTTGGATAATTTGACCTAACAATTTGTCTTTATGAAAACTACATGGGTGCAGGAGTTTCAGTTATGTAACACCCAGACTTTGGAATCAGTCACCCCATGATATCCGGAACATAAGCATATTGGGAAGATATAAATCAAAAATAAAAACTTTCTTGTTTGAGATGTTCATAATTACATGAACTCAGTGAATAAATAAACTTTGTAATTGTGGTTCCCGTCCTTTGTGTTATATAAGTAACTTTATTAACGAGTTTTACTTCCCTTTAACTCTTCTTTAACAAATGGTATATTTTTTACTGCAATGATTACTTGATTTTCAAGCACTTTCATTCTGTGCGGATCTGAGTATTGACGTTTCCGATAAAGGACTTTTTTTATAAATGCATTCTTTTTTTTTATTTTCATTTTTATTTTTTCATTATGATTATGATTATGATTATGATTATTATTATTATTTTTTCTTTCGGCACAGTTTCTCACGATTGCCAAAGTTGAGAAACTCAGAATTAGGACAATTCAGATAAGTGATTCAGCTCACAATCATCAGCCTTTTAGTGTCCATCATTGGACATAGACCTTCCCCAGGATTTGCTAGACCTCTCAATCAGAGGTGTCACAGAACCAATACTTTCTGAACTTGTCTATTTCCTCATGCCATCTTATATTTTGCCAGCCACAGTTTTGCATATGATCTCTGGGGATCCACATTGTAAGTCGTGATGTCCATTGATTGTCTGCCATTCTTGCAACATGCCTAGCCCGTTTGCCATTTGGGTTTTCTTACGGATCCTATGATATCCCTGACTCCTGTTTTTTTATCTCTAATACATTGCACTGTTTTGTAATCTCTCCATGTGTGGTTGAGCATGATTCTCTCATGTGCATGTTGCATGATTTCTCAGTTTGAAAAATGGGATGATCTGTCATATTTCCATTTAATTTCCAGGTCAGTGCTATATGATTTGTCATTCACTCAGAATAAACATTTGAAATGGTTCCACTTTTTTTTGACTCACCCTTTAGTTGGCAGAGTTTGGAAAGAGGAAGTCAATTTCTGGCCGCTTGTCAGATCGACACTTGTGGTCAGTTCGGTTGTTTTCGGTTGTTACAAAGCAGAAGAGTTAATTTGGAGAACCTTTCAGATAAACACAAAACCTTCAACGTTGTTATCTGTCACAACAGAAGACAATTAGAAAGGAAAATAAAAACTGCCAAGCGTGAAGAGTGCTGCTCAAATATTGCTTCTTATTAAGAAGTCTGTGACCATTCATTCACAACCACCTGATGTCTGCAGTAATTCCTGACAACTTTAGGTCATTATATATTTTTTTGAGAATTCGTCATAACAGGTCTGGTTTGAAACTCAATAGAAAAAATGTCACAAGACCAACATTTTTAGGCAACATGCTGTGTCAGAGGTGATCAATTAAATCACTGGAAGAAGGGGTGATCAATGAATAGGTTACTTCTGTTGCCTTGTGTTGGACAGTATTCACTAAAAAGTAGGAATTTTTTAAAAACAAGCAGGCACAAGCTAGCATCTAATTTAGCATAAACTTACATCACAAATTGAATCCCTACTAAGAATTTATTGGGAAAGAGTATAGGTAGACATAATAAAGGATGAATGTTTAAATTTCCAGCCCTCTAGCTCTATTTGTGCAGCCTGTAAACGTGATACAAAGAAAGCCAGCCAGCCAGCCAGCCAGACCAACTAAAAAACTGAAAAAAACCTATTTTGGTGATACTTTTGGTTGACAGTCTCTAATATCTAGCAAGGTCAGCTTGAAACGGCACAAAGCCAAATCGAGAGAAATGGAGGTAGGAAGATCACGTTGTGCCAGTCTTTCAAGTGAGGGGGACTTACCTGTCTTGAAAATCAGTAATCATTATCTTAGCTTCAATCTGGACTGAAACAAAGATGCTGATTGTCAATAGTTCCCAGGAATAGTTTCCCCTGAGCTGCAGGCAAATATTTTGTAACCAGCATACAAACGGAATAATTATGTACACAAAAGATTAGTCACCTGAAATGATGCAGCAATTATTAGATATTTTTATGCTTATAAGTATAATATCTGTACCTAGCATAAATGATTCCTTGTAGCCTGCATGTGTGTATAAGTTATCATTTGTTAGAAGTTATTTGTTTTTTTAGGCTCTGTATGAAATGAATCAGCAAAAATCAACAAATCAAACAAAAAAATAAAGTTTCAGTAATAATCTTTGATAATTGAAAAGCACCTTTTTTTGAAAAAACAAAAAAAAACTTTCTTAGATAGTGCCTAGGTGGGTAGATTTTCAAGGTTGTAACCCCAAAATCCTAGGGGTGCTACGAAATATGTTAACACAGACAAGCAAAAAGAGAATGATCTGTAGCCCACACGGCTGGTTGGTCGAGTGGGTCATTTATGGAGCTATTGTGCTTTGATATATCGTAATTACACTTACTGAATCTAATCTCTACGCGAACTGTTTCTGTTAACTCGTAAGTCAGTTTGTTTTTTTTCAAATACCGCATTTACACATAATTGATGATTACACTTATAATTATAAGTATAATAATGGTATACTATTATTACACTTTAGAAACTAATCTCTTGGCAAATTGTTTGGTAACTAGTTAGTCGTTTTTTTTCTTAATACCATATGTTTTTTGACATTGCATCACATGAAAATAAGAAATACTCATTGATGTTTTATTTAACGGGATAATGAACTGAAACAAAAGTTGATCAAAGTATAAAAATCAGGTCCTGACTGAATATGTTACTAAGTAGAATACAAACATAGTTGTATCACCTTAAAACCTGATGGTACAGTTTTATTTGCAATGAGAGATAGGCTGTGCCAAAATTATCTTGAAACTATTCCAAGTTTTCATTTGCACAAGTATTCAGTGCTCACATACTTTTGTCACAGGAAAGGAAAGTTACACAACATAAGATTTTTGCACACACTAAAAGTTTGAGAGAAGATTGCTCACATAGCATAGAAATTATATCTCTTCCACTTTAATAAAATTTGTCAGAGAGAAAAAAAAAGGAGAATACTACTACGTCCGCCTAAAAATGAATCATTGGAACTCAGTTGTTTCATTTTTCTTACAATATCCCTTTTCTGTAAGTTCTTATCTCTCTGTCACCCGGGACTTTATTAATCCACCTACTCTATCCTGACTCTTCGGACAGTGATACAAAGTTACATAGAGCAGTAAATGACTCAACAAGATCAAAGGTGTCGACTGGCCAGAATTGCCAGTTTCAAAAGGATGGGTGTAACACAAACAGCAATTTTGATTTTAAAAAATTAAAATTTAACCAATAACCCTCTCATACTCTTTCCCTATTATTCCAACCAAAACTCTATGTCACAGCTGTGGCAAAATGAAAGTGTACATTTTACAACGGATTATTGTTATAACTAAAATCAGGAGTAGAAAAAAATGAAAAAGTTGCTTTTAGAAGTGGGTACTGGACTACACATGGAGATTCTCAAGACTCTATGCCAAAAATTGTGACCAGGAGCAGACAGACAGATGAGTGAAAAGGGAAGAATACCTCTAGCTTGTGTTTTTTGTTGTGTGAGATTCAATTAGAAGGCACAAATAAACACGTATCTGCTTTCGCTATGTTTGATATCTATAACAAATTTTTTTTTTAAATAGAAAGCATTCTGAGTGCATACATTTGCCAAGCCTATTGTCACTAAAAACTGAATGAAAATCTATTCATACATAGCTAATAGAGAAGGGGAGGGGTCTATGATTGTTTTTTTGTCTTTTTTTAAATTTCTGGACTGTCGTCTTGCTACCTGAAAAAATATCACTCAGTTAAGGAAAAATTCCTGGATCTACCCCAAAATTTGATCAATTCTTCCTTAGTTCACTATTGTCACTGAAATTCATTGAGAACTTTTAGGAGATACCGTGTGTACAAATATGAATGAATACATAAATGTATAAAATAGATGAAAAAGTATCTTTGAATTAAAAAAAAAAAAAATCTTGGATCCAACTCAAATCTAACCAATTCTCCTTCACCCTATAGCTCGTGATTCCAGAGAATTTAATTGAAATTCATTCAGAACTTCTAGAGATATTGCATAGATTAACAGACATGAGTGAATACATTTACATTACAATTAAAAGCAGGTCTGGTTAGTCATTCAAAAGAGACAGTCATATGAACCACATCATTTGTTGGCATAGGGAGCAATCAATCAAAATTTGGGAAAAGGAGGTGATCAATGAATGAGTTACTTCTCTCACGATCTATTTAGCACAAACTTATATTGTAAATTGAAGCCCCACTAATGACCTACTTAGGGAAGGAGGATTCAAAAAACAAATAAAATGTTTTTTTGTAGACCTAATAAAGATCAAATGTAGGAAATTTCAGCCTGGTAGCTCCACCTGTACACATGATATATAGACACAAAGCCAGCCAGAGCATCTTGAAAACTGAAAGAAATCTATGTTGACAGTTCTGATTGACTTTTTTAATGAATGTCGGAAAACAAGGAAAAAACATCTTTCAATTAAAAAAAAATCTTAGGATCCAGCCAAAAAATTCAATCGAAATTCATTCAGACCTTTCAGAGATATTGTGGAGACAGATAAAAACAGGTCTGGCTCGTCACTTGACAGAAACTGTCACATGACCAACGTCTTATGGCGGCATGCCATTATGGGATGATCAATCAAATGATTGGAATAGATCAATGAATAAGTGTCTTCTCTCACCTTTTGTTAGACAGTAATCATTTGAAAGTCTGACAAGCTGACACAAACGAAGGGATCACTTTTGCATAAATTTACATTGCAAACTGAACCTTCCACTAAAAACCTAGGGGGTTATAAATAAAAGTTTCATCTAAACATAATAAGGAGAAAATGTTGAAAATTTCAGCCTTCCAGCTCCATTAGTGCAGCCTGCAGGTGTGATACATAAATAGCCAGCCAGCCAGCCAGCCAGCCAGACCAACTTGAAAACTGAAGGGACCTATTGAGAGTTTTGATTGACAGTCTATAATATCTTACATGCGATGTATAGATACACAGCCAGCCAGAGCAGCTTGAAAACTGAAAGAAACCTATGTTGACAGTTGCAGTTGACTGTTTCTAATAAATGTATAAAAACAATGACAAAAATTGTCTTTCAATTGGAAGAAAAAAATCCTTGGATTCAATTCAAATCTAAACAATTCTTCACGCTATGGCTCAACGTTGCAGAAAATTAAAATGAAACTCATTCAGACCTTTCAAAGATATTACGTTGACAGACAGACACGAGTGAAGACATATAGACCACAATTAAAATTACACAACGTAAGAAAAGATTCTTTAAACAAATGAATAGAAAATAAATCTGCTTTAAAATTAGAAATGCGCTTAAATAAACCAGATTGTTTTCTATCTTTAGTTCAAAGCGAAACCAACTCACCTTAAGATTACTAAACAGCAAAAAGTTGTTAGTCAACTACTAGCAGCAAATAGGTCACCTCTCAACAGGTCCAAATTCTGAATGATAGTCATTGTGAATTCAGCCCCAAGGGGAACAGGACTCACAAGAATCCGCCCTACCCACAAATCACAGTTCCTTCTTGACTACCAATACCAGTTTTGACAGAGCTATATATTTTGTTGATCTTCTTTGGAAGTAACACTTCTTTCATAGATATTTTGCCGTGAAAACCCAAAGCATGTTTTGGTCTATTATCTTGATATGTCAAGTAGAGACTTCAAATTGTGCAGATTTTGAACGTTGGTAGAAGAAGGTGTGACTGTATAATATTTGTTATGTACGCACCTAGATATCAATTTACAACTTCTATTTACAGTTTTTATGAATAGAGGAATTTGACATTTGATATTGTAGTTCTATACAGCAATTTAATTTTGTATTTCATTTGAAAGACCTACTTGAACGGACTTGCTAGCAATTATTCTTGTTGTGGAATTAATTCTGAAGTGAAATTATTACCTCTGTCCAACCAAAACCAAATATTGCGAGGTTTACATCTAAACTATAGTCCAAAAACATAAATGAAAAATATCATGTCATTAAAAACCATCTCAATAACAATTCCTGACATCTAGACGCAACCCAAAACATATAATTTGAGATAAAGACATCCGAACAATGGATTCTAATTACCTCCCTTTCAGTCAACTGCATTTTCTTTTTTATTCATGATTTTGATGCCATTATGGCCTTGTTGTAGTATGGGAACTTGTAGCCTCAATCCCAATTTATAAAAAAAAAATCTCTCACTCAAAAAATAATTCCTGGATCCGCTCCCAAATTCAATCAATTCTCCTCTAGCTCATGCCCAGCCTTCCCCAGGCTTTCATTGAAATTCCTAGCGAACTTTTGGAAATAATGTGTGGTAGAGGTAATTATCTCGGTATCAATACAATATTGCTTCTCACTAGTAAGATTTCAAAAGAAAGTACCCCCTAACCTACGATCGAGATAGAGGGAAAGTTTGCCTGTCCCCATTTAATCTGTCTCAACCGAAAATACTTGTGCAAAGAAGATTGACACAAGCCTAAGATGAAAAGAAAATCATATGAAGTGTAATGAGGTATGAAGACTTTGCTCTCATTGTTTTACCTTTCCTGTTCCTCCATGTAGAGGTCAGGAGGATAAATTTCGCAAAGAAAAAAGATTACAAAGGGGAATGCATTAATATTGTCGTCTTTGAAATTCGTACAACAAGGAATCTCTTGGGGAGGAGGAAGAAGGTGGGGGGTACTTCCGTTCAGTCCGCCCCGATTATGATTCAGCTGAATATTAAAGAGGAAAAAAATCTTTGAATCTTATAGGCCGATTACAACAAATACAACAACAGGGTGAAATTGAAAGAGAGTGAGACACTGGATGAATATCAAGACCTTGCTCAAGAACTGAAAAAAATTGTATAATATGGAGGTGTTGGTTGTACCCTGAAATATTGCAACAATTGGAAAGATTTTTAAATCAATAGTAAAAAAAATTTTTTAAATGAAATTAAAAAAAAAGAAAAAAATACCTGCACCTCGCATAAATGAATCACCGTAGCCCATGCATAAGCCAGAACTATGTAAGATAGATTTATCTAGAATTATCTAAAAAATGAGATTTTTTAATCCAAATTTATCTAGAACTTGGAAACATTTTCAGATGGTGCCTAGAGGTGTACTCATGCAAATTTTCAAGTTGTAGACCTATAAATGTGACCAGGAGCACTTAGAGACACCCATGGATACAGACACTCAAAGAGAGAAGAATTTGTAGGTTGGTTGGTTGGTTGGTTGGTTGGTAGGCCATTTGTGGGGCTACTGTGATTCAATTAGAAATTGTGGAAGAATTGCAACTATCCAGATGACAGTAATACTAAAATCAACAAAACTACTGGGAAGATTGAGATCTTAAATCACTTTATCCTAAGCTTGAGCCACCGGATACGAATTGCGTGGAAACCCAACAAGTGACATACAGTAATATCATAAAATATCAGTACCAATAATCACCATATTTGATGGTATATAAATCCCCCAACCCCAAATTACGTTGCGAAGCCCCTAAGTGGCCAGAACTTAAAGAGAAGTAAAAAAAAAAAAAAAAAAAAATCCTAAGAGACAAAAGAGAGGAATTCAAGGGAATGCGGTTTTTAGATGTGTCCACAACTTCTCTAAGACACTTATCAGTCAGCCAGTTCCATCTATGTAAAAGGCAGAAAGAGAATGGAGGAGAATGTGTGACATCATTAAAAGAACATCTATTCTAATTTGAATCATTATGTATAAAGCGTTTGTTTTTTTACACTGATAGCTAGACCAACCTCCAAAAATGGCTAAAACTTTTTGATTTCCAGCTAATTCATAGCTAAAAATGTTATGTATAATCATTTAAAGCCCACTCATCGAATAAAATAACCATACAGTAAGACTCCAGAACAAATTATTAGAATTGTACATTTACATCAATTTAAATTTACTGATTATTTTTTTAATTGCTAGATTTTTGGGTGATCCATTGTTGACTTCCTCTTCTTCCCCCTTCTGCTACTATTACCACAAATAGTAATGCTACTGCTACTTTGTTTAGAATCCCTTCTGGAATCGGAAATCACAGATATGGATGTAAGGATGGTGTGCGAAGCGTTGAACTTATAGTTCTTGCCTTTTTTTTAATATTCACTGCTGAAATACGGTTGTGTGTGTGTTGGGGTGGGGTTGAGTGGGGGTGTCTTTACATGTCATCAGATACAGGAGTTTTATATTTGATTCTGCTAGTCTTAATCTTTGACATTTTTTCCGATTTTTGAACTGAAATTTTGGATTTTCAGGAATCTTCGAATTTTCACAAAACTTAGCATCTGGTTTTGTTCGGTCCAACTCTTCGAAATTGATTTTTTACAAACACGTGTCTCTTATGAATGCGCAGAGCCTTCTCATTTTCATGGATGAATTGTTTTTTTTTTTCATCTTTACTGTTGTTGGTCACAAATTCCGAACATTCTAAAGGTACAATCTAGTTGCCTGACTGAACATTAAACCAAAACGGGTCTGGTTAGTCACACAATAGAAAAAAAAAAAAGATAAAAATCTGTCACGTGACTGATGTCTTTTGGCGGCATGCAATGTTGGTTGGGGTGATCAATCAAAAAATTGAAAGAAGGGGATGATTGATGAATATGTTACTTCTCTCACCTTTCGTTGAATCACTAAAAAGTTTGAGTTGAAAAAAAAAACAAAGAAACAAGTGGGTACAAACTAGAGATCAATTTAGCAATAACTTACATCATAAATTGAACCCCCACTATAAACCTACTTAAATGGGGAAATTTTCGAAAAAGTTTCTTTCTATACATAATAATGAGTAAATGTTGAAAATTTCAGCTTCCCCCCTGGTGCCACGTGTATGCACAATATATACACATACATAGCCTGCCAGCTGGACTAACTTGAAAACTGGAGAAATCTATGTTCACAATGAGATTAGTTGAGAGGGATAAATTTAAGCAGGTTCTTTTGATCTCTCTCTCCCCTCTCTCTCTCTTACAGACACACACACATACCACAATGTCTATCCAAAAAACATCCACATAACATTTAATACTGACTAAAAAGTAGCCTACCTGGGGCAATGACGCCTTAGTACCCTTCTAAGTATTCCCCTTAGAGCTCAATACCCTTATCCCAGCTTCCCTTTCAGTCTGTTCATGCATGTGCAATAAGGTCCCCTCTGATCAATTAACAGTTATGTCATGGCTGCACAACCAATTCTCAACATGGTTAGATACCAGACCTTGTAAATGTAGATTCAATTACATTTTGTAAGTCAAATATCTCTCTCTGTTTTAATTTACTGGACCCAAACCAAGTTGAGCACAAGACTGCCTTTGGGAAGCATTTACTGTGAACAAAACTCACTATCAACAGCTAGTGAAACTTATATACATTCTCCAGCATTAATTGTTTTAATGACATCCTTAGTAGGAGGGTAATAATAAGTATACATGGTTGTTTTTTTTTTCTTTTCAGCACAGATACTACTTCATTTAAGCTTTTATTCGTGATATTTCAACCCCGCTGGTCAACACCGTTTTCAAACTTAATTAGGAACGCATGGTCAGTTCATTTAATGGTCAGTTTTTTTTTCCATCTGAATATTTTTATAACTTGAAAAGTACTAACTATAAACCCTTATCTTCACTGACTAGACCAGGGGTAACCGAACTTGTGTGATGTTAGAACCACATGAACTTCAGATATTTAGAGCCAGCAATTCCTTCCTTCATCAGGGAAGAGCACTGTCTCACTCAAATCAAGCATTAAAATCAGGATTTGATTTCTTTAATATTTTACTAACCTTGGAAAAGAAGAGAAAAAAACTTGTGTTTTAATCCAATAGGGTTCACAGTTCACACTAGCTGAATAAATATAAAACATGAAATCTTTTTCTTATATACATTTATATCAACTGCGATAAGAAAAGGTGCTCAGCCAGCATATTTCCACAAGCCTTATATTAAATGTCAAAGAGCCGCATACGTGGCTGAGGTGCCCCTGTTTGGCCACCCCTGGATTCGACCAAGTTTTCAACATAACAAGTTGTCTGGAAGAAATCAAAGTGAACTAGAAGTGACTTGGACCGTATAAATTTATGGCTGTCTCTTGCTGCATGAACAATTATCGGAGTTATTCTTAAGGTTTAAGGCACATACATGTTGATCTTCTATTTGTTGGGCATATAGTGAGCATGGCCGTGAAGTTGAGACATTGAACTTTCAACTCGGACTCCTATTTTTATTAAGTCTCACTTCAATGCCTTCGTACAGATCAAAAGCATATCAATTTTTACACTGGCATACAAAATGTTTTCCATCTTCAGTTGCACTGAAAAGTTTTTCAAAAAAAAGCTGACATCATAGCAAGTATCTTCGACATTGGAGATTTATACTTTTAAGTATTAGGGTGTTCGGGAAATAATGGCTGTTTCCAAAAGCTATCTCTTAGTCAAGTCCTACAATATTATAGTATCTTGTACTTATGTACATAGTTCCTTTTGAGGATTGAAATGTGCTCCTTTCAATAATATTCACCATTCGTTTTCAGAATTATCTGGAGACAGCGTGGACTCTTGAACCAAAAGATGGAAAAAAAAGAATTGTGTATAATCCAATTCCATGAGTACAAAATCATCAAATAGCTTCCAATATTAACCAAGCATAGGATGAAAGACCTTCTCCCAACTGTACAGAGCAGTATTGGTTTCAAAAGTTTTGTATCAGAGATATGAGTCTCGAAGAACAAGAGGGCAGAGGACATCCATCGGCAATCAAAACTGAAGAACTGAAGATGTTGGTTGAACTAAACCCAACCTTAACTGTCAGAGAAATGTCACAGATACTGCACGTTGGCATTGTGACACTATCAGACTATCTACTGCAAATAGATAAAGTGGAAGAGCTCAACAATGGGATCCATAAGAACTCAATGAAAAACATCAACAAGAAAAATTCATGATTTTCCGAATGACCAAATATCTGTCAAACAAAATTACAAATATTTTTTTCTGGAAAACAAAGATGTTGATAATGAAAACTGAGAGCTAATACGAACATACAGCATGCTTTAAGTCAAGATCCAATTTCACCAGATGCTATCTTACATTCTTCGTCAAGTCATACTAAGGAATACTTAAACGCATTTCAAGATAGATTTCAGAGAGATTCCAGGGCAAGTATCATTTCTACACATGAGCGTGTGATAATTGTAGTGATACTACATTAGGAAACATATTTTGTTTCCCCGCACCGGAATTAACCGAATAGCAAATTAAACAGCCAACCACGTAAATGAATGAAGAAAATGAACATCATGCGGGACCCGAACCCACAGAGAACAATGATAATTCCTTTCTTTATTTTTCAACGTATAACAAGAAATAAGTTCTGTGCACAAATTGAAATCATTGCTCTGAATTGCAAAAACATTTATTCATTAATGTAAACCAGTGGTCTCCAAGTTTAACTATTCGGGGAACCCTTTACTGAAATTAAATTTTCTACGAAACCCCTTCAAAAAACAACTTTCCCTTCTCAATATACACATGTACATAACTATAGGATTTTGGCCTCGTTTATGTTATTATCTGAACGAGTATGAACACAAATATAAAAGTCAGGATGGAATTGTTCATGTAATGAAGAATTATTAGATATATTGTGAAATGTCACTTCATTTTGTGACTACCCTGCCCAGCCAGGGAAAGAAGACTAATGAACTATATCGACTGTATAGCTAGGGATATCTATCAGGATGTAGCTGAAATCCCAACAGTGACGATGGAAAGAGATTCCAGTCGCTGCTTTGTGAACTGTCTCAGATATGTCTGCTGAATAGTAGTAGTAGTAGTGGCTGAGATATTCTTCATCATCATCATCATCAGTCTTTTAGCGTCCGTCGTTGGACATAGACCTTCCCCAGGATTTGCCACACTTCTCTATCATGGGCGTCACGGAGCCAGTACTTCCTGAACTTATCTAGCTCGTCTCTCCATCTAACATTTTGCCGGCCTCGGTTGCGCATGTGGTCTCGGGGAATCCATGTTGTGAGTCGTGATGTCCATCGATTGTCAGCCATTCTTGCGACATGGCCAGCCCACCGCCATTTGAGATTTTTTATGGATTCTATGATGTCTCTAACTCTTGTCTTTTCCCGGATGTGTTGTGCTGTTTTGTGGTCTCTCCATGTGAGGCCCAGCATTATTCTTTCATGTGCACGTTGCATGGTTCTCAGCTTACGGGTCTGTTTCTTGGTTAAGTTCCATGTTTCAGCTCCATAAGTGACTATTGGGAGGATGCATTGGTTATACACCCTTCTCTTTAGGATTAATGGGATCTTATTATTTTTGAAGGTTGAGCTAGCTCTGCCAAAGGCTTGCCATCCTAGTGTGATTCTTCGCTTGATTTCTTCTTCTTTTGAGGGTCTCATGGAGATTCGTTGCCCTAGGTAGATGTAGTGGTCTACTCTCTCGAGTTCTGTGTCCTCGATTTCGATCTTAGTGTTCTTATCTCCAATGTGGTTGTTGCACATGATCTTCGTCTTGCTGAAGTTCATGTGTAGGCCGACTTTCTTGCTCTCCTCATTTAGTTCATCTATCATTAGTTGGAGGTCATGTAGGTTCTCTGCGAAAAGGGCTATGTCGTCTGCGAATCTGAGGTTGCTCAGATACTCGCCGTCTATTCTAATTCCTTTACTCTCCCAGTCTAGCCTTCTGAAGATCATCTCGAGGCAGGCTGTGAAGAGTTTAGGTGAGCTGGTATCACCTTGTCTTACTCCTTTCTGGAGCTGGAAGGGGTCCGAGTCTTTATGTAGCCTGATAAATGAGCTGCCGTGATTGTATATATGTTTCAACACTTCAACATATACTGGATCTACACCTTGGCGACTGATGGCCTCCATGACCTTAGGGATTTCTACTGAGTCGAACGCCTTTTTGAAGTCGATAAATGCTACGGCAAGTGGTAGTCTATACTCTGCTGCTTTTTCTTTCAGCTGATTTATCGAGTGCAGGTGGTCCATGGTCGAGTAGCTTCTTCTAAAGCCAGCCTGTTCACGTGGCTGGTTTTCATCGAGTGTTTTTGTGATTCGGTTGGTGATGATCTTTGTGAAAAGTTTATATACACAGTTGAGTAGGCTTATAGGCCTATAGTTGTTGAGGTCTTTCGGGTTTCCTTTTTTATATAAAAGCATTATGATAGCAGTATTCCAATCGTCTGGGACTTTACTGTGTTTTAGACACAGGTTGAAGAGGACGGCCAGTTTCCTATTGATGGTTTTACCTGCTTTTCGGAGTAGGTCGATGGTGATGTTGTCTGGTCCAGGGGCAGTTCCTTTCTTTGTCTGTTTAATGGCTTCCTTCACCTCCCACGGGGTTACTTTTGGGAAGTCCTCTAGTTGTTTGCCCGTGTCTTGCGTATCTTGCTCATCGTTTTGCAGTCCTTGTTTGGACGAATAAAGTTTTTGGTAGAATTCTTTGGCGCGTTCGACAATCCTGTCTCTGTCTGTTGTTAGGTTTCCATTTTCCTCGAGTATGCTAGTTATTTGCCTTCGTCCCGAGTTGAGGAGTTTGTTTATAGCTTTGAAGCCCCGACCTTTTTCAAGAGTTGATTCAATGACTGCCGTTGTGTATCTCCTTCTGTCTTCTCTTCGTTTCTTCTTGATTAATTTGTTTAGTTCAGCCTCTTCAATTTTCTCCCTCGTTGTTGTCGGTGGCTTGAGGTTTCTGCGTTTTTCCATGAGATTTTTAGTCTCATCCGAGATTTTGCTAATGGGTTGTTTGCCCATTGGCTTGAATGTAGAGGCTACTTCAATTATTGACGCTGTCATTTTGCTGCTTAGTTCGTTGATGTTGGTGCTGTCTTGTTCAGTAAGAATTCTGAATCTGTTCTTCAATTCGAGCTTGAAAGATTGAACGTGCTCTTTTGGTATGTTTAGAGGCTGCGGTTTTGTATGGAACATTTTCCTGCGTTCTTTATTGGTGTTTATTTGTACTTTACATCGTACCATTCTGTGGTCGCTGCCTACATTGACTTGATTTAGGACTTGGATGTCCTTGACGATATCGTTTTTGTCCGTTAGGATGTAGTCTATTTCGTTTCTTGTTTCGTGATTGGGGCTCCTCCAAGTCCATTTCCTACTGGGTCCCTTCTTGAAGAAGGTGTTCATGATTTTGAATCCATTAGCCGTCGCAAAGTTTACAAGATCTTCTCCTCTCTCGTTGCGTATTTTGTATCCAAATTTGCCGACGCAATTTTCATTTCCTTGTCCTACTTGTGCGTTGAAGTCTCCCATGATAACATTGAAGTGTTTTCTGGTGCCTTGGAGTAGAGAGTTCAAGTCATCATAGAAGTTGTCTATTTCTTGTTGGGTTGATCTCGTCAGCTGCTTAAAGACAATCATAGCTTCTACTGCCTTTGTTACAGCCTACATTGTTGATTATCAATACCTGTTTCACTGCAAGACTAAGAAGATTCAGGTTAAAGAGATATTTCATCAGCCCCACAAGAGAGTCACATTGTTGTAATTGGGTCGATACATTCAAGAATACAAATATTAATCATTTTTTTTAGTACCAATCAATGCATTATATCCTATATCCTAAAACACCTTCAAGGCTAACTAAGACAAAACAATATGATATAGATTCTAAAGTATTAAGTTGTCCCACATTAAAAATGTAGTTATATATATTCGACTAATTATAAAGCATTAGCTTTCATTTCAATTTTCGACTTATGATTTATCATATCAGTTTTGATAAGATCAACCCCAGCCTTGGAGATGCTGTCCTCAAAGGAAATCAGACTATTGTTTTTTGTATGTGTTTGAACTCTGTGAATATGAAGTTTAAGCCCTCAAAAACATCAATTTCATATTCCAACAACTGATTGAGGATGTCCTTCAGGGTCATTTTCCAGGCTTATATTTTTGGAACAAAATTTCTGTTACCAACTTTTCTTTCTGAGCAAGTTCCAATTTGTTGATGATGAGAACTTGAAGGATGTTGTGGGAACTGATACAAAGATAACTGTTTGAGCTCTTGCTTCGTATTTACAGATTTACAAAACAACAGTAGAGTGTCACAAAGCATATTTTTGATTTGATAATCAGGAATTTCAGGTGGGACAACCTAACATCTTATCCTATTTCAAATTTTAAAATCTTAAAACACCTCCGAGGCTAATTACTAAGGTAAAACACGGAGTGTAATGAATTCTAAAATGTATTGTGAAAAAAAGCTTTAAGAGACTATTCAATCAAGATTCTTATATACTGCCTGCAAAACAATGATTAGCAAGAGATCATTGCTTCATGAATAATTGGTGTACGTCTGTATTTGAGTGTACATACATACATACCTATATACACAAGAGTGTGATGTGAGTATATTAGAGAAAGATTTTAAAACCAATGATTTTGTGGGATCCCTGAACATTTCAATAATTTCATGAAATCCTTAATTCCACAATCGATGTAGTAATGGTTAACAAGCTTGCGATGCAGACCATTAATACTGTAATAAGTTGGATCCTTACTGGCCTTGAATCAAACTAAGCTAAGCTGAATATCAAGTATAATTTCCTTCAGTACGAAAAGGGTAGACAGATTTCACAAAATTTCAGTGGTTTTATAATCCTACAGTAATATCTAACCATATAATGAGCATATATGCAAATTTTTCTGTTTGCTTGTTTGTTGCTGACGCATTTCATTAGTTGAGTTACCTTATTATTATGAGATGGCAATTACGTCATAAACTTTGTCACGAGAACTCTTAAGACTTGAAACGTCTGATCATACAATAATTTTAAGTTGAGTTTAAATAGAGTTGAGTTGAGAGATGAAAAATGAATTATCGAAAAAAAAAATTACCCTGTTGCTCCAGGCTCCTTAGTGCCAATCTATATACAAATAAGCCTGTCTTTTTGGACAGGTATATTCTAGTATATATATATATATATGTATTTATTAATAAGTGGATATATATAATCTGGCAGAATGATTATAAATTGTGTTTTATTATATAGAAACTTATTTGAAATGATCTCCCATCATTACACGGTTAATGTATCACTCACCCTAGTCATCGAAAGTAGAATAAACAATTAAGGAAATGCAGGTTTGATTCCTGCAGCAGCCCCATTCTCTTTAATGGTTTATTCTATCTATGTTATCTAGGGTGAGTGATACATTAACCGTGTAATGACAGGAGATCATTTTGAATAAGTTTCTATGTAATATGACGCAATTTATAATCATTCTGTCAGATCATATTTATCCACTTATTGATAAATACATACATGTATATACACTACAATGTACCCATCCAAAAAGACAGGTTTATTTGTGTATGGATTGGCACTAAGGAGGGTAGAGCAACTGGGTAATTTTTTTTTATATATGTGTGATACTCCTAAAAAATTTCCGATCCGAAACCCCCACCGGATACGCAGGCATACTATTAATACATCAACACTTCAACCCCACCACTGATATTCATCAAGTAAGGTTATGTATGCATCTTATATATAATTTCACATATAAACATTTATATGCAAGGACTCTACACATCCTCACAAATCACCCAAAGAGATTGACACTGAACTATTACCTAGCTTCCCAATATCCATGACAAGCGATTCTTAAGAATGCCCATCTCCTTTGACGAGTACAACCAATAAAATACCTGCTATTACTTCAAGCAAGACAGTTATTTGGACTTTTGTATTACTGGCGGCTAGTAAGAGCAACACTGCATATGGGTCACAGGTTAGATATCTGCAGCAGCCCTATTTTCTTTGTTTATTCTATTTACGTTGCCTAGGCCAAATGATACATTTTCCATGTGATAACGGGAGATTATTTCAAATAAGAGTTTCAATATAATATAAAACAATTTATAATCATATATATATATATATATATATATATATATATATATATATAGAGAGAGAGAGAGAGAGAGAGATATTATTGTGTCATCCGCAGACAGCTGTTCTGTTGTATTATAACTCTTCAGTGTGGCTATAGACAATCCATTATCCCATCCAGTACCACAAGGCAGGATTGAAACCTTCGCTTCAGACCCAGAGGCCAGTATCCTACCGCTGAGCTACAGAACTGGACAGTAGGGCTGAATTTAAGTGATATATTCATTTTACCTTAAATTCCCCATCCACCAGAATGCTCTATTCCTATGGAAGAGCATTGCATAATGCTTATAATGAACGAGTTACCTCACTATATATATATATATATATATATATATATATATATATATATATATATATATATGGAAGAGCATTGCATAATGCTTACAATGAATGAGTTACCTCACTATATATATATATATATATATATATGATTTTTTTTAAATACAAAAGTAATCATTTTCAGTGATTCTTCAGCAATATTTACTGAGACCTACAATCTATTAATAACACTGAGTGGTGCCCTCAAACACTTGAGGACCAAACGCCCCCCCCCATTGTCTACCCCCTGACCGACCCGAAGAAGGTAAAGATAACAAAAAGGTAGACATTGGATCAAACAGCAAATTAACGAACAAGTCAAACACCTTGTTGAGGATTGCCAAGATCCACAACCAAATGGGGGACAGGTTGCCTCGGCAGAGAAGGGAGAAGAAACAAGTCTGGTTAGTCATTCAATAGAAACCATCACAGGACCGACATCTTCAGGCAGCATGCTGCGTTGGGGTCGATCAATTATGAAATTGGAAAAAAGGAGCGATCAATGGTTGATCAATTATTTCTCCTCGCCTTTTCTTGGGTAGCGATAACTAAAAGAGTTTTGATTTTTTTAGAATCAAGAATTCTGCTGGACCCAAATTAAAGGATCAATTTGGCGTTAATTTGCATTGTAAATTGACCCTCCCCCAACTAAGAACCTATCGCAGGGGGAGTTTTAAAGAGTAAATATTGAAAATATCAGGTCACTGACTTTGTTGGTACTGTCTGAATGTGTGATATATATATATATATATAGCCAGTCAGCCGGACCAACTTGAAAACTGAAGAGACCCTAGTTCACAGTTTTGGTTGACGGTTTCTAATATGAGAGAGGTGGGAAGAGGGGAAATGAGGTGGGGGCAGAGGCAGAGAGAGGGTGTTCATTCCATTTCTCCCTTTTCTTGATGAAGTTTTAGTAAGTTGGTCTTGCCCAGAGATCTTTAGGTCTGGAGGAGACAAACTGGTTGGCAGAGGACATTACTAATACTGACCAGTGCAACTGACCGATCACTCTGAAAAATGAGATACCGGGTGTATAGGGGTTGGAGGGAGGTAAGTAATCACCTGGACAGGTGAGGAAGTTTTTTATTGAGGTCAAGAAACAGCTAATTAGGCAATCTGAAGTGAAGGGTCTGACAGGTCAAAGAGTAGAGAAGAGAAATTAATTCTAATGACATCAGGTCATTTATTTACCTACATGAGAGAGAGAGTATTGAATAGATACATTTAGGGGCTTAACTGCCTGGGGTGGGGGGCTCGGAATAAGCAACGGGGTGGAAATCTATCACAATCTGATCAGCAGAGGTGTGTGTAGAAAAACTACGGCCACCAATTTTGAGAAAGATTTATAGTAAGGATGGAATAGATACATGTGAAGTAAAAACGTACAGTATTGACAAAAATAAGAAAAACCTTCTTTTTTTTTTTTCAAAGAGAAATTGAACTGAAAAGTCCTTTGATGATACAAAAATCTAAAGTCAATAAGATTTGGGTAAGTTCTCCCCCATGCATTGTTCAATAGTTATTTTCTGATGGGAAAATTTTGACAAATCTTTAGTTGTCTCCCACCGACACTATTAGGCAGAAGAAAAGCAGAGATGGACTCTCAAAAATTGATAAGTGATGGGGGAGTTGGAAATTTTTATCAAAATCAAAAAGCAGAATGCTGGGGTCTGAAGATGGCAATTAAGCACCAAAGAGTACTTAACAAGGCTAAGCTTATTGTCCATAATTTTGAATGTTATTCAAACAATCTTTATGTCACCATTGGCATTTTCAACTGGAAAACATCTAAAATAGAATAGAATAACATATCAAATCTGGATGTTATAAATGACCCAAACAAAATAAGGTTCCCAAAAGGTGGAAAAGCTTTTTCCACCCCAAAATCTAAAGTTCTGATGCCAATTTCCAAGGGCTTCAGTGCTGGAACACACTCATATATATAAGAAGGATAGAACCCTTTGCCAAAATGAAGTATAAAAACATTTAGATTCTCCAGAATCTATAAGTTATTTCCACTGGAAAACAACTTGAATTAGGTTTTGGGAAGAAACATCTAGATTCTGGAGAATCTGGATGGCATTAATAAGCCTGTCGAAATAAGGCCCTCAAAGAGGTTTTAAAAAAACTTAATTGAATCACTGTAGCTCTACAAATGGTCCACCTGAATCTAGATTTTAATAATAAACAATAATAATAAAGAAAATATGGCCCTAAAAAAGCCAAAAGAGCTTTTTTCCAAAAATAGAAAATAAAAGCATTTTTAGAAGGGGTCTAGTGGAGTACAGATGCCAATTTCTAAGTCTGAAGACAAAACAATACGGCCAGGAGCACTGAAACATGCAAACATAAACGGAACAAATTTTAAAAAAATAAAATCCTCCACCACCTTTGGTGGCCACAGTTGTTCAACCCATTGAAGTTTTATTTGATTTAACAAACGAAGCGAAGTATTTCAAAGTATAGAATAAAATCTCAACTGAATACTCAACTTCGTACAATGCACTCATCCTTATATTACATGTACATACTTAAAAAAAAAAACCAATACAGTTTTATCAGCCAATCTTTTTTATTCACAGTTTCCTGGACACGTAGATCATAATTTAAGTAAAAATATTGGGGTCTTCCATCAAGCTGCCTTATCCAGCAAACCATCCCATAGTGAATAGCGCTATATTGAGGGACTCCTGTATAAGTTTTTCTTTTTATAATGGCACTGTAAAAATTTCAATGTAAAAAAAACAATGATTCAATAAATTTGATTGGCAATATTTTATGCCAGTAACATTTGCCAAGGGAGATAACTATTAAATGCGGATCAATGATTAACATACCTTGCTTATTTTTTCTTTAGAAAATGTGTAAAATTTTTTTTTAAAAATCCACGTCCATTCTTGTGGCAAATGAACAAGATATATATCCGTACCTTGCATAAATGAATCACTGTAGCTTGCTCGTGTACCAGAACTAATATTGAGAAAAAAATAAAAAGATAGATCTTTTATCTAAAATTATCTAATGAACACCAGCACAAGATTTGAGCATTGTTGGTCCAAAATGACTGTGGAGATCCAAAAAGCACTACTTGGAAAGGAAAAAAAAATTTTTAGATGGTGCTTAGTGGTGTATCCATGCACATTTGTAAGGTTATAACCCCCAAAAAGGGACCATAAGCACAGAGAGACACACAGACACACATAGATAGACACAAATGAGCAAAGAGAGAAGAATCTATAGCCCACTTTGCTGGTTGGTCAGGCGGGCCATTTGTGAGGCTGCAATGCAAAACAACATTACGATTTAGATATTTTTAAATACTGTGCAACTGCAACATTTGAATATTGCAGGCATTTTTTGACATCAGTGGTAAACTAGTAATTCAATAAAAAGTATCAAATTTTGACGATTTCTCTGTTTTGTTAACATTTATTTTTCAATGTAAACAAAAATTTTCTCTGTCAATAAACCCAGCCTGTTACCAAACACTTTCTCTTGAATTTCACTGAAAAAGCACCTGTTGTTTGCATTTTTGAAAAATCATTCACGCTTCAGTAATATTTGGAAAAACGTGTCTTGAAATTTCATCATTTAATGAATTTATGGAAGCACACCCCAAAACCGGTGACAATATTAGCATTGATGTGGGCGCAGCCGTTACACCCATGCTAAGAAACATTATCACGAGGGGAACCTCATCTCATGACAGGTGTGAACAATGTAAACACAAATCTTATCAGAGAAACAACACCTGAGAAATTTTCGTATCATTCATACCTATCTCATGAAAAACCCCAAAACCAAGGTATGTCGCTGAAACTCCCTGTTTTGTTCAGCCCGTGTTGTAATAAATAATTCTTTCTTTCTATTTTGACAGTCCAAGTTGAACTAAAACACGCAGCCTCAATATTCTTCCTAATGAAGTAACAAACTGCTTTCTACGCAATTTAGTTAAGCATTGGCCTTCTTCGATTGCACTCAAGATAATTTGTCCAACCTCAACTTCTTTGCAGAGGAAAATAATTTTGCAATACCGCGTTTGGTCAGTAGATGGTTAATTTCATGAATCGATTTTACAAAGACTCTATGGGGGAGATGGGGCATTTGGGATTTTACAAGACAGAGCTACTAGAGTTGAGATTCTGAAATGAAAACCGCACCACTAAAAAATGTATCTTCTGAAAGATAATATGAAAGAAAGTTGAGTGGCTTGAAGAGATAGACAATGTCAGAGTTCTTATCTGGCTTCAGGAGGAAAAGAATGAATCTTTTCCCTGACTTACTAAACGAATCAGCAACTGTGATGAAACATGTAAGAGGGATGTATCAAAAGTTTAAGATTCACAAGTATATTTACTTACAACTAACAAATGTAGACACTAAAGGTGGTGGAAGGTTCTTTCTCTTCTTACATGTGTGTGTGTTCGTGTGTTCCAGTACTCCTGGCCATACAGTTCTGTCTACAGATTTGAAAATTGGCATCAGTACTCCACAGCACCCCACCTGGAAAATAGCACTTTGGCCTTTCTAGGGCCTTATTTCGACGAGTTTATCATTAATATCTAGATTCATTCGTGGGACTACGGTGATTCGATAAATTTATATAACTACTGCTGTGGAAACAACAGTAGCACCACAAAGCCTTCATTAAATGATGACCCAAGGGTCAGGCATGGTTTCGGGCTGAAGTATCATCAACACTAACCCAGTTACACAGCGAGATATTGCCAGATCCAGGTAGATGAAGCCTCTGCCTGTTTCTGGAACCTCTTTAGATACTTCTTTTTCACTGTTGGTGATAATCTGGGCCCAGTCAGGTATGCCAAGCTGATAACAAAATGTTGTCAGTAAATATGTCTATGTGGTTTACTGAACATACAAAACCTGTAACCTTTTATAACATTTCCTATTTCCTACAAAATATTTTTAATGCTTCTTTGTTTCTTTTAGTATTACATGATACAAAACTAATCTTGATAGTAGCAGTCTTTATTCAATACATAAGCATAAAACGACACAGAAAATTTCCATATTGCATAGGATATTCATTTTAGATTGATGTCTTTCAATCTAGATTTGAGGTTTATTCAAACCTGATGTTTCAAAGTCATTTAAGATTTTTCCTAACATATACATAGGGACATCAATATGTCAATAGCCTTTATTACATTGTCTCGTGTATACATTTCATACCTTACTTAATGTATAAGTTTTCTTAATTGTGAATCTTTTAATTATATTGCCTTGTGTATGCATTATATTTTCTTGTGTATGAATCTGCTATATAGCCTTGGATATGTAGTTATTTTATTGTTATTTTGTATGTGTAGTTATTTTTTCTTCATTTTAGTTATTAGATCGTTATTTTGGACATGTAGTTATTAGATCATTATTTTGGACATGTAGTTATTAGATCATTATTTTGGACATGTAGTTATTAGATCATTATTTTGGACATGTAGTTATTAGATCATTATTTTGGACATGTAGTTATTAGATCATTATTTTGGACATGTAGTTATTACATCGTTATTTTGTATATGTAGTTTTTATCATTATTTTTTATACGTAGTAGAATAGTCTAACGTATACATGACATCTGAGGGAGAAAAATTTTACCATAAAAAGTTATGATGTATAGCAATAAGATAAAAAAAACTAGTCATAATCAATAAAGAAATTGCTTCATCTTCAAGAAATGCAAGGCTATTACACGGTTCCTGCACCTTATAGACAATAAAATTCCATGACTTTTCCATGTCAAAATTATGAAATTCCATGACCAAATTCATTGTAGTTTATGCTCAATTAAATCCAATCAGTGCCCATCCGGTCGTTTGAAAAGCACACAATGGAAGAGACAGAAAAGCAATAATAACATACTTCAAAATCATTGTGATTATTAACAAGAATATACCTTTAAAAAAAAAACATGGTGTTATTTATGTATGGATTGGCAATGAAGAGCCAAAAGCCAGTGTAGTAGGTAATTTAATTACAAAAAAAAAATTTAATAATAGTTTGTGTAGACAAATAATCATATAACATATTTTTAGCTCAGATAATAAATATCATAAAATGATATTTATTGTCAGGGCAAGATATATGTCATATGATCATTTTTCTACCAATGAATTTTCGTATCAGATCTGATTTTTATCACAAAACTTTTTCTCGTAATAATAGTCATTGTAGAATCAAACAAAACTTGTTGGGAGATAAAACGGGAAAAATAAAATAGTCATTTTTTTTTTAGGAAAAACGAAATAATTTATCATCTTTAAAAAAAGTAGCTAAGAAAATTGGCCATTCTTCCGATTTCAGAGAAATACATGGTAGAAAACAAAACGGTGGTAAACTTTGGAGCTGACAGTTGGCAATACGACTGTAAATATGTACCCCATTTAGACAGTCATTCCAAGTTTAAGTATCATTAGAAATTATTCTTTTATTTGAATTTCCGGCTATTTACTCCAATGGTTAGAGGGAACCCAACCTCAAGTGTTGAGATAAAAAGCAACAAGAAAAGATGAGTGTGGCCAAGAGTTTAAAAGAAGGGAGAAAAAGATTGGTGTGACAGTTTGCATCTACCACACACTGATGCCCTTGAGGAAGGCATGTATCTATCTTTCCCTGTTAACCAGATGGAAATCAAAGAAGGAAAACATTGCTGAAATTAGACAAACCTAAGTATTCTATTAATTGAATCACTGTAGCCTCACAAATGGCCTGGCCAACCAACCAAGTGGGCTACGGATTCTCCTCTCTAAGAATGTCTCTGTGTGTGTCTGTGGGCTCTTACTCACATCTTTTTACACCACAACCTTGAAAGTATGCACAAGTACACCACTATGCACCATCTAGAAACTTTTTGTTTCTTAGAAGAAAAAAAAAAGAAAAAAAAAGTGCTTTTTGTTGGTCTCTAGTTATCATAGACCAACAATGCTTAAATCGTGTGTTAGTATTTGTTTGGGATGATTTTAGGTGAAATATCTATTTTTTGAGATTATTTCAGATAGAATATCAATATTTTCAGATAATTTCACATGAAATATCTATTTTTTGAGATAATTTTTCAGATAATTGATCCTGGTTCATGTGCAATTATTCATTTATTCAAGACACAGATATATTTCAATTACTTTTTACCATCATCTTAATCCATTGCTACTGTACATTGACAGTCCAAGTTGAGTTGTGCTAAAAACCAAGATGAAGGTTAACACTTCATCCTATGATAAAAATAAATTGATGAAATAAACATGAGAAGTTCAAACAAGTACATAATCTTAACTTGATGTTGCATAGAGACAGTTTCACTGAAACACTGACACATACCTTGTATAAATTAAACACCATAGTCTTTGTGTGCATCAAAACTAATGATCTAAAATCACCTCAAAACAATACCAGCACAAGATTCAAGTACTGTCGGTCCAAAATGACCATAGAGACCAAAAAAAACACTTTTTTTGAAAAAATGATTTAGATAGTGCCTAGTTGTGTAGTCATTAAAATTTTCAAGGTTGTATTTATAACTTTTTCTTTTGCCAATGAATCATTTTGCATTATGGATGATATTCTGCCTTTTGTTTCTGATACAATGATTATTTATTTTTGTTTCAGACATTTTAGCAGGGATTAACTTGAGAAATCAATTGGGAACAAATATTTTTTGATATAATTGATTTTTTCATTACAAGAACGAATGCAGCGAAATGCTGCCAAATACTTTTAAAAATTTTATATACACCGTCGCAGGTTTTGAACAGAGTCTCTCAATAAATAAGAAAATACTATGCTACAGTGAGATTGTAAAATCCCTAGTTTCCTAATCAGTTTAGTAATGGTTAACGAGCTTGTGATGCTGACCATTACTACTGAGGCCTTGTGTCAAATTAAACGAAACTCCATAAATATAAAGTATATTCTGTATCAGAATTTAGTATGGATATGTTGCAGTATGATCGTGAAGCTAGAGATTTCGAGGGATCCCGCTGGGATTTTGTGAAATTTCTCAACATTTCAGGAATTCCATGAAATCCCTAGTTTTACAGTCAGTACAGTAACAGTTAACAAACTTTATTTCATGGGCCGGGAGCCAAAATATGGTGTATTGGTACACTTAGGGTACTAACCTCAACCATACATTACGATTTCATGTACGTTTTGTGGGTATGAAAATGGTTGATGGACCTTAGGCTCACCTAGTTGAAGTGATTAATCAAAGTTTGATGAAATTGGTCATCTACACATAGAGAGATGATGTTCTCTTTCCTCGCCCGCAAGTGCATTTGTGAGTGGGTGGACAGGCCATGGAAGAAATGGTTAAATTTGAGGGTGAATACATGTGCAATGACTTAGTTATAATTAGAAAAAATATACTTTCACAGTTTTCCATCTTGGATTTCTTTGTGTGATGACACACTTGAACTGGCATGACCTTCAAGTATTTTTGGACATAGTTTTGGCACCCCCTAAAGACTCATAAACAATCATTTTTAGTACCACTTTTGGTACCAATATTTCCCCTTTCCCATAATGCTATAGTCAGTATTTACTCCATGCCATCTTAGTGACAACTATTTCAATATTACCATCATGTCTTCTTCCTACAGTGTCTCTTTGAAAATATTTTAAACAATCCAACTTTTCCACCAAAAAGACCAACAAACTCATTGCGTTTTTTTTATTTTATGTTTTCTAATCTATTTTCTCAAAAAACAAAAAATTTGCCAAAGTGACCCCCACTTTAGAGCCCATAGTTAGGTGGTGCATAGTGTACTTGTGCATACATTAAAGGTTGTGGTCCCAAAAGATGTGAGCAGGGGTACACAGACACACACAGAGACATTCAATGAGAAGAGAATCCATTGCCCACTTGGTTGGTTGGCCAGGCCATTCATGGGGCTACAATGGTTCAATTAATAAAATACTTTGGTTAGGGTTCGCGTCAGTATTAGGGTTAGCATTATGAATTAGGATTTAGAGCATTTCTAATTTTCCAATTATTCATTGATGTTATTCTAAACGTCATATCTTTATTTCCCCTGTACTTCTGGTAAGCTGGTGGATAGTAAATGCCCATAATAGTATTATCAGGCATTATAAGTCCACTGCTCGACAAAGACCTATCACATCTCCTTCCATTACGATCATGACTGTGTTACTATCTGCCAAATAAAACAAACTTTCTATCTCATCCCTTCATCCTGTGTCTGGTCTTTTCCTACACCATTTACTGTGCAACGGACACTAACTGGTTAGTATTTTGCTCTATCTGTTGTCATTTTGTTCGTGCCAAGTGTCCAGCCCATCTATTTTTGTTGCTTAATTATTTGTATTATATCACTCACCCCAGTCCTCCCTCAGATCCATGTTGATCATTTTTAATCTCTTAATTCCTAGTATTGCTCTTTTCATGGCTCTCTGTGCGACTCTAAGTTGATTATTAGCTTGTTTTGTTAATTTCCACGATACGCATCCACAAGTCACAGCTGGTATTATGCATTCATTGTATACTTTATACTTTAAGCACATTGGCAAGGGACTCTTCAATATGTCTCTATTCATACCAAAAACTTCCCACGTAATCATTATGCGTTGTTTTATTCCACTTTCATGGTCTTTCTCTAACTTTATTTCAAATGCGTTTGCCAATCTCTTCAAAAGCCTCACCCACTATTCTCGTGGTCTTTTGGGGGGATTTTATTATTGAAAATTACTTCACATTTTGTTCTATCAATCTTTAACCCAATTTTTTTTTACTTTCTCCATTCAGATCAATCAACATGTTTTGTAATTCTTCCAATGCTGCTGTCATCATAGGAATATCACCAGCAAATCTCAAGTGATCTAAATATGCTCTATGTTTACTCCCATTCACTTTCAGTCAGTTTTCTGAAAGATGCTTCCAAGGCTTGCTGTAAAAAAAGTTTCAACAATAATGTATCCCCTTATCTCACTCCTTTTCCTGTCTTTATCTTCTTTGTATCTTTATGTAATCTGATTATTGCAGTGCCATTTTCATATGTTTTGAATCACTTATATGTAATTCTTGTTGGCACCTTGTTCTTACATTGATCTGAAGACTGACGTGTGTTCTAAAGAGTCAAATGATCTTTCATAATCTAAAAAGGCCAAAAAGAGAAAAACAAATCTGGCCTTTTAAAAAGTATTTGGCCATGAACTTTTTGGTTTGGCCATTTTTAATGATAATAAATAAAATGAAACTACGTTTGAAAGTGCATGTCTAATTGATTATCATTATTTTTTTTTTTGCATACACTCAGGGGTCAATACTCTAAAAAGTTTTGGGACCTCTGCTTTGGTAATTGAAATATAGAATTGTGGACTTTGTTACACGAATATTCTTGATAAATTTAGATTTTTTCGTGTCTACTGAAGTATTGCATTGATTTATAAATGATTCTCACACTTGGCCATTTCTGGACAATTTTTGCTGTTTTCCGGTGTGTTTTTAACCAGAAACAGCCCTAACTTCTAATCTTGAGCCTTAACATACACATTCACATACATACAGGCTAATGCAAACATACACACACACATACATACAAAACACTTAGTAGTATATTTTTAGTTACAAAGTCACTTGAAAAAAGTTGTACCTAGAGTGTTTACAGTGCTCCGTATAATCCACAGGCAACATCTGGCTACAAAAAACCCCTAAATGGTCAATTTTACATATCATTGACCACTGTTATCACATCAGTAAATAAAATCAAACGAATGTTATCAATTTCCGGCCATTTTCCAACAGTTCTGCATTGGGAATGAAGATTTTGAACATTTGTCCCTGTACACGCAAGTTAGATGGCCGTCAGAAAAGAAACTGCCAGTTTCTATTCACTTTTCAAAACAGTAACTGAATTCTTCCAAGATTCCAATTCTGATCTCCCCAGTGAACAAGTACGACATTGATGTATTTATTGAGTTCAATAAAGTTACTTCGCAATTGCAAGGAAATCAGGCTAACCTTATCAAAGACAAATCAACCCTCTCTATGTTTGTATTCAAGTTGCATAACATGTTCTGTCATGGGTTCTTACAGTATCAAAGCCTTTCTGAATTAGAAAAGGAGAAGAGCATATTGGTTGATGATCTTCAGGTGTATTCTGCACACCTGGAGGAGTTACACAAAGATAGATCTGACAGATTTCAGGATCTTTTTTTTACTTAAACTACCAGACTGGGTGATCAATCCATTCTTCGATATAAACAATGAAGAATGTTGAAAGAAGAATTAGTTACACTACAAAAAAAAAAAAAAATGACATTGAGCCGAGGCCAAAGTTAAAAATATCATATCAAGATTTTTTGGTTATAAAAAAGCATTTCTGGCCACAACCCTGCATTGTGGAACCGAGTCAAGATGTACTTTATTGCGATCCCAATATCAACATTAGCAGAATGGGGTTCCAGTGCAGTCACTTACCTACTTTCCAAGCAATAAAACAAACTTAAAACTATTAAACATGGGATTCTTAGAACACTCCTTAGTGTCTTCCAGCCTGATACTGAAAAGCTAATATCCCTACATCAAGGACACCCCCTCCCATTAAAACTGTGAAGACAATGTCACTATAGGTGCAAAGTGAATCAACCATTCTATATAGCTGAAACAGTTCAATATATTTGTTCACTTGGTTCAGTTTTCTATATGAAATATAGATGTGCGTAAAATTTAGTTTTTGTTAAGTTGTTTTGAATTTTCAGTAGACAAAATTAAAAGCAGTGTCTGTTCGTGATGTGACCCAGCAGCCCCCAAAAGTTTGGAAACCACTGATCTAATGGTTGAGAGCATCTAAAATTGAAAGGAAAAAGCATTTCCTCCGAAAAGAATTCATAACTCCCTATCACATGAATCTTAACCTTGCATTTATATAAAATAAATTATAATTTTCCATTTATATTTGGAAATGCTCAGACAACAATTTGGGATACTGAACCTCCCCAGAGTCAAGCAGTCGTTGAGATGTGCTTAAATTGCAGGATATTCATTTTCATTAAGCAAAAAAAGTTTTTTTTTCATGTGAGCACGAATGCAGACCCCATAGAAATCAACGATTTTTTTCCCTTCAAAATTCGATCATAGATGCTGATTTCGAATATACCTCTATTTTTCCACAGTGATGCATAGTTCACAACTTTCAAGAGCATACATTATCCTTACAAATCAGGCACTAATAGACTTGTCCAAATATTTAAAAAGTTACCTCCCTTTATGGCTAGATTATTTTTTCATTTTCATTTCCAACTAATTCTGTAGCTATATATGTTAAGTATGCTAGAAAAATCATACAAAGGCTCCTGAAATGTCAAGTACAAAAACTGAAAAGACGGTTTGGCATATCGGATGCACTGTTTCCATCTTACCTAGATATCTTATTAAAAAAAATCACAATAATTATACTCTTTATTTATTTTCAATATCGCGTTAATTCCTGACCAAGGCATTGTAAGATTATGCTTTTAGGAGCCTTTATATGAATTTTCGAGAGCACTTAACATTTCAAGAGCCTTCGTATGATTTTTCAAGTGTATCTCTTATTCTAACTAATAAAGTCGGCTGGAAATGATCGAATGAAAAAAATCTAGCCACTTTCAGCAATTTATTAGCCACGAAAAGAGATAGCTTGTTTTCAATATACATACAAGTATTTTTGTGCCTGATTATTTGCAAGGATTACCACATTACTTTATGATATAGTAAGTAACATTAGAGCATTCAATTCAACAAGTGGATTTGATACTAATTTTTTTTTTCTGTGCAGAAGGCACAAAAATTTACAGTACAAAGGCTTTAAATTGTAATTTGAAACCTACAATCATTTTCCAGGACATTCCCCTCTTCTTGACAATTTTATCCTAGGGTAGGGGGCCAGGGTCAGGATTTTTTTCTTTTTTCACCAGCATTCAACACTAACTCTGAACAAAAACACGTGTTGCTCGAACAAAATCATCAAACAGTAATTCTTGTACAATGACTTTAGAGAAAGTTTAAAAAAAGAAAAGTTCGGTTTTTTCTATAAGTTATTCAACACGAGGGGGTTTGAAAGAATAGAAAGAAAAAACACTTTTAAAAGTTCAAGAAAATTAATTTAAAAAAAAGACGATTGTGAAAGAAGTTGTTGAGAAAATTGAGTAAATTTTTGACCGTTTTAAAAATGCCGAACTGTTTTGGTTCCATGAGGCTGATTGTCCAAGGAACGGATATTTTGTTATTTCCTTTTCTCTAGAACTCTGAAATCAAATGCAGGGTCGGTTGGCTCTGGGGGTCCCCGGCGCCCCAGGTAGGCTCAACTTCGGCGCCCTTCAGATTATATTCTTAAGGAAACAAATCTGACTCATCTTTACAAGGAAGTAAAGTCGGGGATTCCCCGTTTCTTTTTTTTTTTTTTTTAAATTTGAATAAACTTCTTACTTATTCTGCAGGATATCGGACGAATATACTGATCCCGACCCTCCATGACGAGGACCATTTTAAAACGGGTAAGATAACAATTGCCGTTATTCTATTATTTCGATCGTTCATCTTTAATCCGTTCAATTTATTCAATCACCTACCCTGATTGATTTTTTTTTATAGGTGGAATGGAAAATCCTACGGTCTTCAGTAGTTGGCGCCCTGGGCGACTGCCAGAGTCGCCCTACCTTGTGGTCAGCCCTGATCTAAGATGCCGTCAATTATTATTATTATTTTTTTTCAAATTCTTTTCTTTTTCTTGGGGGTATTATAAATCAATTAGTCAAATGAAAACCTACCTGTTTTAACGGTAAAAAGAGCCAAAACGAAATCAACCGAAAGAGTGAACTTCTTGAATCATTTCTTCCTTATGACATCAGGTGTGGAAAGAGTTTTTTTTTGTGTGTAAGTCTCTTGTCTTTTTTGTTGTTGTTTTGTTAAAAGTTCCCATGTAAGTAAAGTAAATAGAAAAAAAAACTTGTGTGTACAAATACGATCAAATAACCAGGTGTCCGTCCAATAATTATTGCAGAGTCCGTTGTTTTTTCTCTTTCTTAATTTAGAGGGGAAAAAGAAAAACCAAGTCGAAAAACAAGAAACATTAAAGTAACCCCCCCAAAAAGGTATTAAAAAAACACAACATAAGTTTGTTTGTTTTTTTTTTATGGTTTTTCTGTTATTGTTTTTTTTTTAATACCTTTTTTTTAACTTTTCTGTTCTGTTGGGTATTTTTAAGAACTTTTTCGTGGGTTATTTTTTCTTCTTAAAATACCCAAGTTGTTCGTTGTAGTCGCCACTTTCTAGACTTTAAATAACTTTTTTTCCCCATTTTTTTGTAGGTATGTTTGTAATTCAGTGCCAACAATAGTAATTAATTGTATTCTCAGTACTTACAACAGGCTTGTTTTTTTGTTTTGTTTTCTTTTCCTTTCAAAAGTACTTACTTTACTTTTTGCATAAAACCCCAAACATATGACAATCACCCCGGATATAGATCACAGAAGATCGATCTTCCTCTCTTTTTTATGTATTGAATATCACTGATCCGTAAAAGAAAAATGTTTGGGGTTTTTGCTTTCCTTTCTTTTACCCTCTTCTTCGTCCGATTCTGAGATTTCTTGAATAAAATGTTTTTCTTTTTTTTTTTTCAAAGTTAATTTTAAAATTAAAGACGAAAATTTTGGTCCTTTTTTTTTTTTTTGGTCCAAGTACCAAGATAAACACACGCACAAAAATAAATAAATAAGGAAGGAAGTCTTCTTCTTGTTTCTGGATATATATATATATGTGTGTATATATATATAACTTTTTCTTCACCTCTGTTTTTTTTCTTTTCCTGTGTCTTTCGGATTAAATTTTTTTACCAGAAGTTGTTAACTGGACAGTTCAGGAATCAGGGTTAGGAAGAAGACAAATAGCGCGGGGGGGTCACGGGGGAAGAAATAACAGTCCAGGTCGGGGGGTAAAACGGGACATTCACATTCGGTTAGAGGGAAAGAAAGACCGTGACAACAACTGCAACAAGTTGCGAATAATTAAGTTTTTTTCTTTCCTTTTTTCAAAATAACACATTTGTTGAAGATAAGAGAGTTACATAGCAAGGGGACATAACCCAACTACCTACCTGACCTGCCTAGAAATTACAACTTGGATAACTTGTTGAAAAAACCTGTCACCAAAACTATAAACGTAGGTTTTTCTTCGGTTTTCAAGCCGGTCTGGCTGACTATGCGAACGAATCCAGATCGAAAGGCTCTAAGACAAGAACTGTCAGCCAAAAAAAAAGACAACTGTGTAATACTGACTATTGCAATTTACTATCATGATCAGTCAAAAAATGATCAGTCAAAAAGACAACACTGTTGTAAATATATTTTAACTGAATTAGTAATAATAAAGTAATTTCATTTTGTATTTTTTTTCTCTGTAAATTTGAATGAATAAAAGTTTTGAAGTGATTTTATCAGATTACGCAATTAGTACAAACTTGGTTGAAATAACACTGTAGTACAACTTATTACGACCGAATTTGTACTAATCAAAGATTAAATAAATACAAAACTTTTATTCATTTGAATTTATAACAAATAAAATAATAGATTGAATTACTCGATTATTACTAATTCATTTAAAATATTAGTACGCCAGCGTTATCTTTTTGACTGATGCCTTTTGACCAAATGTGGTTGTAGCTTGCAGTAGACTGTATTACACGGGTATCATTTTGATTGATGCTTTCTATTTTGATGCCTTTTAACTAGTCACAACGTATGTATTTATCACACGTGCAGGCTGCATCAATGAAGCTATAAGTTTATGCTAAATCACTATTTTGTACCTGTCTATCTTTAGAAAATTCAGTCTGCGTAGTGAACCTCGCTGAAACAAAAGGTGAGAGAAGTAACTTATTCATTGATCACCCCTTTTCCAATTTTTTTTTACTTCATCATGCCTATCTTGGCCTGCTGCTGAAAGATGTTAGTCATGTGACGGTTTTTGTTGAGTGACTAACCAGACCTGTTTATTTATTTAGTTTGGCTGAGCCTGGGGCCTTCCTCGTGATTGAAATAGTTTAAGGTCCAAGTTTAGTAATTCGGTCCCTTAAAAGGAAGAAGTGCATCCCTCCTTTCAGAGTTAGTTGTATTACCTCATTCTCTCATCCTATACTCCAATGACTCTGGCCCTGAATTACCTAACCATGACCTGCCCCTATCCCTAACCCTAAACCTATCGTGGCACAACAGGAATGTCGGCAATGTTGGGGTATGGCATTTGAAAGCATTACTATCAATTCTGTAAGACGGACTACACTTTTTTTTAGGGACTTCACTTGTTCCTTATTGTGTATTTCCTACTGACACCCGTGGTTGGTATTCAAGCCTAGGTAAGAGTCCTGGATTTCAAATGCAGATTTTCATAACCGGCAAGTTGGTAATTGTTTGGAAGAGGTTCACAAAAAATAGGAGGTGGCTACAATTGACATTGTGCATTATAATAGCATAAATTACGCAATCATTTCAGAGCAAATGCGAAACTGTCTTTTTCTTATTTACATGATTTTGTTTGGAGAAATTCTGTTAGAAATGTCAAAGAAAATTCATTTAATTGTTTTATAATTGTATTTCAACTATATATTCATTCAAGCTGAAAAAAAAAAAAAAAACATCTTTTCTGGTGAATTGAAACCCCACCCCTAAACACTTACCCTAACCCTGAACATCAACTCTAACCCTAAGCCTAAATTATATCAAATTTTAAGTTGAATTGAATTCAAAGTTATATTTGATAAAGTTCAGTTCTAAACGGTCAATTTTTCTGCTTTAATTTTTTCTGTAATTAGTTAGTAGCAGCTACTTAAATAATTTTGTCTATACTAATTACTTCCCTTTTTTTTTTTGCGAACCCCATTCAAACAATTATCAACAGGTCCTCCCTACTTGGAGAGTCTGTATATTATAATTTTCTCATACCAAATCTCCTCTCTTCATTTTCACCTTGTGACACACTAAGATGAGTTTAGTATCTGAACCTAGCTTAGTCTGGCATGAGACCAAAGGCTGGGAGTGAGATGTAGGATTGTTGCCTCAAAAATCATCATTCAAATCCTAGCTTTTTAGCTGGATTTGAACACTGACTAGATCAAGTTAAGAAAAGTTTGAAAGAAGCATATCCTTTGTAACTGAATTTGATAAAATACAGGTCAATGGTCAAGTTTTCTATTTCCATTTGTTCCTTAACATGTTGATAGCAACAGCCGCATAAGTCAGCGTTGTTACCTTCCTTGGATATCGTAGTAAGTAAACCAGTAGCAAACCGTTTACTAAGGGGCCGAACTTCTTTCCAGAAACCGCACTATTTAACATGTACCTGGATCTTGAATGCTGATTTTCACAGCAGACAAGTCCTCCTCACTTGGAAGATTATGTAACGCAATCTTCCCATCCCAAATCTTCTCACTGCAATAGGAAATATCTAAGCTTAGCTTAGTCTGCCACAAGGTCAAATGCTGGGAGGGAGAAGGGTGTTGTGTCAATCCTCCTAATGGGGAGGGGTTTCCAACCTTGAAAACTATCATTTAAAATCTTGGCTTTTTTACCTGGACCTGAATGCTGTCACCTGTTCCTTGCATGAATGAATTAAAGTAGTCCATGCACGTACCATAACTGCATATCTGAAAAAATTATCTGAAATTATCCAAAAATAATAGAGTTTTTATCTAAAATTATCTAAAAAAAATACCTGCTCAAGATTTGGGAATTGTTGGTCGAGAATGACCATAGAAACCCCAAAAAGCACTTTTTTGAAAAAAAAAAAAAAAAAAATTCTTCACTGGTACTTACTGATGTACTCATATGAATTATCAAGGTTGTAGCCCCCCCCCCCAAAAAAAAAATTTTGACCCGGGGGATGCACATATAGACAAAGATGAGCAGAGAAGAATCACTAGCCCACTTGGTTTGGTGGGCTAGCTATTTGTTGGGCCACAGTGATTCGATTACTGATGCTTATAGAGAAATATGCAACTACCTTAGCCACAGAGCAGAGGAAGATACTTTTCATAATCACTGGTAGAAACATTTCAAGTCCAGGTGTAATCTCTGAGTGATTAGACAGTATTATAATGTCATTTTTCTGATTAGCGTGCTTGTAAAATCTGATACATCAAAATTATACATTTAATTACACATTTACCTTTCTTTCTTCCTTTCAAGAAAATAAAGGTACCAAAAGTCATTCAGAGGCGAACGGATAATTTTTCATTAATAAGTATAATAAAACAACATTCATGAGATATTAAGGCAAAAATGAAATTAAGAGCCTGTCTTTTGTTTGCACCATGAAATTCATTAGGGTGCTGCGGAAAGAGTGTATCTAATATGCCAAACTGACTTTTTAATAAAGAACAAAAGACGGGCTTTTAATTCAAATACTGAACATCTGTTGCCATCGAAGGAGGTAAAGAGATCTACCCTTTTATATGTGTTTGTGTGTTGCAGCGCTCCTGGCCATACTGTTTTGTCTACAGACTTGAAAAATGGCATCAGTACTCCTTTAGACACCTGCTAAAAATACACTTTTTTTATAATTGAAAAAAATTAAGCTTTTTTGACCGGGGGGGGGGGGGACTTATTGATAACATCTAGATTCTTCTGAATGAAAAACTAGAAACATAAACATCTAGATTCTGGAAGCCTTATCAATGGAGCTAAAGGGCTGAAAATTCTAACATTCACTCCTCACCACGTCTACAAAGCAGTTTTGTTGTTTTTTAAAAATCCATACCACCCCAAGGTTTTTGGTTGGGGGATTCAATTTGCAATCCAAGTTCATGCTAAATTGTTCCTGACATTGTATCCGGGTGTGTTTACACTTGTTTTTCTGAAAATTTTGACTTTTTGCACAAATCAACACAAGGCAAGAGAAGTGACTCATTAATTGATCACCCCTTCTTCTAATTTTCTCATTGATCAACTCCAACACGGCATGCTGCCAAAAGACGTTGGTCACATGACGGTTTCTCTTGAGTGACTAACCAGACCTGACTTGGCTGTACAAACAAAATTCTGGGAAATAATGCTACGCCCCCCCTCGTTTCTATCAACAGAACAGGTTGTTAAAAATCCCAGACAACGGTATAAATTATGAACGACATGGTTCCTTTCATTATTTTTCTGTCCACGTCAGGTTGAATCAACGTCATGGCCTGGCCCAGTCTCATGTTTTTCTCCGCCTTTGTTTATAGTCATAACAACTGAATAATCATTTTTTTTTAAATTTCTATCGGGAAGCTTGCTTGGTAGCCCAAGGGATTTGCATAGCCTGACCCTGTCGTATGTTTTTGAATGGCCTCCGTTCTGTCTTTACAAACGATAGAACATCTCTCCTTCATTGTGTATGGTGATGATGGGATGCCCAGGATACCTAGGATGCCCATCTTGGTCCTGCTGATGTATTCCAGAGGAAAGCAGAGAGCTATAAATCAGGGATCGGCTTTGCTGCAGTCTTTTGGCAGTATGCTGTGTTAGGGGTGACCAATTGAAAAATTGACAAAAAGGGGGGATCAACAAATAAGTTACTTCTCTCACCTTTTATTGAGCAGTAATCACTAAAAAGACTAAATCTTCAAGAAAAAAAAGACAAAAAAAACAAATGAGCTCAAGCTCTGGACTAATTTAGCATAAACTTACATTACAATCTGCCCCCCCCTTCAAAACTTACTGGGGGGGGGGCATTTTTAAAAAACAAAAAAGGTTTTTTGTAGACATAATGAGTAAATGTTTAAATTTTCACTCCTATAGTCCTATTGGTATGGCCTGTACACATCAGACACATACGTATATAGCCAGCCAGACTGACTTGAAAACTGAAAAAAATATTTATACTGTTTATGTTCACTGGTTTCTTATTACTTTAGATATATTTAAAACAATCGGAACTGAAAGCTCTAATGACCAATAACATATTTTTATTTATTGCTGCGGTATACAAGTCATGTTGTCAACACTTCCAAGAGGGTCAAGTCTGTTCTCTTTCTGGAGAAGTTGGAAATGGCTTCTTTACATTGTTGGGAAATCTGCAATTCTATCTAGCCACAAAGCAAGCCCAAATGATGAAGAGAAAGATCCTCTTCACTTTGATTTTGGGCTCAGACTAAATCCAGCTGGAACATTTATCATGACACACAATACAGAAATGGCCAAGATTAGAGATAAAAAAAACTAATTAATTTTTAGTTTATCTTCACTTTGTATCATTTTAACTATATCAGATGATGACAGACAAGTTGCTAGCCTTTCTCTTGCTGAGATAGTTGCATATTTCCCACCAGTAACACATATATTGATTACCTACTGCAATGTTTATTTTTATCATTGTTATTACTATTATTGATTCAATAAAAACTGTAGAAGAACACAATTACATTTATCCTTTCAAAATTATCCAATCAAAAAATTGCAATCTTTGTTCCAAGTTCATCAATGAAAATATTCATTATAATTATGTATGTTCATCACTGGAAACTGCTGCATCTACATTCATCTGATAATCACAGGATCAAAGTTTTCACATATCTGAATACTTCATTCCGTTTGTCAAACATGTACAGGCAGATAGCCATGAACGGCCATTGACACTTTTCCCGCGAGGGGGGAGCTAAAGGATATATTTCAAGGGGGTCAAAATATATATTTGGAATATATATCTTAGCGGCAACCCAGTCACCAATGAAAAACAATATCATCTTTTTATATGGGTAATCTCATGTTGAGATTACATAAGATAATTCTACAGTACCATTATCATTCACTGACAATAAAATTCCAACTTTCAAACCTTCTTACCCTAGATGAGAAGGCTTGATCCAGAGAGGGGCAAAATTTTCTATTTACCCCCACCTAGCAGATGCCTGTATGTGTAGCTTACCTGACCTATAACAATTCAGGGGCAGTTTCCAATGCAAGAGGACCATCCAATTGATGACAAACACATCACAATTTTTGACCCTGGACATTTTCTACCCGTAACTTCTTGGATCAGGATGTCTGGTTTTCAGATAGCAATTTGGTAAATTGCCTTTGCTATAAACTTGCAAAGAGCATCTTTGCATATTGGCTATTGTTGTGATTCAATCCCTCCTTTCTTGCTGCAAAACAACTTACAGCATAGAACGTTAGTATCTTCACTCATGTGTTTATCTCCATACAATGCATGTGCAAAAGCCTTCAGTTACTGATGTAGTTTAGGAGCCACATAGTTCCCAATCCTATTCTAGCTTTTTCAGAGATAACATGAATTTTAGTTTCTTTGTAGAAGTTTGTGTCACCAGTTGGCCCTTGCGAATGGAACTACTCACAGTATCTTAATAAATGATCGCATGATCTCCCAGGGTATTTTAACATGTTGGCACCTTACACTGTGGTGATTTTTAAAAAAAAACATCTATCAATCTGTTTCTGGTAAATTTGATTTGGAATAACATTAGAGGATGTCACTCATAATACAAATACATTTGTCTTCTGCAACAATAAAAATAGCTTTATATCTAGCCAGAACAGCATCCTCATGAGGGCTTCACACACGCATTTGTGTATTCTGACATCTCTGTTGTATTGATATCCTTCTAACACAACATTAACTGAACGGTTCCACGAAGATGCCAGGCTCTGAAAGAAGATCCTTAAGCTCTGCATCTTAGAATCTCTTTCTGAGGATTGAAAGCAGAATGGAATGACCCCCTTGACACTATTACATCTGAGTAAAATTCCTTGTTCTTTCACAAGACTCTCATGACTTCATCATGTGGTGATTGACCAAATACCAGCAACACTATTCAAACATGTGTATCAGCCATGATGCTTTTACTCCTCTTCCGAATCTCAGCGGCTGTTGACATTCTACCGTGACGCTTGTTACTTGCAGACCTTTTGGAACAGTAATAAGAAATACAACTATTTTTAATAGACTAAAACAAGGCACGGAGCGGTTGAGAGATGTTATGATGAACAGCAACAAAATGAATGTAGTACTGACATTTAGTATTTACAAAATCGAGTCTTATTTTGGCAGCCATGTTCAATTTTTCATACAAACTGTATTTCTAAAGAGAAAGTAATAGCTTAAATTGCATGAAAATTCTCCCCAAGCAAAAAAATGTCGGTAAAGACACCTAAATCATCACAATTGATAGATTAGTTTACGAGATATTGCCAAGATAAGATTTCATGGTGGCTAATTTCAAAATAATGGTCAAAATGGTGAAAAACTGGATGCAATTATACTTTTTTTCCAGCTCTACAGAAATGGTTCATCCAAAAAAATTATAAAGGGAATTTGCTCCTAATTTGGTACCAAAATAATGTTCGGTTCATGAAATACTTTTCTTATCGAGTACACATGATGAGGGCCGAGCTTAGTCCTCTAGGGGAGGTAACTCCGAGTAAATATTTTGAGTTATTTCCCTTGTATTACAATTTTTGAAAGAAAATAAGACCTGATTGAAAATTAATGAATCTTCCGCTAACAGACGATTACGGGATCAGATGCAGAAGGGCAAAAGTGAATAAAAACCAAAGTTTATATTTCTGTCAATGGTTTCCTGATAATTTTCTTTTTATTAATTCAATTTTTTTGATTTTTCATCATCATTCACAACAAAACCTCACAGATAAAAAAAACATTAACATTATAATTACATTGCAAATAAATCCCCATCCCCTCCCAAAAATTTGTTTTTGATGTAGGACCTGTTGCGACCAATCAGTGGTGTTACAATCAAGTTTCTAAAATTTTTTTGTAAGCTTTTCATCCATGATGATTTTCCTTTTAGTTGGTTGTCCATATCAAATAATTCCAAACTCTCTAAAAATCATGCCAGCTGGAGTCGATCGGTATCCTTCAATTTCTTTCTTTTTTTCCCTCCAGGATGCAGATGAAGAAAACAGAACACTACAGCGTAGAAAAAGCCATCAGAAAAAAAACGAAAAACTATCGACATTTCAATTAAAGACTGTAATAGCAATATGGGAAAAAATCTATGTGTTTGGCTGAAGGAGAGAAAAAGCAGTACATGGCACTACATGCCAATCCTAAAACTACTACATTGACAACACTGTACAGGCATCCTCTTCCTTTCTCTTGTCATTGGTTTTATGATTTTTCCAAGGAGAAACTGATAGGAGCAGAAATTCTGGACTACTGGAGAATTTTTTAAATTGCTTTCAGATGAACTGAATCTACATTGACATATTTGGTTCTATGTCATTTGCACTATTCCCTTTGAATCACTTTTGCTACCCTGTCATGTTGACTTTTGTATGCCTCCTGAGCTAAATCACTACATAAGCAATATTTGTACTTTTGTTGTCTAATTTGGCTTTGACACAGTTCGTTCTAATATGCTATTACAAATAATTCCATTTTACTTTTCAAGTGTCCTTTTCACAACCTAAATTTTCCAACCAGTACCATTGGGTAGCCCTTGCTGGAGATCAAGCAACAACAAGCCTACTCAATACTCCAGTACTCAACTCATTATTCCAAATGATTTTTAGTAATGCTGTTGCTTGGATAGTTCCGTATTTATCTCAGCTTTCCAATATCTTCATGAGACTCTCCAGGGCTGTTCCGAGCATGTTGAGGATGATGGGCACAACTGTCACATTCAGGTTCCATATTTTCAGATTCAATTGATTCTCAGACTATCAAAGTATTGTGACGTGGAAATTTTCTGTGAGCATAATTTTCAGTAAACATTGTAAATAGCCATTTATAGTATTTTTTGGCAATTTGTTCCAAGTACAAAAATGCAGACCTTGGACATTCCATCATGTGTAGCTAGTAAAAAAAAATTTTTTTTAAATGATCTAAAAGTATTTTATTTTAACGACGTCACACTTCTTCCTTCCTTTCTATTTTGGTTGTTGAGCATCTCATTGATATGTGTGGACACTTTAAAAAACATCACAAAAACAACACACTATTGGGAGAAAATAATTTTTATACAAGATTCTTTCCCCAATTCTTCTTAAGGAACAATTTCACAGATCTCTTTTATTATTTTTTAGGCAATATAGTAAGACTGACAGACACTGAAAAAGTCAAAAACCATTACTACCAAATAATAATTTGGTATAAATAATGAATACCTAACTAAGGACAATTTGGGACTGTGAAGTATTTTATTCAATATCAAGTTATCTCCCTTACACAGGAGAATTGGTTTTATTTACTTCCAGTAAGGGGTCCACAGTTGATGTTCCGAGGCTTCTTCCACCTCATAAAACAATATGGCCACATTACCAGAAGCGCTCTCCAGCCTAAGGGGAATAGCTCAATACTGAAATGAGAATGCTCACTCAACATGGATTTCAAATTGTCTAACTTTGTTTTGGGGAATTTCAACCTTTCAGGATATTGAACTTTCAGTGCTGTGATTCTAATTTTTTCAACCATTTGGGATTCAGATCATTCGGGATTTCAACAATCAGTTTTATGGCATTGGGGATAGTGTTTTTAAGGATCATGATAAGCAATGCTCTCAGTTTCACTCAGTTGACTGCTAGAGCCCTGACATCCACAATGCAAATACAGATTTTAATATAGATTCATTTTTCTACTGGTAAGAAAAATGCTTTCCTGTACAATGTGTTACCATAATTGTATAAACTTTGAAAATACTGAAAAAAAATATTTTCACACAAAATAACCAAAAAAAATATTAATTCAGTTGCACAAAATTGCTATTTATAGTGGCACATGACCATGTGTAAGTAAACTTTGTAAAATGAGATTGTTTAATTTTGCCACTGCATTAATAATTCTTTGTCTATTTCATGTCCAAATATCCTTGTTGGGTATTTTTAAAAGTTTTTACAAATATATTAATACATCGTGCAGGTATGTAATTTTCTTACTGGTCCTGTTTTCTTTAATATTAATTTATAGAATGTCCCGATTCTCCTCAATGAGAAAGAAGGCTTAACCAACATTAGTTTGGTTAGAAAACAAGAGCAGAAATTTCAGAGAAAAATGACTTCATATTTGTCTTCAACAAAATATCCAGAGAAAATTACCAAAAATAAGTCGGCTTTGCACAAAATTGTTTTATCAAGAAAATAACTCATATCGAATAAATCTTACATTAGCTGAAAAATGGGTATTATACATACAAACACAAATGCATACGTATCGTGCTTTTTCTGTAACTTTGATCTGGATATTCACGAAGCTTAGCTCAGCACTAAGTTAAATATCAAAGGTAGGGGTGAGGCTTTTGATTATTCTGAGTGGGGGAGAGTCTGCCTGTCTCAAAAAAAAACAAATCAACATTCAATATCACTGCCTTTACCTTTTGTTTTTTCATTCTAATATATCCGTGATTTTTCTCACTGGGATCAACTGGTAAAAAGATTGAAATATTCATACTTCACGTAGATGAATCACTGTAGCCTGTGCTTATACCAGAAGTAATTATACGTAGAATTATCTAAAATTATCTTAAAAAATAGATCTTTAAAATACCAGCACAAGATTTGAGTATTATAGGTCCAAGATGACCATAGAGACTCCCCAAACCACTTCTTTTTTAAAAAAAAAAAGTTTTTGGATGGTGCTTAGTGGTGTACTTATGCAAATATTCATGGTTGTAGCCCCAAAAATCTGACCATGAGCACCTGAAAACACAGACACTTGAAGAGAGAAGAATCTGTTGCTCAAATTGGCTGGTTGGTGGGGCGGATCATTAGTGGGGCTACGGTAATCCGATAACACAACATAGAATACACACATGGATTAAAATAAATTAAGAATAAAAAACTGTTTTCTCTCTAATGAGCAGGTTGTTGGTTCAACTCGGGGCAACTGTTGTGAGTAATCAAGCCCAGAGAAGAAGCCACTGTTTTGAATGAGGATTCTCAAGGCAGGCCGCCTCTTCTCCACACCCCTCCCTAGTTTGATCTGTGTCATACTAAGCTGAACTTAGTGGAAATCCAGAGTCCAAGTTGTTTTTCGGAAGAAAATAAAGAACCATAAATTCAGAATGATGAACCAAAGAAACAAAAACGATGAAATAGAGTTTTTGTTCTCGTAGTAGAGGCTAACAAAAGAGAACCAGCATTTGGGGTCTTTTTTGACAAGAAAAATAAAGTACAACTTGATTTTAATTTCCTTTTTAAGCTTCTGTAGTTCAAAATTACTGGCATTAGCTTTTGGGGATGGGTGTTAGCAGGTGGAAAAAAAAAACAAGATGAAATTAATATCACCGAGACTGAAATTGTTGTGTTGGTTTAACTGCCAAAAAGCATTAAATTAAAAAAATAGCACCCCCCCCCCCAAATCTTAAAGATACCAAGATGGCCCCAAACTGCCAAAATGTTCAAGGACTTATATGTTAATTTAACGCCAAAATATTTATTTGTCAAAGACGGACTCCAACTGAGAATGGAGATGGAGATATAGTGAAGACTGACAAAGAAGACCCGAAAACATTTTTATACTCACAAGAAAATTTAGTCAAAGTCTGCTTCATATTCTTTTGATCAGTTTCTTTCTCTTATTCTCAAATTTATCAATCGTGTTTTTCTGCTTAGCAGATATGAACCTGGGGAGTTTTTATTCGAGTTTCTCTTTTTCTCCAAACAGACGTAGTCAAAGATTTTACAAATATACAATGTTGACTGTAAATGACAAGTTTATAAAATGTAGTGATTTGAATCTTGAGTGTGCTGTGTGCTACGGTTGCACAAAAAACATAAAAGTATTTTAGTGTCTATGAAAAACCAATGGACAGTTCATGAAGTCTCTTTTGGCCCTATGTAGGGAGGGTGGTCCCGATTTTACAAATCAGAAATATTAATGGAAAACAGAATTATCAGTGGATAATAGTGTCTAATCCCAATTTTTTTTCTTTTCATAAATTCTCTTATTTCTTCCTATTTATTTGTTGTAATATCAAATGAGCAGGGGTATGAAACTTGACAATTTACCATCAAAACCACCTTCCCTACATAAAACCAAAAAGGCTTTTTTGCATTTTTGTGCATCCATAACACACAGTACACCCAAAATAGAAAGCACAATATGCCACTGATGGTGAGACAATAATGGAAAGGATAAGTGAACAAGAGAAAGCAGTAGTTTTCATTTTAAATAATATCTCAAAGTTTCTTCATTTTGATGCTTTGGTGCTTCCATACATAAAAATGGCCGGTACTTCTACAAGAATGGTGTCCAACAAATAAGGCTAAAAAGAGAAGTTTTACAGTGATTTTTGTTCGCGTTGGTTACAAAAAATAAGAAAGTCAAAAGGATTTAGATTATTTCATTTAATAAAATCAAAATGAAAAAAATAACTTTATTCGACCCCAAGTTATGTCGCTCGGACATGCAAATAATAATATAGTTTTCATTCGATTTTAATTCATTTCAACTTTGATTTGATATTAAAACAAAACACACATTAAGGAGTAGGGCACATCTGGATTCACATTTCTAAAATATGTAACATTAAGGTTTTGTGAACACCCCCCCCCCATATTAAGAGAATTATTTCAAAATATAAATAGGGATTATTTTTGCGTATGGCTGGCCTTGAAAATAAAAAAAAATAAAAAATTCAAGGGAATAACTTTCAAGCTTCAGTCATTGGACCCCATTCTTGTGCAAGTACCACATAGCCTATTCATCAAAGCAGATGGCAAATTTACAGTTTTTGCCCCTGCTATCCATAAGTGGAGCATTACGTTTCATCGACTAAAATGGCATGAAGCAATGACCCTTAATTTACATGGGAAAAAATTTTGAGCATTCCCAGACCACCAAAATGACCTGCTACTATGTGTGTTAGCGTAACACCCTTATGAGCTCTCTTTGGCTTTCCTGATACCTTAGGACACATCTAGTGGATGGATGCACAAAGTAAATTGAGATAAAGCACAGATGCTCACAGACACAGTTGAAAGCTCTGGCGGCTCAGCGTCTTTTGTAGAAGTTAAGTGTGATAAAGGTAAGTTAATAAAGTTACGCAGGGTGTGATACCTGTGTTTAACAAATGTGCTTCTTTGCAAATTCTTAATGATATGTCCAAACATTTCATGCCTTTGAAAGAGTAATGATAGAGTAAGAAAACTTACTCTTTCAGGTTATTCATTTATTTATTCAAATAAAAGTTAAATTTGGAAAACAAATTATATTATGAAGAGGGTTTCAACTTTTCCCAGGGTTGTCCAGATAATCAAACCGATTCTTCATGTTGCTTTTGTTGTTGCCATGTTTTCGCTGATCCATTCTACAGCCTTCTTCAGGCGCACAGTATGTAAGAAAGGAGAGCTCCCCACCTCCCATCGGAAAATGGTAAGATAAAAAAACATTTTTCCGTTTCTTTTAACCTTTATTTTCATCTACATAAGACGAAGAAACACAAATCATCATCAACACTTTGAAACCTTCCAAACAAACAAAAACAGAACGGAAAAATTTACTGAATAGTACAACCACCAGAAATGTAAACAAACGATTGGAAAGGAAGATGGGTTTAAGGGTTTTATTTGAGCTTAATAGGTAGAGTAGGCCAGACTAAATGGTGCTTCCCCTTAGGTAGGGGATGAGGGATCAAATTCTGACCTAAATTTATTCTTTGCTTTCTGATGAACGCTTCTTGCTCACCGTTACTATGAGTCAGAGCAGAAAGTTGCAATAAAAAGCAAAGATTAAAATTAAGATGAAGATAAGAAGCATTCATAAAAAGTGGCGATAAGAAAAATAGAAAAATACGTTGGAAGCATCGACAGTTATTACTTTTAGCGTTTTGGGGTAAAATGTATGTTGGGGGTGGTGTAATCTTCAAATTCTGCTTGATTTGAATTTGTTCTGATAAATTATTTAAGATCTTCCAATTCGGTTTGTTTCAATAAACAATTTTGAATTTTTGCTCAAACTTTGTTCGTTCCTATGAAATAAATTACCAAGGGAGGCGCTGTTTTTAATATCAAATGAGCGAGCTAGAGAAACTTCACATTTGGGACCACCAGGCCTACATTGTGCCATATTTATTTCCATTTTAGTGTTCATTACCTCCTTTGATAGCTGAGAAATGAATAAAGACGTTAAAAGTTATAATTAACCACACCCTGTTGTTCAGCTAGTTTGGAAACGTAGGAAATGTGAGTTTATTAGGACCGACATTATAAGTCTACATAAGCTCAGGATAGAAGAAAGAGTAGTGTTCAAAATTTTAATTACAATATCTTCCCACCTGAATTCTGTGCTTTTATCAATATTCAAGATTTAGAGGATTTGTTCTTTGAACTTGTCTTCACGAACGCAACTAATGGGTGCAGGATTTTCAGCAAAATAACACCCAGACTTTTGAATCAGTTACCCTATAATATCCAGAAGATACACACATTAGGAAGTTTTAAATAAAAACTTTATTTTGAGATTTTCATAATTATCTTAACTCAGTAAATAAATACACTTTGTATAATAGTGGCAACTGCCCTGCGTTATGTAAGTAAGTTTAGTAACAAGTTTCATTTCCTGCTAACTCTAACTGATCTTACATTTCGAAGGAGAAATTTTTTTACTGCAATGATCACTCAAGTTTTAAAATGCCTTTGTCCAGTGGGGACTTGTGTGTTGAGGTTCCCAAGAAAGGGCGCTTTCATTATATGCATATATTATTATCATTATTATAATTATTAGATTGACCCCTCTTCTTCATTACTGATTTTACACCTAGAGAAGGCTGTAGAATGGATCACCTGAAATATTGCGCTAACAATAAAAGCAACAAAAAGAACAAGTTGAATGATCAGAACTACTCTTCTCAAAATTATACGTCTAGTTGTAATTGAAATAAGAACAGATGGGGTGGGGACACAGTTATCCTTGGAAATCAGGCACTAAAGAGACTGGCGTATTATTGAAAAAGTTATCCCCCTTTACAGCAAAAGATAGCTAGATTTCTACTTCATCTAACCACTTTCACCCATAATAGGATAAACCCCCCCTCCAATATTTACATGTCTTTTCAGTGCCTGATTTACAAAGAAAACCAAAAATTGAAAAAGAATTCTAAAAATCCACATAAAAAACACATGTTTCCATATACATATTTTTTGTGAGTGTGTTACACTTTTCAATGATTGCACAGATACTACACACTGATCTTAGGATCTTGGCCAGGAATGAACACTATGACTAGAGAGAACAAAGAGATACTTTGATCCCAGGCAGAAGTGCTGATCCATGTAAATGATCCGGTCATTTTTTACAAGGACTATGCAGGTAGGTAAAAAAAAATTTTTTTAAAAATAACAGAAAATTCAAAGAAAAAAAAGAAAAAATAACAGGTCTTAAATCTGAACTATAAAAGACCAAAGATTTAAAAAGAAATATTTTTTAAAAAGGATAATAGAAATATGTCAGTACCTTGCATTAATGAATCACCATAGCCCACATGAGTACCAGAACTAATCATCTAAAAAAAAAATATTGGTCCAAATGACCATAGAGACCCCAAAAAGCACTTTAAAAAAAACAACAAAAACAAAATGTTTTTAGATGGTGCCTAGTGGTGTACTCATGTAATTTTTCAAGGTTGTAGCCCCCCAAATGTGACCAGGAGCACCCGGGGGCAGACACTGACAGAAACAAATCTGTAGCCTACATGGCTAGTTGGTCAGCCATTTGTGGGGCTACAGTGATTCAAGATGAATACAAACTCTATGAAATTTGAAAAGTTTTATAACTTGGTAATGAATTTAAAAAAAAACAAACAAAAGTTCATTCTTGGAAAAAAAATGGTAATTCTAAATAAAATTTTACCTTTAAAAGATGAATTGAAAAAACAAAGCAAAAAATTAAATAGTTTATGCCTTGGGATGAAAACATTACTTAGGAAGGATACAGTTGAAAAAAATAGAAAATAGCAATTTTCTTCATGACTTTTTTTTTGAGCAAAAAGCAATTTTGATAAAATTCAAAATCAATTTAATTACTTTAATTAGTTTTTTTTATACACAAAGAGTTTTAATGAAGCAATCATTGGAATATTTCTTTCTTTCTTTAATCGGCTCAAATCGAAATTAAAAAGGTTGATAAGAGGAAAGAAGCTGGCTATCTGTTGAGGGAGGGAGAGAAAGGAGGAGAAAGGAGGGGGAGGGAGAAAGGAGGAGAGGGAGGGAGGGAAAAGGAGGAGAGGGAGGAAAGAGAGGAGAGAAAGGAGAGGGTTGGAAGGAGGGGAGGGCTGGGAGGAGAAACGAGGAGAGGGCTGGGAGGAGAAACGAGGAGAGGGCTGAGAAGAGAAACGAGGAGAGGGCTGAGAGGAGAAAAGAGGGAGGGAGAGGGAGAAAAGAGGAGAGGAAGAAAAAGAGAGAGGAGAGAGAAAGGAGGAGAGGGAGAAAATAAGAGATGAAGGAAAGAGAGATAGAGGAGAGAGTGAAAGGATGAGAGAGAGATAGAAAAAAAGGAGGAGAGAGACAGACACACACACACACAATGAGCCTTAAGACATTACTATTAAGCTTTGACTACTACAAATACAACACTGTTTTTTTTATTTTCTGGCAACTGATTGTCTGGCACCTCTTTTAATCCAGACACAATTACAAGCGGGCACCAGAATAGGTCATCCAGCAGCCACAGTGTGGCGCTGTGTGTAGTGCAGGAACATTTAATTATTTACACATTGATTTTGTCCAATACTGAGCCTATTTTGATTACATTCGACCTGAGTTATGGCTTCCAAGCAAATTGAAAAGAGTTCATGGTGGTGTCAAGCATAAACGTCAGTCGATGTCAACTCAACAAAAAGTAGAACTGCTGAAAAGAAACTATACGTATCATATTGGATCATCGACCTTGTACGATATAAAAAATTAAAGAGAGAAAATATTGCAATTTTTTGTGGACAGCACCTCTTTCATTTATACTAATAAACTGTTTCATTTATACTCATGTATTTCCTTTAGCCATTTAATTAACAAATAATTTGAATTTAATAAGGGTTTACTGTATATTTTCAAGAGTGAAAGATATTGTAAAGAAGCATTTCCCAGCTTTTTTACTCTTGGGGGACCTTTAAGATAATTTCCAGGTCTCAGGGAACCCCTACATAAGAATTATCATACAACTTTATCAATCTTTTTCTTCCTCTTTCATAAAGTTAAATTTCATAAGGCAAGCATGACAGTGCCAGCCATATCCTAAGAATATTGAACGTTGTGAGTAACTTTTATTCCAAGTCATCTGATATTTTTCTTGCGAAAGCCTAGTGCCTACGAATTAGGAAAAGAATGTATTCAAATTTTTCAATTCCCCACCCTTGGTAAAAGGGGGGGGGAAAGCTTTTTCATCCATAATTGAGAAATATGTCATTATTTCTGTCTGAAAATCTGCCAGTAAGTGCCATCAATGTTTACAAATGATATAAACACTATTGGTTACTATGGTTCTTATTTATGATTTTTTGGGGGCAAATCACTTCCCAATGGTCAAAAATGAGCTTCTTCTGTTCATAACTGGAAAACTTGTCATTATTTTTGGCTGAACATTTGCAAGTTATTATTTATCACCCCTAACGACCTCTCATGGAACTTTTGGGCAATGGAGAATCCCGATTGGCAAACGCTGCTGTAGAGATACAATGGATGTGTAACTAACAGGTCGGGGTGTATCATACAGTACTTACAACTGTTATTACGTGACCTCTGTTAATCTGGCTAAAAGGATAATACTGCAAAGTGTTGGAACCAAGGCTGCCGGCCAAATGGTGTTGTACTGTATTTTCCATCTTAATTTTTTTAGACACTTTTTTTTATCAAAATTTAACTCAGGCTGTCGATCTCTGGCTGTGAGTAAATAGCACAGATCAGAAATAAGGAATAAGCTCTTATGATAAAAGAAAAAAGCATCTAGAAAAAAAAGATGAAGGAAAAGTTGTCTGGTAATACACTCAATAGAAACAGTCACCCGAGCAATATCTTTTGACAGCATGCCGTGTTGGGGGTGATAAATTAAAAAAAAAAAATCAGCAAAAGGGGTGATAAATGAATGAGTTACTTTTTTTCTCCTTTTGTTTGGGCAGTGATTACAAAGAAAAAAAAATTAAGAAAATCAGTTTTTTTTTAAAAAGTGGGCGCAAACTAAGGGTTCAATTTAGCATACATTAAAATTGTATATTGGACCCCCTCCACTGAAAAACCTATTATGGCAAGGAGGAGGGGGGTATTTTCTTAACATAAGAATGAGTAAACGTTTAAATTTTCAACCTCTAACTCAATTGGTGCAGCCTGTACACAATGATACATACATACAAGTCAGCCGGACCAAGAAAAATTGAAGAAACCAACGTTAACAGTCTTAGTTGACAGTTTTCGGATAGTAGTCAAAATTTAATAATAATATTCATTGAATAAAGATAAATAAATAATGGAAGGCCTTAAGACACAAAAGATGAAAAATAATTTTTACGGAAGGTTTCATTTACAAGCGTTCCCATGTTGTCTCAGTCAAAATTAGCGAATCAAGCATTTTTTTAATTAATTAAAATTAACAATTATTTTTTTTTTTTGGTTTTAATTATTCTCTTGGTATTTCCGTATAAAATTTACAAGGAAACAGTCTTTATGTGGAACGGAGAGAGAAAAAAAAAAAAAGGGATAATTCCACTGTGGGCGGACAGTAAATAATACAGATTTTTTTTCCGATATGAAATTGTACACCTTTCTGCCTGTCTTGGTCCTCCCCATCCCAACTCCACGCCAATCTGCAACTTTGGGGGAGGAAGGAGATTCGGCAGGTGAAACTCGAGAGATTCAGTTTCTCAAGGCTTGTAACCTGGAAAGATAAAAAAAAAAAAAAAATGTTAGGATTTTTTTGTTTCTTTTCGTGGTTGGTTCATCAAGAGTTTTTTTTTTTTGATCAGAGAAGAATTCAAATAGAATCCATAGATATGAAAATGAGAGTCCGTTGCTTTGTGACCAGTGGTAGGCACACCTAACACACATAAACCACTAAAAATTAAATGGAGGCAAAGGATAACCGATTAGTTTTATAGTAGGAGTTTAGCTTCGGTTTGTTTGTTTTTTTGCTCTAAAACCCTTAAAAACAGACCTAGAGAGCTTAAATTCATACATGTTGTAGGTGTATATAAATAATTAAATAAACAAAAGAAATTAAACATAAGTTTACATTCAACATACAGTTTATTTCAAGATCTATATATCGACAATATATCAAAATTCTAGCTCTCTAGGTTTAATTCAAGGGTTTTGCAGCAAGAAAGGAAACGAACTTCCGAGAACTTTCTAGGTATTTATCAGTTTACTGTACTCGTTAGTTGTACCCAACACTGCTGGCTAAATATATATATATATATATATATATATATATGTAATTAATAAATGTGCCATCCATAGACAGCTGTTTCGTTGTATTACAACTCTTCAGTGTGGCTATAAACTATACAATATCCCGTCCAGTATCACAAGGTAGGATCAAAACCTTTGCTTCAGACCCAGAGGCTGCCATTTTACCCCTTCCCTATTCAGAACTGAATGTATATATTTATATACATACACATATATTTTCCTTTAGATATTTATGTACATCTTGATCATCGTCTGATATTGGCATGCTATACTTTTCTGGAAAGCTGTACATCCAAGCTATAACATTTTGAGTTTTAAGCTCTCTCTGTTTTTGTATATATCTAAGATTATAGATGAGATAGACCTTTCATATTTTGCATCCACAACAGCAAAATATGTCTGCATAAAATGGTAGAAAACATTTTACTAATCTTCACTTGGTAGGTACCGAAAACATTACAAATTGTAGCAGTGATCGCAGATATTTTATAATTTTTTGAAAAAATATTGCAATATCTTCTTTGAAGTTTTAATTTGTAAGAAAATAATATAAAGTCAGTACTGAAAAAAAAAAAATTTCTCCTGCATACTTGAAGCAGGTTTTAGACAAAAAAAAAGTATCCATTATAGAAATCTAGGATTTGATAAAATTTACTTAATTCAATGATTACTTTGCACTATTTTAAAAGAAGAAAAATATTACTTACATTTTACTTGAAAAATTGACACATTTGGCAAAACCTAATATTGCCACCAAAGGCAAAAGAATATCCTCAGTATTAAAAGAGTGTGGCCTGTCATAAGACAGGCCACTCTGTAGTGATTAAATAGAACTATTTCTTTCCAATGCCATTAAAATAAAAGTCCTGTTTTCGACAGATAATACATTGATGACCACACAGTACAATTATTCGATGCCTCTTACCAGTTTTGGACTGAGATTTGGCTCATTCAAAAAGAGCACTCTTTTTGAAGATACGGTGACATCAGCTATTACGCAAACTTGAATAATTTGAATATCTTAGTCCATAACAAACAAAACAAAACAATACGAATCACTTACTTGTGGTTTTGTTTTTATCAACTACATAAGGGCTAAGAAAGGCTTTTCAAAACTATGTAATTTTATACCTAATTTGGAACTAATAAATTATGTTGATTTGTGAAAAAAAACAACAACAAAAAAACTTGAATTGTATATAGTTATTAGAACAAAATTCATGAATAAGTATTTCATATTATTATTTTGTCTCAAGCTGTATGAATTTATAGAAAAAACATTTTTTTTTGTTTTATAGTTTTTAAAACAAAATCTATAAAGAAGTAATTTATGTTGCTATCGTTTTGTTATGCTTGTTTCAGACTGAGATATTCAGCATGATTTAATAGCTGACGTCACTGGTGTCTTGAAGAATAAAAACAAAACAAGAGAATGAGCCAAATCTCAGTTCAAAACGAGGAAAAAGCGTCAATTATTCTATAATCTCTGTACAATAAAAAATTTAAAAAAACAATAGGGATTCTCTAAACTTGTCTCAATGTTTGACTGACCTTCGAGCAAGATCGTCTTCTTTATTTGAGTCTGCAGCAACAGTTGTGCTTGAAAGAGAACCAGTGGCCGGATTGAGGTCTTGCAATTGGTCCATCATCTCAAGACCATTCTCTTCGGCAACTTGTTGGATCAGGGCTTCAACTTGATCCTGTGGAGTGGTCAACGTGGTGGCTGAACTCATGGAAGATTCCAGGGTCTGTGGATCAAATGTGACACATTAAAACACAAGAGAAATATTTTCGCAAGAGGATAAGTAATCAACGAAAAAGGGACCACAGGCTCAATTTAGTGTTGGGATAATGAGTATGATGTAGAGTGACTTTCTCAGTCTCCAGATCAGGTGATACTTATGACTGATGAAAAGAGGTGTTAAAATCCTGTCAATCTCCTCATGAACGGTGGTTAATCAAGCCATAAGGCGAGAGAAATAGGGTAGCTTGACCATGGATGTATAGTCCATAATTTTGAGAAGAGTCAGTAACATACCATCTTTGTTTCGGACAATTCAAACTCTTTCTTTTATCTATGATATAGTCACATTGTTTTGACTAATTTCAACAACCATCTTCAGATATAAATTGTAATATTCACAAGGAAAGAGAGTCTCCCAGATCAAACTCTTCCTTGATTGATGCTTGATTGGTTTGAAGTAAATGTAAACTGTCTTAGCTGGAGTTTGAACTTGGTTCGCCAATTCCATTTTCCCTACTGCTATCAGGACACTGAAACCTCCCCATCATTCATATAGCGATTACTCTCAAGTGAGTTTGTTCCTCACCAAGACCTCAATGATTTTAGCCTTATGCCAATTATTAAAAGCTGTCTTTGCTCTGTTACTTATGGTCAAACTCCATTCAAAGTTGAGGGGAGGGGTTCAATCTGCAATCTAAGATTATTCTATATCAATCCCTCACATACATGTTTGTCTTTTGAAAATTCAGATATGATCAGCCATCTTGGAAATTTCTTTTTCGCCTTTGATTGTGGCTGTTCTGTGCCCATTGTACTTTGAGAGTAATGTTAATGACCCTTTTCATAACTCTAGACAATAAGTATTGGGAGGTTGCACTGGCTGTGAACCATTCATACCTAAATCCTGGGGAAAATCACACGTACAAAATAATCGCTAAAAACCTAAATTCAAGCATCTTTTCTGAAACTGTTCGAAACCACTGGATTTTTCAACCACACAAAATTCTGTCACTATTACAATGGTAGGGATCCAGTCATGATTATTTTGGCCATGTGTAATCTTGAGAAAGAATGATATCATCTCGGGATTATTACTTACTGAGGTTCGTACATCTAGATCTTCAAACTGCTTCTCGAACTTCTCCATAATTTGCTCAACCTTTAAACAAAAATTAGAAAAAGATATGAAACGAATCAAACTTCTTCAAAATATCAACACGAAAAATTCTTATCTTTGAGAAAAGTATGTGTAGCAGACAACAGATGGTTATTTTTAGTTAAAGCATAAATTTTATGCAAGTAGAAAATCACAGCTTACAAGAATTCAAATTTTGTCAGTCAGCATTTTGAATCAATAAAAAGTTAAAATAGATCTAACAAACACAATCTACAGTTCATCCAAATACTTTTTGGAACTGGTCCATTTTTATTGATATAGAGGATGTAGTTTATTACAATCACAGATATTGCTATCAAAAGTAATCAGTCCCAAAACACTTTATCCAAGATGAATTAGAAATATATTCAAAAAGTCAATAAATTTCATATTAACTTTTTTTTTATAATAAAGTTGTTTATAATAATAAATTCATAACAGTAGTTTTCCAGTTTTCATGTCCTTTGCTTAATGTTATCAGCTGGTCATTGTTATCAAAAAGAACCAGTCTCCAAGTGATCATGATAAGCAGCTTCCTCTGTAGAATTTAGCTTTATCGGTAATTGGTTGGTTTTCTTTGAAATCACACTGCATGTACTCGAATGGATTCATTCACTTTCAGTATTTTCTATGCTCTACTGAAATGAATATTCAACTCAACACTTAACAAATGGCAATATGATTTTGTCAGCCACTGAGCCGGGTATTGTCGCCCGAGAGGCCAAGGAATAGAAGATGGCCAAGTATAGATCATTGATTGATAGGCATGAGTTTGTATCAGTCAGTCAGCATTTAGCTCTATCAATAATAGGTTGGTTTTCTTTGAAATCACACTGCATGTACTCGAACTGATTTATTCACTTTCAGTGTTTCCTAAGCTCTACTGAAATGAATATTCAACTCAACACTTTGCAAATCTGATTGATAGGTATGAGTTTGTATCAGTTACAGATGAGACATTAGGCTTGATTAGCCCTAAAGCATTGAAGCTCATTCATCAAATAGGTTTTGAAGTTGCTTGATGTTACAATGGGTCGTATGAAACTGCTTGGCTCATCCAGCACGTATCTTTGGCATCTGTAGCAACCAACTCTTCATAACGACTGCGGGAATAGACAGACCTGATATAGTTCCTGCTTTTGCTTGAAATCAAAAAAGCAGTCAAGTATTTGGAGGATAAAATTTTTGACCTGGAAAACTTCATTCAGACATTTTCTTCCAATGTTATCTCTTGACTTATTTTATTTTCATTGTTTACATAATTATAGCGATAAAAAATATAAGATAATATCTATCCCTTGCATAAATAAATCACCTAAGCCCGTGCGTGTACCAGAACTGTTTATCTAAAATTGTCTAAGAAACAGATTTTTTCATCAGAAAAGATACCAGCATTAGATTTGGATATTGTTAATCCTAAAGTGACCATAGAGACACCCAAAAAAAACTTCTTTAGAATATAAAAAAAAAAACAAAAAAAAACGAACAAACCAACTTTTTAGATGGTGTACTTATGCAAATTTTCAAGTTTGTAGCTCCATAAATGTGACTAGGAGCTCTTGGAGACACACACACTCGTACACACACACACACACACACTCAAATATATAGATAGACAGAGACACTCAAAGAGGGAAGAATCTGTAGCTGATTTGGCTGGTTGGTCAAGCCATTTGTGGGGCCACAATGATTCGATTTAAATTGGTATTACTCAATACTCTTAATCAGACTTTGAGGGCATATTTGCCAGCCCCTGATCAATGTTTTGATTTTGTGTTGCAACAGACGATAGTTGCTGTTTATCTGCTGCTTCTTTGGTCAATTGTTTATTGCTTGACATTGTTTACTTTTTTGCTTTTGCCACATTTTATGCACATGCACACATGAGTGTGAACATTTTACTATGCAGAAAAATGTTTACTACACTTCATCTTGTTCACTTCAACAGATCAGATATAGAAGAATAAGCTCTTGGCAAGACTTGAAACTTGCATCTCTTTTGCCACAAGAAGCCTATCTCACAATGAGAGCTGTTCTTACCAACTGAACTATAACTCAAGATCTATGGTTAGTTTTAATCTAAAAAGCAACGAAAATGAAAAAATACAGATCAAATATCCCTTATCCGAAATATCTGCGATCAAAAGTGTTCTTAATTTTTGAATACTTGTATATACATACAAACAATAAAGACAGTTTGGGAACTAAATGTTTTGCTCAGACTAAATTATTTTACAGAAGTGAGTGAAACAGTTGCGATGATCGAATAATAAATAAATGACCCCCAAGTGGGATTTCTGCTCTAACAACTTGAGCTAACAAGTGGGCAAAATTTTGAATAACACCCTTAACTCATTCCTCCTTTCTCTGACCACTGACCGGTTTTCTTTATGTGTTAGTGACAGAACTACTTGTCACTGTCCAGTTTCTCCAATAGCTCAACTCTTCATGCTATCGATGAACATTAATGGTTTCTCTTTTTCTTAACACTGTTACTCATAGGGGTATCTGCAGCCTTTTTCAACATTTTCAACAATATCTCTGTACAGACGAGAGAATAAGCAGGATATACAGAGACTAATTCATGTGGGTCTGGTGGTGGTGATAATAATTTGTTCTGATTGGGACTCATTGCATATTTGAAATAAATATAGTCTTATGTTTCTAAAGAGTTAAACAAAGATAACCAAGCCTTTATCAAAGTCAGAATGAGTTAAACGCCTTGGAAATCGGCCTCATATCTCATCTTTAAACCATAATATAGTGAAGTCAGGAATGGAATCTTCTACTTGTGATGTCATGTTGTCTTTTAAAAAGTTCTGGATTACGGAACATTTTGGTTTTTGGAGTTTTGGATGAAGGGTACTCAACCTGTACTAGTATTAAAAAAAAAAAAATCAATGATGGCCGACAATTAAAGATAATATCACTATTGATTATAGAATGATAAATTCACTGAAAAATAAGAATGGCTTTATCAAGTCAATTGATTATAGTTATGAACAGAATATCTGGATTTTCAAAATTACAAAAACAAAACTCACTTTTGGCAAATCCAGAGACGACATTGCTTTCTCTAGGGATTTTGTAACTCCTTCGATGTTCTTTGTTACCTATAATTCAAAGGAGAGAAAAAAGAAAGATTGAAATATTAAAGCCAATAGAAGTGGAACATTTATAGAAATACTTTTGTTAGCAACATGTTGTTTGTGTGGGCCATTTCCAATGCATGTTGTTAATTGATAACTTTTCAGAGAAATGTTGGTTGAAATGTTAAAAAATAACAAGCAATCAATGTCCAAAGCAGTGGTTCCCAACAAAGGGACGGGGAATCCATCCATGGGGAAAATTTACATAGTTCAAATGGGGGAATAAGGCTATATGATAAAAATAAAAAGTGTATTAAAGGATGTGTTCCTAATTATTTTCACTTGCTTTCTTCAAGTAACAAAATACACAGTAATGGCAGTACAATTATAAAATCTTATTCTAATTATAAAATTGTCTTATTAAACGTAACAATAAATTATGAAAATGGAAATGATTTATTTCTGTTTTTGTTGCAGTGTTCTTGGACGTTTATTTTAAAATTACTCTGAAAAATTCTACAAATTTTAAATTTTAAGGAACCTTAAAAACTTCAAATTTACAAAACAAAGGCCTATCTTGTGTATTGTCTTCATTGATGGAAGTCTTATACGTAAAATAAAATAATTATTTGAAATCATTCTTCGTTGCAACTTACCCAAATGGAAAGGGGTTGAAACTAGTAATCCCGTTGAAAGATATAGGGAGAGGTTGGGAACCACTGGTCAAAAAGAAGTCTGGACCAAATAGCAATTAGGCACCCAAGAATTGATCAAATCGAAAAAGAACGCATCTTGATTCTTCATCAGATGATGCCACATTGTCAATCATCAACAGGCATGAATAAATATGATTTGTTTCATTCATTTTTTATTTCAATTTATTGGATGAAGTATTGTGACATATCTTCATTGATAATTCATCTTAATTTTTAGTCGCATTTCATCACAATTTTGACGTTGACAGTAATTTTACAATAACCAGTATTTTTTTTTCCGATCTGTTCTCTAAGCACAACTACTTTAGTGGGTGGGAATTGACTAAATTTTTCTATAGAACAAGATTAAACTAAATTATTGTTAGATGACGTAACAGCATTATGAAAAATTTCTGTTTTGATTGTTGCAATTAATCACAAAAATAAAGAACGTCTCATTATTTCAAGTTTAAACCCCCTGAAGATTTTCATGGAACCAGATGCACCTTTTGAACAGGCATGTCCTAGTGACATGAATTCTGATTGGTCCATCACGGTTTCTTCTAGTAGAATTAGATTTTAAAATGATAAAATAAAATTGGGCAAATTTTCATACAAGCATTTGTGGAATTTCAAATTGAAAAATGAATTACATACATTACATATCATTTCTCGGATGAGTTAGCATTGGGTTCATTAACATTTTTCTTGTTCTGAATCAGATCATACTGATGGCTAAGAAGATCCAAATAAAAATTATTCATTCATCTAAATTCTATTTATCTATATCATTGAGTAATAAAGTAGGTGCGTATGTATGTTTGTACTCTTATAAGTTAAGAACTATGCATCACAGAGAAAAAACAATGGCTCATTCAAAATCAGTTTCAGTTTAGAGTTCACATTGTTAGTTCAAATTTTGAGAAATAATTTCTATGGGGGTCTGAGCTTGCATGAAGGAAAAAAACAGAACTGTTTTCATTGCTAAATACATCAGCATTTAGAAATGTGGTAAATACAATCAGCAGACCAAATTCAAAATCCAAAGGAGAAAATCTATTTTTTTTCCTTTTAATTTCATATGATTTCAATCTATTAGACCTTCAAACCTTCAGTTTTGAGGAAAAAAAAATTCGAAGGTTTCATAAGTGGGGGTTCTATTTACAATGTAGCTATAATTCTAAACTGCACCCTTACTTTCCATTCTTCATAGGTAACCGCGGATGTAAATTCCTCTTTCTCTCAGTGCTCAGTTTGGTAATATTTTCTAAAGGACCGAGTTCTGATCTGACGATAAAAAGTATTTTTCTGAGAGTTAAAGCCCTAATCCTAATCCAAACTCTGCAATAAAACATAGGTACAATTTAAATCTGGTTAGTCTTCTTTGACGTACTAACTATTAATGCCAAAAGTGAGCAGAGGAATTCTGTTTTGAGAAAAATTAATTATTGAGGTATTAGGAGGGTGTATGCATGCCTGCTGAGAATGTGAGTAGAACTGAGTTGGTCTGCCAAGGAATGTGTGCCGGCCCTATACAATATCATTGGCTTCCCAGTGTTGTTAGATTCGGACGTTTTTTTTTTTTTCTCCTGGGCATTGCCAGGTATCCTAGCTAGTTCTTCATAAAAACTTTTTTCTCTTCGGTCCATGAAAATATGTAAAATATACGGTGTGGCCCCAATACGGAAATATTTGAAGCCATCTGATGAAGAATATTGCATTCTATATTTATTTGATATGTTGATATTTATAAATGGTTTTCTGCTTTGGCAAAAACTCAACCAAACTGTAACAAGATCTTTGCTTCTATATTAACATCTGAAAATGTACACCAATTTGAAGATGAATCTCTTGGTTATAGAAGACATTTGATAAGTGAATATTCTCATCTAAACCTTCCCTTTCAATTTTCTGCAACATTCAAGCACATCCTACCTGTTTCATGGTAAGAGCAGTTTGGATCTTACTGGACACAGCATCAACTCTAGCTGCCATACGCAAATAGTTCAAAGATTCATTTTTCTTTCGGATGGCATTCTCTGCATACACTTTAGCTACATCAAGATTCTTCTGTTGGATTGCCTGAAAGAAAATCAATCAGAAAAACTATTAGGAATCCTTTCGACAAAACTAAAGTTCATAAAAAGGCATCTGGTCAATTTGTACAGAGTGCATTCGATCGGCAGTCAATTTGTCGAAAAGACAATTGTTTACTAACTCCAAGCAATGTTCAAAATAAAAAAACGAAATCTAAAGATTAATACATTAAATACCAAAATATAAGAATATATGCAACTGCTTTAAAAAAAAAATAAATAAAAAAATAACTTATAATTAGATAACATCTAAAATTAAGGTTTGATATATTAAAAATTGTAATACTAAAATTTAAAATTGTGAAAAACTGGTTTTTAAGAATAAAAAAAAATAGATTAAAACAAGACTGGCTGCTGCAGGGTCAAACTCCACTCCAACTCCGACTGAAGACAAATACTGCAACTTTGTATAGTAGATATAATTTATAAAAAGACATTTTTTGTATAAATGTATTTATCTAATCATTAGAATGAAATACGCCCTTGAGTATCAAGTATGATAAATTTTCTTTAATATTCTAGTTTTGTCAATTTAGCTCAGTCAGCAAGACATCCGATGGTCATGAGTTCAAATCACAGTAGGGGATGTGAATTTTACAAATAGATTTATACCGCTAGTTTTGGTAAGGATTGTTCTTGTTATAGTAGAAAAATATAGTTGACACTAGTTTTGGAGTTTGACAAATAAAAACTAAAGCTAAAGTTTGATACATTGGATACCGAAATATTATGATCCAAACCCACAGAAAACGTGCCTTGTGTTTGTCAGCAGTTTTCAATGGGTTACAGGGCAGCAGAATTTGAGAGATGCAGTCACAGATCAATTGAATGGTACAATGTGATGACTGAATATTTTTTGACAGAGATATTTTTTTTTCTTTTAAATTTGAAAAGGATAAGACCAAAGCAGATGGAAGGAATTCTTACTTTTTTGACTCTGTTCTGTTCAACATGCTGTTGCTTTTCGGCTTTTCGGGAAAGTCGTTCCAGTTGTTTGTTGGTAAACTAAAAAGAAATAAAAGGAATGTGAAAAAACGACAAAAGAAACAAAAAAAAAAAAAGATGCAAAAAATGTTGACCATAATAAACCATAAACAATAAACAAACACTTTTTATCATTCCCTAATTGTAAATGTACAAAAAAAAAAAAAAATTGATTAAGTAAATCATATAGTAAAAATTTTGAATTTTAAAACTTCACTTTTTTTTTCCTGGTGACATATCCATCAATTATGGTGCAGTCGATATTTTTTTTCTGTTGAAACCTAAAAACAGCTTTAATGTGGTCAGATATTACAGCTGCAACATCAAGTTTTTCCACAATGTGATATGTATCATGATATTTAACTCATGATAAGATATGTATCTTGATAAAGGAAAACACTCAGGTTCTAAAGAAAACTTTTAAAAATTCAATGTAAAAGAAAAAAGTTTTGAGAATATAAAGTTGACAGAAAAAATGACCCTCCTTAAAAAGTCTTAACTGTCCCCAAAATTCCTATCCAATTATTCAGACAGAAGTGTGAAATATTGAGACCACAAATAGAAAACCAACAAACATCAAGGGTTAACTGTACATACAATACAGGTTTTGAACAGAGTCTATTCTTGTTCTTACATGACTGACCCCTGATGGTAATAAGTAAAGACAATAATCCTTGTACCCAAAAACTGATCCCATCTTTAGTTGATGATTGAAGAGGAGGGTGTCATCCAGTAAGCAAATGATAAAAAAAACTTACCTTCAACTGGAACAGCATTTCTACAAAAAGAAAGAAAAACATATATTAAAGATACAAAGGAATAAAAATCAATTGAAAAACTTTTTCATCAAACATTGTCTTGAAAACACAAAACAAAAAACAACAAACATGTACGCCAGTATATAAGATGGACATTTGATTCAACATAAAATCCATGTAAATATCATATTTGCAGGTATTATGACTAGGGGACAATTAAGGAGCTTGGATGAGTTGCAGTGAGCAGTAATCATCTAAATCGGTGGTTCTGAAACTGTGATCTGTGAACCCCTGGGGCTCAAACAAATAATCCTAGGGCGTCTGCAGCAGTGTTCCCTCTGGAGCTGACACAGTAAATCTTTTGGTAGAGAAACATCATCACCATCATCATCATCACATATCAATCGAAAAAACAATTATTGTAGACAGACTTAGACCATAAATAAGAATTCAAATACACGTAATCCATTGAAAATAAATGTGGTTCTTAAAGGTCAAAAGATTCTTGTTATTGTAGTTCATTAAATGCAGTCTAAAAGCTAAATCCTAGAAATAGAGGTCTGCCAGAATGCTTCCTTTATTGAAAGGGTCCTTGAGTTTCCAAAGTTTCGAAAACCGCTGCTTTAAATCCTTTTGTAAACTATTTGTCTTGTAGGCTGGTCAATGTGCTATTGTATAAACACTTGTAAAATACGTTTTCAAGACTGAATGTTTGGGGAAATATGCAGGCTGCGAAGATTCATGGACAAATAGTTTTGTTTTGTTGAAATTCCTGCACAAGGGATCGCCAGGAATATACAAAAAACATGAATAAAGCTAATATTTTAAAATGAGTAATTCTTTAATAAGATCTGTCTATACTCTGGAATCAGAGTAAGATGTCTTAATGATGGTCTGAACACTGAGAATTCATTTCAGTACCTCCTCAGATGCACAATAAAAAAAAGAAAAAAAGAAAGAAAGAATGTCAGTGTATTTCTTTTCTTCAATTGTTACTCGAGGGTTACTAAGAATCTATTTGGTATTCTTAAGCCAGACTTAGTTGAGCTAAGAAAATATAAATTTGAGGAGAGCTTGAAGTAGAATATAAGATTTGTTTTTTGTTCTAAGGAGTTCATCCCCTTTTTTAAGGTTTGGGATGAGCTTAAGACTTGGAAAAAAAAGAGAACTCGCCTTCACAGTCAATAATTGAACAACCCTAGCATTAAAATTTAAAGTCATTTAAAAAAAAGTTCCATTGAAGAATAAAAACATGGTCAGATTAAATTCTTTTTAAGACATCACTGGTGTTTTCCACTGGAAGAACATTTTGAATAGAGTGAAGAAACATCTAGATTCCAGAGAATCTAGATGTCAGTAATAAACTAATGCACGTCAAAATGAGACCCCAAAAAGTCAAAAAAACTTTTTTTTTTTAAAAAAAAAAAAAAAAAAAATTTTAGAAGGGGGTCTAGCGGGGTAAAAGAGAGGTTTTGGGTACAGGGCAAGCAAATCCTCACCGTAAAAATAGACTCCCTACTGAAATTGCAGCAGAGTGGTTGTGGCCCTATGCACCACACCAAGTCTTCAGGAATTAATAAAAACAATCATGTAACCATGTAGAGTTGGGGGAGATCAATTGAAATTTCTAAGAAGGGGTGATCAATAAATAAGTTACTTTTCTTGCCTATAATTGAACAGCAAAATGTAAGAAATAAAAAAAAACAAAACAAGTGTGAATACAGTCAGGTACAAACTAGGGACCATTTTAGTAGAAATTTACATTTTAGATTGACTCTACAAAGAACCTTTATTTGGGAAGAATTTTGCCCCCCCCCCCCAAGTCATTTTTAAACATGATAGGGAGTAAATATTGAAATTTTCAGCCCTTTGCTCCATTGGTGAAGCCTGTATGAGTGATACATACATACATACATACATACATACAAAGTCAGCCAGACCAACTTAAAAACTGAAGAAAGTTTTGGAGACAGTTCTTGTTGAGCATTTTAAAAAAATTGTTCACCAAGTCAATGTTCAGGTAGACTAAAGGGAGGTGCAGGGAACCAAGGTAAATAATGCAGTACCTGGTGGTAGAGAAGCTAATCTTTTTTTCTTTTTCAACATTTGATGGAATTAGCTGTCGCTAAGCCATACAGCCTAACAGCAATTCACAAAATGAGAGAACAATTCACTTCAATTATGAGAAAAAAAAAGGAAAAAGGAGTTTTTTTTGTATTTCAAACAATAGCCATAATCCTATTTGTGTTGATGTAGATATTTTAAAAAGGTAAATGTTTCAAATAGTTTGGGTATTAAACTGTATAATGTATTTTTTTTTGTTTTCTTCTTGTGAATCGTATCAGGCTGAGATGTCAAAATGCACAGATTTTTTAACGTAGTGGCGAGGCCACATCAAGGCTCTAAATAAACAGCGTCCTGTCGTCCTGGGGATGATAGAAATTTTTTTTTTTGAAAACTGTTACTTTAGTTAATTAGAAACCGAACTGAAGCGGAGAGATATAAAGAATCAATGTATACAGTTACATAAATATACTCAGTATTCTTTTCACTTTTTCATCTCCTCCTGTATAGATTTGTCTGTCAAAAAAACTACCACTGTGAAAGCAAATCTATACTATTTGAATTCCCCCTTCTTCTGTATATATTTGTCCGAGTCAGACACCCCCACCCGTGGTATGATAGAGGGGTGGCTGCAGGGCATGGAGACCTCAATTCAAAGCAGGATTGCCATTTTGGCCATTTAATTGCCGAATTTGACCTTTTTGGCAATCAACTTAGTAGTAACTAATCAATCAATTGGTGAAGCACTATGGTTTACAGATAGCTTTTCAGTTTTGTTTAAAACCAATTCATTGGAAAGGAGCAAAATAAATATCATCAAAAGCAGCACATGGTACCAACAGCACATCAGAGCTTTTGGGGCGCAATATATCTGAGGAACCCCATAGGAAAAATCTAAAAAAATAATGTAAAAAAAATCTTTTTAAATTCGCGAGGATGCATGGTCAGACCTGCCAACACCACTGACATAATTATATATTTTCTTAACATTTTGATTTTGGGACATTTTGGAACATTTGTTCAATAAAGTTAATCTGAAGACCTGAGCCTCGTGCGGGAACTTTGGTAGATGGAGGCATTTTACAATTTCTTTTTTTCAATTTTTATAAAGAGAGAAGGTTGACATTTAATGGAGTAGTTCCATAGAGAAATGTTATATTTCATTTGTGAAAATCTACTTGAATGGACTCACTAGCATTCATTTTCACTGTGGAATTTTTCTGAAGGGAAATTATTACATTTTCCAACCCAAACCAAAAGATCACTAAGATAAAATGCCAAATTCAATTTCTGGTTCAATGCCAAATTAATTGTCAGGTTTACATCTAATAAAGAGTCCAAAAACTTACAAAAATATCATCTTATTCATAATCCTCTAAATAGCAATTTAAAGGAACCGAGTTGAAACGAGAAGCATAATTAGGGAATAATACTGGATGGAGAAATGAATTCCATTTTGTTTACTTTTTAGATTTTAATGAAGCAAAGGAGTTTGACCCTTGCTGGTTTTTGTGTGTTTTTGTCAAACTTAAAAACTGAAGTTTTTTCCAAAACAGCAAGACCAATCCTCAGGGGTGTAAACCGATGTGTAAAATTCACATTCCCCAACTGTGATTTGAACTCACAACTTACTGATTACCAGGAAGCTGTCTTACTGTCTGACCTAAATCAACAAGTCTTAGATATTCCAAAAATTTATCTGACAGATACGCACAGACTTATTTCATTCTAGTAAATAAATATATTTATACAAAAACAATATATTTAAAAAATTTTTCAATTCATCATATATACAATACAAAGGTTGTGGTCAACAACTTCAGTCAGAATAGAAGTTGGAGTGGAGTTTGTCACTGCAGCAGTCAGTCTTGTCATTTTTCATTTTCTAAAATCATTCAATAATTAGCACTGTAATTGTTAGCATGGACAACTTACTTTCTCACATATGTATTGTAATTTTTGAAAATATCTCTTTTTGTTGTAATCTGTAGGCATTCACAACTGTCAATTCTAAAATCACATTAAATTCTGCAGACATAACCATTTGTTTATTGAAATGGCATTAAATAAATGCCTTTATCTAAGGGGTGGCTACAGATTAGGAGGCTGTAGGGGCTTGGATCCTTGTAGTGCTCCCTCTGCAATTTACTGAGATTTGTCGGTAAAAATTCAGTTGGTGAACAAGTATTTATAAAGCTTTTTAGAGCTTGGGTGTGTGTTTATGAATAGCTCCCCTCCCAAGCTAAGAAATGGAACTGCATTTCCATCATTCAGAGACCACCCACATTCTGTACATGGCGACATGTATGTTCTTGTCAATGATGGTTGCCAGAGCAGCCTTTTTCTGGCGTAGGAAAAAATGTGCTCTTTGTTGGCGGGGAGTAGCTTCAAGAGGATGGATCTGTTGTTCAGAAACTTGTATGGTTGAGGAGGCATTGATGGGGTGCTCTCCAAACTCTTCAAGTGTAAGTATGTCCAGACTCTAGTTGCTCTTGAGCCACACCTTCTCATCAGTGAAACATGGATAACTAGGGGTATCTCTACTAGTGATGCACTGGAATATCAATTTACAAAAAAAAAAAAAATGCTTTTTCTGGATATTTGATTGGTTTGATATTCCATTACATCAGTAATCTCTACGAATTCAACAATAGACGAAGGGTTTGGCATGACATTGTAAAGGTCCCAGTGCCACAACCATTTCATGGTTTGGTAGGTATGGATTCTTGGCTGCTGTACCACAGTACAGGCACATGGTAATGATGTTGATGTCCTTAGCATGGAGGACAACACTGTGAACTCCTTTATTCTGGACACTGGTTCTCAATGTTTCACCTTTCTGGAAAGACCAGTGTCATATGGCCATACACAGCATCAACAACTACAGCTGCCTTTCTGTCATCTTGAAGCAAATCAGGGATATAGGTCATTTTAGTCTCCCCTTACAGGATCTTCACACTGAAGGGGCTTCTAACCTTGTATCATGTATGTATCGGAATAATTTTAGTTAACTTCTTTCATTATGGGGCTGGTATAAGTTAAATTTGCATAGGTGTCAAAAACACTATTTCAGAGTAGGTGTTGCACAGTGTAGATTCCAAGTAGCTAGTTAATCAGGTTGTGCACTCAGAAGGTCTTAGATATCATTTCTAGGTCCAAACCTTTTATAACATTCAATCTAAAGAAAAATAAGGTTTGCCCCAAGGGTACCTGGCCATTAATCATTCAGGGTGAAAATGCAGTGATCTTTCATTCTATGTCAATATGTTCAAGCGACTCCCACTTTGTGAATTACAACAGGTTGCTTGCAGTCTACAACTGTCCATCGATATTTTTTAAAAGTTGAGGAAAAGAAATTATGGATGATGCACTCCTTCTTACAAGCCTTAAAATATCACGCATTGTCATCATTGGTTTTTTCCCAAATAAGTAAGTGAAACCCATTTTTTATTATTTTTTATTATTGTAGTTCATTTTTGATCAGTCTAAGCAAGGCCTTTTGGCCACTCTTTGCACCAAAGGGTTAGTAAGAGCTGAGTTATTTATGCCAAAAAATGATCAGGTAAGGCACTTGTTCCCTCTGGTTTTAAAAATGTTGAGATTGTACTGGCCAGGAAAAAACGCAGAAGGTAGTTTTTTCCACACAGAAGTTCTTGAGATGAGAAGGAGGTATTTGTGTGAAACTTGCTGAGAGTCCTGGATACACCTAGAAAGTATGGATGACCCTAATTTGCAGACAAGCAGGAGTGTAGTCCATCTGAACACATTTTGTGAAGAAAAGTGCTCAATTAGCAGAATGGTTTGTTGCAGCACAGTTGGGAATAAGCTAATGATCCATGCATTGCAAGCCGTTGGTATTGACAGATTATTGTCAACGGTCACGCAATGTACATCTCCCAGAAGATAATTATTCAGTGTCAGTACAGGTGCTGGCATCAAATTAACCCTAATGAGGATACGAGCTCCAAGACAACTAACGTGTGCTCGCATAATGAAAAAACGTGGCAAAGTTAATCAATAGTTAAGATAAGTTTGGCACAACTTGACGAACGTGGTCCCGATTGGGATTCCAAGTGGGAAAATTTCCCACTCATGTACACTCAGTCTTATTATGCGACCTGTTAAAAATCATCTATACAGTTACTAATTACTCATATTTTAATCTAACCAAAAACTCTTCATCTGCTTAGCACTTAAAGGAGGAGGAGGGGCAGTGCCCTTTTTGTCCAACTGAAAAATAAAAACAAATAATTCAAATCTATAAATTTTGTTTTTGTCCCATAAATTCCAGTCTTTAGTTTTCGTTTAAAAAGGACAAAAAAAAAAAAGAAAAAAAAAGACGATCTGCAGCAAAGCTTAGCTATGGTGGTCCCGATTGGAATTGGTGGCAAAATTTCACCCGCGTGCACACTTGATGTTAAAAATGGCGTATGAATAAAAAACATTAAGAGAATCCATTGATGAAAAACAGATGTAAAAAAATACAGAAATTATACATTGTTATTGCTATGGATAAATCAAATGGTTAAAACTACTGCATTCCAACTAAAAAGAAAAATGAAATAAACAGATCGCATCATGTATACGTGACGTCGACTGAATTCCAATCTGGACCAACTTTGCTATATTGCACCCTGAAAGTCATTCATTACCACGAATGGTAAATGTCTAGCTCTTGTAGAAAATAACTTTTCAGTCAGGGACACATCACTTACATCAGAAACGTTTCAATTCATTTTTTAATTTTAATGGTTGTCTGGGGTACCCGAAGCTATTTTTACTTTTTGAGTCGTGTATTTGATTTTAAATTCATAAACACTCTAGACAATCCGTTTAACCACTGAATGTGACAATAAATTCGGTGGTGTACAACTACCTCAATAGCTAAAAGCTAATCAGGTGGTGTGGCCAGCAGGTTCTACTAAACAGGAAGGAAACGGTGGAATTTTATAAAAACTGTTGTTTGAAAAAGAAGAATAAAATAAGCGAACATCTGACATTTGAACATTAAACAGTGTTAAACAACTCAAATTTGATTTTTCCCGCTAGAACTGCTTGAAAGATTAGTTAAAATCGGCTAAATCTTTTCTACTTTCGGTTAACTTTATGGCTAAAAATGTTCTATACTCAGATTTGAAGCCCAAGAATCAAACTAAATAGCGATAAACTAAAAGTCTAGAATAAATAGATCAATAAAAAATGGATATTTACTATTATCAAATTCACCAGATTTGTAATGTATTTGCAAAAATGAAATCTTTTAGTCGACTCCAAAAATATTCCCAAGGCAAAAGTTTGAATAAAAATTCGGTTTATCAATCTCGAGTAGAAAAAAATAAAAATAATGAAAAAATACTTTTTCCGTTTGATTCGCTTTGGCTGACCTTTAAAAGTGGCCAAAATCGGCTAAAAATATTGAATACATATTTTTTGAGTGAGCTATCGAGTAAAATTTAATTCACTTATTATTTAGAAAAAAAACAAAACAAAAAGGTGAACAGATTTTCGGCTTTTTGCTATTGCAGATTTTTATCGGCTAAATAATCGGGAAATCGGCTAGATCTAGCCGAAAAATGGCCAATTTGGCATCCATGACACTGGGTATTTTTTAATGGCTTTTTTTAAATCTGAAATTCAACGAACAAGGAAGAGATCAGATTTGTTTACTCATGTTTACTCCCACGGAATAAAAAAATGCATTAAAATCTATTAGAAATAATAGTCTAAAAAATTTATATTTGGTTTTAGCACTCGAGGTTTTTTTTTTTAACAATTAGAATTCTCGTTATTTTTTTAAATGTTTCCACAAGGTTTCGGCCGGTTCATCCTCCGGCCTACTCCAGGTGTAGCCGAATTAATTTATTTTGAATCGTGGGACTCTTTTTCCGTGAGTGCCATATAAAAAAAAAAACGGTTGCAAGTATAATTTTATGTCGTTAGCAGCAATGTTTATAAACGTAGGTTGCAGATGTTTTCAACCCCTTCGTTGAACAAAGAACACCCTGTCCCGACCCTGATAAGTAGCGAAGGCCACACCATTGGTCTGACTGACTGGAAAAATCACACCATAGGGTTTTTTTTTTCTTATACAGTTAAAAAAGTGGGTAATCTTTGCTTTGACGTACATAAACTCATGACAGTATTTAACGAGCATAGAGAGACTCCAAAAAGTGTTGTTTTTTCTTCTAATTAGAAAGTATAATTGAATATTTAAATAACAAAATAATCCAAGAATAAACACAATAATAGAATTAAACTAATGTCTTTATGATATCAGACTGTGTACCATGAACTCGTCTAGGTACGACGGAAAACGTTAGTGCATTCGACATACCAAACTGACAAATTCATGTATCATGACTTTTGGAGCCTTTGTATGCTGGTTAATCTCCACCATAAGATTATGGACGTCAAAGCTAAAATTACCGAAATCTGTTGGACACCGTTTTTTATTTTTTCCTTTGTTTGACACTTAAAAAAGAAAAAGAGAGAGAATTCGTTCGTTTCAATGAGGTCCACGGATATTACACCTCTGAAGAAGGCCGGGGAATGGATCGGTCCAAAAGTTATGAGAACAGCAAAAAACAAGTTCAAATATCAGGAATGAATATTCATTTAAGTCAATTCCTATTTACCAATTAGTTTTTTTTTTAAACCCAACAGATGAATAGGAATTGACAGTAGTAAGTAGACAAAATATAGAAAAAATAATTTAAACATTTGTCCAACGTTTCAACAACTTCACACGTCAAAAATCTAGTATTTATTCTATGTATATATTTCTAATGTTCTTCTGTGGCATTAATAACTTGCATCTTAAACCCTTTGAAGTAGATGAGTGTCCGAAAGGCCTAGCTTAAAAGGGTTAAAAGTAAACAAAAAAATCCATTGTTTGTTCTCCAGTCACCAAGTGACCATTTAATTGAAGTATGCAACACAGACTGTATCTGATCATGGGATCATTTTAGCGTAAATCGTAGCGAAGACAACAACAGGTGGGGCAATTGTTAAAAGTATCTTTGACACCTACCGGCATAGATCCTGGGGGGAGACAGGGTGTCGGGTACCCCCCCCCCGCTCAGTCAAAGCACAATTGAACAATTTTTCTTTCAAATTCTAGATAAATAATTTTTATAGATGAAGTGAAAGTATCATGTCAGTTCTAGAGCTAAAAGCTATGACTCAAAATATGACAAGATACCAGATCACATATTATCTGATCGTTTTAACGTTTTTAATTTCAATTTTTCTTCGCGTGTTATAGATTATTTGGAAACCATCACCAAAAGTGTCAAAATAGGTCTCTTCAGTTTTCAAGTTGGTCCAGCTGGTTAGCTGTGTATGTATAACGCGCTGCACCAATCGAGTTAAAGGGCTGAAATTATCAACATTTACTCGAGAAAAATTTTTTTTTTTGTGTGTGCGTGTTTAACCCCACCCAAGATAGATTCTTAGTGGGGGTTCAATTTGCAATGTAAGTTTATGCTAAATTGAACCCTCAGTTTGTGCCAGACTATTTTTTGTAAAATTAAAATCCTGACTGTTTTGCAATCACTACCCAGACAGAAGGCGAAGGAAGCAAGCTTTTTTCATTAGTCATCCTTTTTTTTATAATGTATATTCTAATTGATCACCCTCAACAAAGCATGCTGCCATAGGACGCTGGTCACGTGACGGCTTTGTATAAAGTGACTAACCAGAGAAGTTTGACCCCCCCACAAACACAAACCCATATTTCACGTATTTACAATATTTATAAAAATAAATTTTACTATTTTAGGACCCCACCTTCCTTAATATCCTGGATCCGTCCCTGATCTGTAGTTGCCATTTTTTTTTTTTTATATATCCTTTGCTTAATATAACCTCAAAACAAAAAAAAAGATAATTTATGCTCTTTTCAAAAGTTTCTCTCAATACGAGGAAAGGTAAAAAAAAAATCCACTAGAGTTGGAATACAAAATAGAAAAATCACAAATCTTTTCGCATTTCCTTAACAGAAAAAAAGGGATCTATCATCAAGTGAAGAAGTAAGAAATGTCAGTCGATATCTTACCATCCATTTTCGACATTTTGTTAGCAGTTTTTTCAAGTCACAAATGACTTGCAATCCAAAAATGAAAGAAAATTCGGGGAAACAAAATAATTTTCCGAGCGAAAAGAAGCGAAGAAGAAAGGAAATCTAATGACAACCGGAAGTTTTCAAAAGCAAACTTCCGTCGTTTTCCTTCCCAATTAAAGGCGTGGACTTCAAATTTGATATTTCCACACAAAGGTGACGAGACGGTGTCCATCAAAAACTGTTCAGCCGTGTCTTTTTTTTTTTTTTTAATCACTTATAAAATACTTTTTTTTTTAATAATCTATCAAATAAAAATGCCTCAATAGACATCCCTGAAAATAATCTGCATTATAAATACTTATTCAATATTGAAATATGCATTAATTCAACTCATGAAAATATGTGAAACTTAATGAAAAAAAAAATGAATTGTAATTTTTTTCTAAAATTTTGTATGGATTTCATATTAACCCGTTCGGTGTTGAGTTGTTACGGGGTCCCTAAAATGTCAAGGCCCTGTTCAACTGCTCTGTTTACACAGTCATAAACAAAGGGTGAAATACACCAAATCGTTAAGAAATTATGACATTTAGTCCTATATCCCCTATTTAACGCAACGACTCTGTACCATTTGCGAACAAAAGACTTCTTTTAAAAAAAACTTTCAACAACGCTTCACGAAAATCTCACTCGGAATATATTTTTAAAGGGAATATTTTTGGGTCATCACTTTTTAGTGCAATTGAGTTATCTCCCTTGAAGCCATGTGTTTCTTCCTCCGTAGCTACCACGATTCCAGTAAATGACTTAACGTTTTTAGATTCACGATTTAACTTAGGAAGTTTTCTTTAATGTCACGCTGTATTTTAAAGACAACCCAAAGTAGTTTTAGATCCCTTCTCAGTCCCCTCAAAGTAGGGTATGTGTATTTTAATGATCTCAACAAAAAAACTTCTTTACTCCAACATTGGAGGTCGTTGTACCGGAGCGGGTCTAACCCTGAAATCCCAAAGTTAAAATTGGTATATCGCAGCACCACCAGGAACACAACTGCTGATTTTAAGGCCAAAGTTTCCACACTTTATTTTATCCTTAGAAAATCATCTGCTCATTCCATGACCAGAATGGAGAACACAACTGAAATTGCACCCACTTCTAGTTCTAACGTCGACATTAATGAAAAGATATCAACAAATGCTGGAGAAGATGACGATGTTAAAATGTCCGAGATAGCCCCTAGCGACACTAATAAGGAAAAGAATCAAATGGACGGTTCTGAAAAGACCATGGTGAATAATACAAAGGAACTTTCCGATGGTGACTCGTCTAAAAATCTTGCTGATGTCGATAAAGTCTGTAGTGAAGAAGGTAGCAACAACAACAAAGAAAGAAAACCCAAGAAAAGGAATGCTTCAGCCACAGGGCCGATGTCTAAGCGTGCCTTGAGAAAAGTGAGTATGTTATCTTTTCTAGGCGTTCTTTCGCTAATCGTAGCCAGCCGAAACAGGTACTACGGTAGGCCGTAAGTGATTAAAAAACGTTTACGTTTTAATACGCCTAATTCTTTTATAAGGATTAGATTACCTTAGTACGCCTAAATTTATTAGGATTGAATTATCTTAGTTTGATAGGCTTAAATTTAAAGGATTAAATAAAATATTGGATACCAGATTACGCCGTTTGTTATATTTATTTATATTCATCTTTTGAAAAAAGATAGAAATTGAAGAATTTCTCTTTCATCTTGAAGAAAATGAAAAGAGAAAAGTAAGAAGAATTTCATTTTAATTCATTGATTCAATCATAAATAATGCATACATTTAAATGTTGTTGCTCACTTTAATATTTTATTTAATTCAATCCTATCCGAAATAATTAATTCAATATTTTCTGTAATTAGGTATAAACAACATGAATGCAAATTAAACAGAAAATCAACTCTTGAAAAATGAAAAAAATCTGGCAAAAACCAGCATATTCGATTTTGATAAAATTTTCAATACTTATTAAATAAGGGACACATTTTTGAAAAACTAATTCCGTTCCAAATATTGGAAAATAGTTATGGAGGGTATGATTCCTAACTAACCTTTTATTATTTTCATGATTCATTTTATTCATACATTGCTGCTTTCCTTGATTTTTATTTTCATTCAACCAATAAATCCTCGAGATATTTATTGTGTTTACATTTTTTTGTATAACAGTTCTGGAACTGCTCAAACTCTGAGTAATCGGTAATGTTGAAAAATGTATTTGATGGAAATATTGATTAAAGAAAATTATTATTCCTGATCAAGAGCCTAAATTCTAGTTAATTGAATAAAACTAGAAAAATTTGCCCTGAAGAAAAATATTTTACTCGATTTTACTATTTTTTGATTTCCAAAGTAAGACTCCCAGTTGGAGCAATTTGAAAGCCCTTTTCTAAAAAAAATTAAACACAATATCTCAAAGGATTAATCTGCTAAATGTGTATAAATCAATGTATGAATGAAATAAACCATGAAAATCAAATGAAAAAAAAATTCTTCTTTTTCAATATTTAGAATGGAAAATTTTTTCTTTAATTCATCTTTTGGTAAATAAGTATTGAAAGTTTTATTAAAATCAAATGATGTGCTGATTTTTGCCAGATTTTTTAATCTATCAGGTTTTGATTTTCTGGTGAATTGAGTCCATATTGTTCATACTTGATATCTGTAAATAAATATAACAATTGATATGATTCTATCTCTAATATTTCATTCAATCCTTATAGATTTAGGTGATTTAATCCTCATAAATTCAATGAATCACACTTAACACATTAATATCCCCAACTGATGGAAAAAGCCCTCAAATACTAGGATACTCTGTATTGAAATGTTTTTCTTATTTGAAATTTTTGACAGCACTAACCTCCTCTTCGAGGAAAGCTGCAAAAACATGACGACTTGACTGATCTAGAACCCCATTAAAAAGATATAAAAGACTGTTTGTGAGAAAGGTTGATGTATTCTGAATCACCAAGATCAAATTGCTGTTGAAAGTTAAACTCCACGCTAACACCATGAATTGAGTTTCTATAAGACAAACTTCCTTATAATGAAATGCTCATTCTATGACCTCTAGTATTGTGTTATATTGGGGGTTCTGTCTGGGTAATAGTTTAGAATAGGTTTTCCAAAATATTCTGTTATATCTGTGTCTGCAATATATTCCCTGAAGTTATTCCTCAACGAGACAATTAATTCCTTTGGAAGACAGTGTCCTTTCTAGATTCACCAGTATTGTGTTATACCAGGGGTTCTGTCAGGGTAAATGTTTGAAATATGTTCACCAAAATATGTTGATATTCTGCAAGGGATATAACCAGGATAGACACTGTACGTGATAGAAGGGAGGTAAACATTATTTAATCATTTGATTTCAATCAAAAACTATCTACTTCATATTTGAACTTGAGTTTGTGTAGCAAAGTAGTGTCGGAAATGATAAAGAAAACTATTCAATAATCTTTTCATCAATTTCAATTGTTCATCCATTTTAGAATTTCAAATAAGAAAGAAAGTTCTAATCTTTTTATGTTGTTAATTGAAATATTAACGCTAAACATACACTTTGAACTCTAACACCATCAACTATTTTTATCCTTCGTCGTTAAATTAGATAAAATACAGTTTCAAGTGTTCAGTCTTCTGCTTTCATTTGTTCCATTAAAGTTTAACCGCAGCAGCAGTCTATCCTTGTTTTGTGATTGGGGCTTTTCCAAGTCCATTTCCTATTGGGTCCCTTCTTGAAGAAGGTGTTCATGATTTTGAATCCATTAGCCGTTGCAAAGTTTACAAGATCTTCTCCTCTCATGTTGCGTACTTTGTCCCGAGACCACATGCGCAACCAAGGCCGGCAAAATGTTAGATGGAGAGACGAGCTAGACAAGTTCAGGAAGTACTGGCCCCGTGACGCCCATGATAGGGAAGTGTGGCAAATTCTGGGGAAGGTCTATGTCCAACGACGGACGTTAAAAGACTGATGATGATGAGTTTATCATGCTGAGAAGTTATCTCCCTTGCAAAATATCGACATGACATATTGATGAACCTATTCCAAACAATTACCCCCGTAACCACCTGTCTGTATTTTATTGAATGAAATGACAAAAACATAACCAATATCAATGTACATACCATCTCCCCATAGCATCATATTTCTTCTGTCTTTGATTTTTTTTTTGTTTTTTTTTTAGTGGAAAAGGCAGCAGCGTAAAGGGATTGAGGACACTGGTCCCTTAACAACCAATCCAGACCCTGGTTACGGTTCCGATGTTCTTTCTGAAACCGAATATTATTTTGAAGATGGTAAGGAATGTTTCAGATTTACTTTGCTCACTTTTTGAATTCTATGGGGTGGTGAAGTCTATCCGTGTAGATATAAGATAGAGTATCCATGGAGATATAAATGTTCTCCATAATATAAGATTTGCTTAGAATAGGCCTTGAGTGAAGAAGATAAGGTGATGGCCATATAATTAGATAGCATGTGGTATTTTTGGGTTACCATGCAGATAAACATGTGGTGTCTGCAAAGATGTTAGTAAATATAGAAAACCAATCATATGCATAAATTCAAGGAAATGAAATATTTATCCATTTTTCAATCAATAAGGAAAATATATATTTCGTAAAAGTGTGTTTGGGATTGTGTCCTTATGAGATTTTAGTGAGTTTTCATCTGTAAGAGTTCAGTAGTGTGTGTAAAGTAAAATTGAATGGGGTTACTTACATTTTGGGTGAGACAATTTGCAAATATGGACCACCGGCTCACTTGCTAAGGAAAACATAGTGCCCTATTTAAGGCCTCCAGTAAGGAGAGAGGAAGAGAGTCCAAAGCACTACTTTTTATGGTGAAGGTATTACTTTCCAGGCTCATGGGGACTAAATGTCACTGGGACTGCTTACAGGCTTGTGTATTGATTTTAACTAAAAGGGACATTATTGATAATTCATAGTGATTTTAACATGGAATATCTCCTTAAAACTACAGAAGCATTTTCTGTGAAAACTGAGCAATTCTTTTTATTGCTTCACAACATTTACGTGAGGCGTAAATGAACAGGTAATGAAGAAGAGAATCGGTGAGCCCAAACCAAGTCCAAACTCTGCCTAGCTTTTTATTTCATCATCATGAATCTTCACAAAACCAAATTGTATTTTCGTTATCAATTCTAACTACTTTTTACCTTCATCTTAATATTCACCTTAACAACAAGTGAACAGTATAATTGGAAATACTGAATTATGGTCAAAAGTCAAAGTTGTGATAAAAAGTAACTAAAAATTAGGGTGAAAGTAAAATCTAGTTAAAATAAATAATAAAAATTCTGTGTCATAATACCTCATCCAATACTGAAAACAAAGTAAAATTTAAAATAAATTAAACAAATCGTTTGTGTTTGTTAGATTGGTGATAGAGATGAAGACTCAGAATACATTTTTTTTTCATTTGGTCAGTTCTGGGGTACCTAATCCATATTTGGTCCGCCGAGTCCAAGCCCTGTCCAAGATTGTTTATGTTCACTTTGCACTAATGCCATCGGGAGAGGCATGAATCCACCTCTCCCCAACCTGACTGTGGGTTCAAAGTCGAATAGACTGTACTCTCTTTTGCTGACAACCAGTCTAGGAGATGGAAAACTCTGATTCCAAACCAGTCTGAAGAGGGATGGGCTCTGACCGGCTCTATCTGGCTATCTTGCCCTTGACACACTCATGATGAAATCATCTGTAGTGCCCAATGACCCTGCATAAAAATCTTCTATGTCAAAAAATAAAAAGTTCGATGTATGAAATGTACAAATTCCCTTTAAGGAAAAGAGTTATTGCTCTCTGAAACTCTAAGATTCTCCATTTAAGTTGTCTAGATAACTCTGAGAAAAAAAGGAACTACCCTTGAAGCTCTCTGAATATATTGTGAGTGATATATTTCCCTTCATTTCTTTGCAGGTCTTCGAAAAGTGTATCCGTATTTTCACACATTCACTTCTTACGTGAAAGGACGTTGGTTAGGGAGAACTGTTTTGGATGTTTTCATGAAAGAGTTCCATGTTGCAACGAAAGAAAATTTGGTGTGTATAAATTGAAATCATAACCCCCCCCCAGTCTTGTTTGGGGTGGGGTTACATTTTTCTTGCCTGTTTTCTATTTCCTTTTTCTTTCTTGCTTCTTTTGCAAAAGCGTGGTATGAATCCTGTGGAAATTGAAGAGAGAAATGTTGCATGCTCAGAGTTTTGAATGTTTCAAGTTGCATCGGCCATGATGACTAAGCCTCTGTCAGAAATGAATTTTGATTGATTCAAGCTGGACTGGTTTCTGCCAATTGGAAGTGGATTCGTAAAAGCTGACTCAGGTCCAGAAAGGCTCATTGAAAAATTGACGTTTCAATGGTTGAAAATGGCCTAAACAGCCACAACATGTACATTGAAGTCATCCATCAATGAGAAAAACTATACACAAGGCTTTTAAGATTTTGAAGTTTTTAAGGTCTTTTAGAATTTAAAGATTTAAGAATCTCAAGAACAATTTTAAAATAAACATCTAAGATCATTGAAACAAAAAGAAAGAAATTATTTCCATTTTCATAATTTGTTTGTTCATTTTTTTTCTTCTCAAACTCTTAGTTGACTTTATTATTGTAAATTGTCAGACATTGGAATTTAAGACTTTTGAATTTAAGACATGTATATAGAAAGAGTAATGCCATGACGTCATGTGTCAACTTGTGCAAGTTCTCTGTATTTTTTTGGTAAACATTGAATCTCTGTTATTTCATTGTCGTACTCCTACTACTGAGTTTTGACTTTATTTTTGTTTGTCACAACAATGGCATCACCAAAAACCAGATTTCATGACAGCTTGAATAAGAGTTACATATGCAGAAAATGATGACGAATTCACTCTTTTAACTCAGGTCAATTTGTTCCATTTCAGGAACTAGTAAAGGAGTTGGAATGGGACGTGTAGCTTTGAAATAATATTGTATAGAGAAATTAATTCTGTTTTGTTTACTTTTTAGATTTCACTGAAGCAAGGGGGTTTGAGCCTAGCTTGTCTCTTTTTCTTCACTATTCTCCAGACGTGTCAACTTCAGGCAGTCATGTTCCAATCCATGTAAAATCCCTTGTCTACAAGATATCAAAGAATTCCTGGAAGAATTCATTGAATCCAAAAAGTATGGCTTTGAGAGTTGGATAGATAAAGTTCAGTTTCTGTTATCATGTCTGGAGTAAATCATTACAGCTTTTCCAGTTTTGAGAAGAATGTACAATCAAGGAGGGAGATGGGTGGATTATCAGAGATAATCTTTTTTTTTTTTTTAGAAACTGTCAACTAAAACTGCCAACACGGCTTTGTTTGGTTGTGAAGATGGTCTGACTGGTTGGCTATTGTATGTATGTGTGTACAAGTATACGCACCACACTAATGGTGCCAGAGGGCTGTGAATTTGAATATTTACTCCTTATATCTGGAAAAAATTTTTTTTTGCTTGATTTAACACCACCCCTTCTCTGAGTAGGTCTTTAGTGGATAATTTGATTTACAATGTAAGTCTATGCTAAATCTATCCTTGAGCTTGTGTCTGGCAATATTCACACTCATTTTTCTTTGAAATTCAGACATTTTTAGAGCTCACCGCCCAACAGAATGATCGCCCTATTTTTTTTCCCCAATTTTCTATTGATCATCCCCAACACGACATGCTGCTAATATGACGGTTTCTATTGAGTGACCAACCTGACCTGTCGTTTTTATTTTATTTTTCTTCTTTCCTTTGACAGCTGCAAGATATATCAGGTGGTTTACTTCGAGTGAATGACAAAATCATCACTGCTGACTACAAACTCAAATTTAATGATCTGCTCTCCCATAAGATACATCGGTATGTTGCTTAACTTGCTGTCACTAATTGTACCACATATATATATATATATATATATATATATATATATATATGCTTCCTCCACTATCCTGAAATAGTGTTCCTATAAGAACCTTTTATGAGCCGAAATGGTGTTGAAATGAATAAGCAAGCACTTCGCTTTGATGTATATAAATCTATGGCGATGTTTAACCAGCATTGAAAGGTTCCAAAAGTCATTCAATTTATAAAAACATATTTTCCAATCAACCAGAACTGTCAACAGTTGGTCTGTCTGGCTTGCTGGCTATATATATATATATATATATTGTAGGTACCACAAGTACAGGTCACATCAGTGGAGTGACTGGGCTGAAAATTTGAACATTTTCCCCATTAGAAAAAAAACTTTAAAAAAAAATTTTTTTTTTTAAATTCAGACTTTTTAGTGATCCAACAAAAGGCAAGAGAAGTAACTTATTCATTGAGTGAGTTTAATCCTAACTGGGTGCTCTATGCATGTGGCCTTGTGCCAGATTAGGCTTTGCTTAGTAAATATGGATAAACCTGAACCCAAGAAGAAGGGGGTTAATTTAAAACTGAGTTAAATTATGAAATTGATTCTCCACTTTATATCATCATCGCACTCAAGATATTACTTCCATATGTTTGGTTTTTTTTGTGGGTTCTTGTCATTCTTTATGATTTTTCTTATTTTTTTCTTTCCTTCCTTCCAGACATGAAAATCCTGTTGTGGGCACAAAACTAGAGATAATTGAGGATAATGAACATGTCATTGTCGTTAACAAACCATCGTCAATTCCCTGCCATCCCTGTGGCCGATATCGTTACAATTCCATCGTCTTCATTCTTGGTAAAGAATACGGCTACAGTAACCTTCGAAGTAAGGGTTTCCAAAATTTTATTCAAAAAAGTCATTGAGTATTTTTTTTTTTTTTTTTTTTTTCCAGTCCCCGCAACACTGAATGATTAAAGTGTGGTGGGATCTGGTGAAAGAGACCCGAGTAATCATTCTCAAATTTGTATGTAATCATTTCAGATATTTACCGGCTGGACCGGCTGACATCTGGGGTGTTGATTTGTGCAAAAACTTCTGAAAAAACCCGAGAACTGGAAGACCAAATTCTTAACAAGATGGTTCAGAAAGAATACGTCTGCCGTGTTTTGGGGAAATTTCCAGAGTAAGCAAAATTCTTGTTTGTTTATTTATTCTTTTTCCGCTTCTCTGTTGGGATTTGTGTCTTGCAGGAGGAAGACACCGTGGGTAATTTTTTGGTCAAAGTTTGCAAAAAAAAGAAAATTAAATAAGGGAAGTAACTTCTAATTAAAGAACTGATTAAAGTAAAAACTTTCAGTGTTTAAAATTATTCTATTAAATCTAGCCACAAAGGATACCATTTAAGGTTAATGATTAGAGTTACTGTGCATGATTCCATTTTTTTGAAACCTGTCTCACTTACATAAGTTACTCAAAAATATATTTTTGAAATGAATGTAACAACAGACGTGACTCTATTCTGTGTCACTCCTATTAAATCTTGGACTGGATGCAAACCAATATTTGATATCATCTTTAAGAATAGTACAGAAAAACTTCTTCAGAATGATTTTCTTCCAACATATTCAACCGAAGAATCAGAAAATAAATTTTCACTGGCCATAGTTAATTTTTCCATTTATACACTTACATGTAGTGAAAGACAAAAAAACTTTGGGGAAAAAACAGGTAGAGTATTTTGATGCAAGTCTAACGCATCTTCTCAGTAGAATCGTTAGTCTTGCATCAAAAAACTGTATCATGTTTTTAAAAAATTATATTTGCTCTGACAAACTTTACCTTGAAACTCAGACTTCTCTATAAAAAGTCATCGAGCACTCTTACTGATGATTTGGGGAAAAATTATCACTACTAAAATACTATATAACTGTTTACCCATGGAAACAAACACTGGACTTATTCCAATTACTTATATATATATTTATTATTATTATTATTAAGAAGAAGAAATGGACATATAATCTGATGAAAATAGTTATAGATGCATTATATTATTTGGAATGACCTCCCATTATTGCATAATGAATTTATCATTTGGCCTAGGTAGTGTAAATAGAATGAGCAATAAAAAGAAATGGGGTGCTGCTGGAATCGAGCCTGCGATCAATAGGTAGCTGCCTCAACGTGTCATTGCTCTTACTATTGAACTAAACAGTCTGCCAGTAAGTTGACGGACCAAATAACTGCTTTATGTCCAAATTCTCATCTTGTTCATTCACTGTCCATATCTGCTCTTAATGTTTCTCAATATGGGGAATTATATTATTAAGATATATAATCTGACATGTGTATATAATATATATATATATATATAATGTGTACTGTAGAGAGTGAGACAGACTCGGGAGTAAGGTGTTTAGAGGTAAGGTTTATTAATCCTTAGATGTAAATTGTCCAGACTTGTTTCGGGATTCTCCCCATCTTCAGTGCTGTGTGAGTATGTGTTAAAAGATATATATATATAATGCCAAGTCAGTGAAATACCTTATTTGCAAAATTTACTTATTTTTGTAGAAAAGAAAACAACTTTAATTTCCATTTTATCAGATAAACTTTTCATCATAAAAAGTAGTTGTTTTAAATCCCTGTCTTGATCAGATGAACTCTTGAACTATGTAATTATTTATTTTTCGTAAAAAAAAAAGTTGAAACTACCTATTTACTTAGTTTTTTGTTAAAAAAGTTTGATATCAGAGAATTCTGATTGTAGAAAAAAATAAATAGTTTTTCTTATATCGTAGTTTGGATTGAATTAACTTTCAATGAAATTAGAAGTGTATTTATATATTTTTTGTAAAATTTTGCCAATTAAGCAATTTTGCCAATTCAGTGTAACATATATATGTGACTCCACCTGTCAAATCTGGAATTGAGTTGCACGTGTCAGTTTTGAGCTTGAGCTGAAAATAGCCAGAGCAGGTCATTTTGGGCAATTTTTCGGGTTTCATCAAAATGGCTTCATGAATGTCTTATCTAATTATTCCTGTTGAAAACATGAATGTTCTATAATCCGAAACCTGTTTTAATGAGTTTTTTTCTGAGACCGTATCACTGGGAATAGTATATATTAGTTCACCTCCAAAGTCAATTTTCTCAAAACTTTGGGTAGAAAATTTCCTGAAGCAACCGGAGCTAAATGTTCCATATCTTTGAAGCTAACAAGGGTTAGTACTAAAATGAAGCTTATAATCTGTATATTATGAATCCAGCCTCATTCAAAATCACCCCAAATGGTACTTAATACCGGATTCAACATGTAGGCTCACTCACTAACACACACACACACACACACATATGTGTGTGTTTTGTGGATGTAAGAAAATCTGCCAAGCTGGTAGTAATTCTTGACAGTGTGGAAATGAAAAGTATTGACCAGAACATTAGTTACATCTCAAAATTTATCAATATGAAAACCTGATGCAATAATTATTACCATCTATCTATCTATCTCTCTCTCTCTCTCTCTCTCTCTCTCTCTCTCTCTATATATATATATATATATATATATATATATATATATATATAATTTCCATAGGAATAGAGCACTGGTGGATGAGGAATTTCTGTGTGAATAGATATATCGCTTAAATTCAACCGTCCAGTTCCGTAGTCCAGAGGTAGGATATTGGCCTCTGGGTCTGAAGTGAACGTTTCAATTCTGCCTTGCTGGATGGGATAATGGAAAGCCTATAGCCACACTGAAGATATGTCTGTGGATGACAAAATAATATACGCATTATACATATATATGAACATTAGGATATACCTTAACTAATAACAGACTAATAATAATAATACTGTATATGAGTGTGTGTGTGTGTGTATGTATGGTTATGCAGATGTAAGAGTGTCTATTTGACTATCAGTTCAAAATTTAACATTATAAAACAAGAAACACACGCACACAGAAAAAGAGAGAAATTGAAAAAACACATGTAATTATACAAAATGGATATAACATATACTATAAAACAGATAATTTTATTTGTAAAAACAAAGAGGAAAAAAGGAATTACAACGGTCTCAACAGCCATATAGCGACACTTGCAAACAAACGATGACAGCATAAAAATGATCAACATTCAAAAAAAAGGTGCAAATGACTTCATGTCCAGATGACCTTGACTAACTTGATTTGTCTTGAGTAAAACAATTTTGAAGAAGGGAAAATGAACGTGTTCTCAATTTGTGAACTGTCACAATAACCACAAACAGAACTGAATTTCATCTGACAGATGTGGACTGCTTTTAACCATTCACAAAAAACAAAGTTGTGCAATAAATCTAATGTAATTCATAATCTTATATTATTATCATTATAATTGATCTATCCGCAAAGATATTGAACATTCTACTTAAATAAATTGCTACAATATACATAACAAATAAAAATATGTATATATATATATATATATATATATATATATATGATTATAAATCATGCAATTCATAATGATCCTGTCTGATCATATATATCCGTCTCTTAATACATAGTTATCGTGTTGAAAGATCTAAATAGACTGAGAATAAACAAAATGAGAATTTGGGTTGAAAGCAGTTATTTGAACCTTTGCATTAATGGTGGCTGTTTAGCTCAGTGCTAAGAGCATCGCTACGTTGAGGCGGCTACCCTATTGGTGGCAGGTTTGATTCCTGCAGCAGCCCCATTTTTTAATTGTTCTTTCTATTTATGTAGTCTTTCAAATAAGTTTCTATATAATATAATGCAATTTATAATCATTCTGTTGGATCACATATATCCATTTCTCTCTCTCTCTCTATGTATATATATATATATATATATATATATATATATATATATATATATACAATATCATTTCATTTTTCAATTAAATTGCAGCACTCGCATACATGCTGCTTTTGATTTTATTTATATAAAAGAGTTAAATTTTCCTGTTTTTGCATTCTTTTTAATCCAAAAATGTTTTCATTCTAGTGAAGAAGTTGAAGTGGACCAACCTTTGGAGTGCATCAACCATAAAATTTCCTTGTGGCAAGTTCGACAATCTGGCAAACCAAGCAAGACGCTATTTAAACGTCTCAGCTACAACGGCACAAGCAGTGTCGTCCAGTGTTAGTAGAATTCTCTCTCTCTCTTTGATATTCCCCCAATTCCATGATGACATGACATTTCATACAGACTTTCTTATGAAGTTCTCAATCAATTTCAATGACATTTTGTGGAAGTGTAGGAAATAGAAGGCTAAAGAAGAATTGATGAACTTTCGGGGCAGATCCAGGAATTACTTTTACACTTACCTTCACTGCATTGAAACTATATATGACTTGATTTTCATTCAGTCTTTAGTTACAGTGGTGTTGGTAGTGTTATGCATTCTTTGAGTCCTTTTGAGCTTGTAATGTTTTCTATGTCTTTTTCGTAACTCATTGACTCTAATGACATGGAGAATTTCATCTTCTCTTTTCTACACCCTTAACAGTGCAAAATTTGAATGGCCTTTCATTATGTTTGCTACGGAAGCAAAAATACAATGAAGACCCGTTAAAACAGACAAATAAGTAGGAAAAGTGTCCATTTCAGCTGATTTTCGGAGACAAACGATGGTGGGGTTTAGTAGCGTACACATATGGAATACTGGAAAGTATATGCACTTGCAACTCTCACAGATTATTTCTATGCTCTTTTAAAACTTATTGTAATAATTTGATATCTTAGAAAGTTTAATTTTGGTTAAAATGAAAATGGCACCGAAAAAAAAAAAAAGGAAAATATTTTTGTGTTCTCACTGAGGATTTCTGTACAGATTAAGTCCGTGTTTACATTTTTGACTAAAACTTTATTGATTCCGATTAATTCTGATTTTGTCCATTTTATCCTATATCTAGATTAACGGGGTCTATTTTAATAAGGGGCTCACAGTATAGATGAAAATTTTCTCTCAAATACTGATATTGGTGTTTATTTAGTCAAGTTTGGCAAAGGGCCACTATAGTTGAGCACCCAATGAGGATCTGAGATTGCTAAGCATTGCTCTATGGCAGGCGACCTTAAATGACAAATTTTCAAAAATTTTCATTTTAATTTTAGGTTTGCCATTGACTGGACGAACTCATCAAATCCGGGTTCATTTGCAATATTTAGGTATGGTTTGATTCTTTTATTACAGTCTTTCATTTCATGTTATTAATTTTACCCCCAATTTCAAGAGAAATACAACAAAGTTCTAGAAAACATTTTGAACTTTTGAGACAAGACATTGTTTTAATGTAAAAATACTTTTTATACAATCACTTATTTCCCTTGAAAAAATTGAGGTATACAATAGTACCTCTCTTATGAAGACAATCTGTTCCATAAAACATTTTTTTAAATGAAAATTTGTTAAATGAGTGATTAAACCAATGGGATTTCCGTAATTTGTTCTAAACAAAGATGTTGGGCCCCTTAAAACATTAACAATAAACTTGTAAATAATTCATAATGTAGTAATTACTTTTTAAATAATGTATCATTACAAATAAACATGTAAATAATGTAATAAATGAATAATCTCATAGTTCACCAAATGTTTGTCTGTTTATCTGAAAATAAATACCTAGATATTTGAAATAAATCTAGATGATTTTGGACAATTTGGAAATTTTGTAGTTTTTATTTCTCACAAACTGAAATATTTCTCTTAGAGATTTTTTCTGGTAATTGGGACCTTTCATAAATTGAAATTACATTATGATAGTTACCATTTTATGAAGATTTTTTCTAAAAAAAAAATAATTTCCAAGAAGTTCAAATATAATGGTTCCTCTGACAGCTTTTAACAAAATTTCACCCTACAACAGATCCCAACTGCCAAAAAAAACTGACTAAGCAGAATATTTCCAGTAAAGGAGAAAAAAACCCTACAAAATTTCATGAATTTATCCAGAATCACCTTGATTTCATTTATAATAAGATTATTACTTATTTGTGAATTATTTACATGTTTATTTGTATTTATAAATCATTTAGGAAGTAATTTATACATTATAGAATAATTTCAAGGTATTTATCAAGGTTGTAAGGGTCTGATATTCTTATTTAGAATGAATGAGAGAAATCTCATCACACACACACTGGAGGCCATAAAACTATCTACCAATGTTTCTATAGTGTTCATGTAGTTTCTTCACAATTTCTCTCTTTGAGACTCAATTGTTGACTACTTCAGGGCTGTTAATTGTGTAAGTTAATGTTTACATCTTAATAATTTAATCAAAGGTTTTTAATAAAAAGGATTGGATTTGTTTAAATGGAAAAGTCCATTGTTACAGACATAGAAATAAACAGAAAAAATGTTGAAATATTCATATCTAGAAACTCCTCTTTTCCCAGGTCATCCAATATTAAATGATCCTCTCTACTCGGGTGATGTCTGGGGTCCAGAATCTGCGAAAGGAAAAATATTCCAATGTGCTATAGATGAGAAAAAGGTGAGTGAAAATTTTCTTTAACCACGTGGTAGACTGAATATTTGGTTCCATCAGGGTCGGCTGTGAGGGATCGTAATAAAGATAGAACACAACCATAAGGAAATTAATCTTTTATTTGATTTTCTACTGACAAGAAAGTATATATTTTATTGAAAGTCTTCATGAGTCCTAGTAATATAGTCGTGTTGTTCTGAAAGAAGAAGTGAATGTAAGTTCATGAATTGTCTTTTTACAAATCCGTGTATGTTATGGTGCCAGTATAGAGTAAAAATCAAATCGTTTTTACTTTTTGGATCAAGACGGCATTTGTTTCTTTCCGGAGAGTGAACACAGTTCAAGAGGGTAGATCAGGAAAGAGAGTGAGCAAGAAATAGCTCCTTTCGCACTAGAAAGCTGCCAGGGGTCAGGGACCATTTAGGGGCCAATATCCGGTGCAGCAACCTCCCACAAAGAGGGAAACAGTTTGTTCATTCATACTTTGAAAAATTTGAAATCACTACAAAATAAACGGTAGATATGCAACCAAGCATTTATTTATGATTTAGAAATACATTTTAAAATCTTTTTTTTTGTATTCAGATTGGAGAAGCAGTTATAAAGAACCACAACATTGGGCTCTGGGAGAAAGGACCACACCCTCTTTTCCAGTCCCGTCTGCAGCAGGTGAAAGAAGAGGCTGCCAGAAAAGAAGCAGCTGCTTCCACCGATTCTGTTAGTGGATCCCAGGAAGGAGAAGATAATCCTGCCGATGATAGAGAGGGTTCTGATGAAGTGAAAGAGCCGCTATCGAAACGTCTCAAGATGAGTAACGAGGATGAGGTGAAAATGGGGGAGTCACGTCCCGGCTTCGCCCTCCAAAAATGGATCCCTGATGAGAATTGCATTCATTGCAAGACAGAATACATTGACCCCCAGCCTAAAGATCTGATCATGTATTTACATGCTCTTAGCTATAAGGTAAGTGATTTTTTTTTTTGATTTAATGTTGAAATTATTTATCTCTGCCAACAAAGTTAGAAGATATATGAGTGGCTGCCTATGAGTGCTCAATGAGCCAGAGTTCAAAAAGTGATAAAATTGGATAGAAATTTCAATGAGCTTTCACTCTGGATATTTTCATAACACTTTAAGGCTACTATACTCATCTTTTTTTTTTTTTTTGAAGCTTGAGCACTCTGCTTTATGATTCTGATGCATATTTCAGTGAATCTTATGTGGATGTGTCATGTCATCTGACCATAATCTCTGATTTTGTATTTATCAAAACTCTTGTTAAGACTGCATGTTATTTTTTGACCAAGTTTCATCCTCAACATTTTCATTATTTTTACTGTAAAGATGCTTATCTTAGTTCTGTTTGAAAACTTTGATGCTTAGCTTCTGATTTCAATGCGTGTAACAATGTTCCTTGAAATATTTATGGTGTGAACATGCGAAACCTGGGAGCTTTCATTTTTTGTTAGTAGAAAAAATTAAAAAAACTACCTTTATGCATTTGAACTTTGTGAATATTTAAGACTTGTTAATGTTATATGCAGAGAAATCATAATGCAGAATTGCTTTTTTATTTTTTTATCAACTGGCCTGAATAATAAGTTACGATAAAACTTCCCCACCATGGACTTGACAGAAAATGTAAATAGAAATTTTATGTCTTTTTTGAAATGAAAATAAAAGATTTTCCATGCATAGAAACATAGATTTTGAAAGCCTTAGAAGTGAATAAATCTGTGGAAGGGAAGTTTTATCATAACTTCTGTTCAGACCAATTTTAAAAAAAATGCTACTAACAAATTAAACTGAAAGTTAAAAGTAGTCTTGAGAATTAATAATGATCTATAATATTTCATTGGATAAAGATAAATGAAAAATATCTTTGTTTAACACCTAGTTATGTCATTCAGACCTAGAACCTTTTCATAAAAGGTTATTTTCAAGTATGTGCTGCCTCAAAAATTAAAGAAACAATTTTTGTCTTAGTTGTTGGACTTCACTCTTGCATTAGAATTAAAGTTTCTCTGAATATTTTTGCTGTTAAAAAAACTTTAAAACTCCTTTAATTGATATATGGTTGTTTTTTCTTGGCTTTAGGGTCCCGATTGGGAATATCGAACAACTTTACCTGACTGGGCACAACCGGACTGGCAAGAAGAATGGTGAAGCCATTTCCTTGGGAATTTCTTTTCTAATGTATATGTCACATTAAAATATATTTTAAAATTTGAAGTTTTTTTCTTCTGATTATTTTTTCACAGTAAGAAGAATGCATACCTGCACAATGTGTTATCATATAATTGAAAAAACTTGAAAAACACTGAAAAATAATATTTTGACATAAAAGAAACAAAAAAATATTAATGCAATGGTACGAATTAACTAGTTTTTAATGGCAGGTACCCTCTAATTAAATTTTGTAAAATAAGATATAAGATTATTTAATTTTGGTACTGTATTAATTTTTTTGTCGTCTATTTTAAAATATTATTGTAGAGTGTTTTTAAGTTTTTGCAATTATATTGATGCATTATGCCAGTACATGTATTTTCTAACTGATCCTGTTTGCTTTAAGATTATATGTTTCTTTGGGGTTTTTTTCTTCTTTCTAAGAAGTCAATTATAACTTCTAGGTAAATGATTAGCTTTTTATTTCAATTAAGTAATTGATTCTTGCATTTCAAATTTTTTTATATCCTATATTCCCCTCTGGAATTTGTAAATTGATCTATGTATGTAAAAATATTGAAAAGTATATTTTGATAATTCAAGTTATATGGCGGAAAGAATTTTCACAAATTTTACAAAATATCTTTGTGGAAAATGTATTTAATGTTTATATCATTTTCCAAAATGAGGAATCATCATTATTCACTGATTTATTCAGAGTAGTGTTACTGCTACAATATTTTGGCCTTCTTCAAATGTTGTAGTCAGAATTTTGAATCAAACTCATTGCTTGGTTATTCTTCCTCGTCAATTTTACTCTGCGGTGTTGCTTGTCCTTCTATTCCTCTGAACCTGTGTATATGACCTTCTGTTCTACTTGACCCTGATTTAACCTGCGACTGCCAACCAGGTTGCAAGATACACTTGACCAACATTTTAATTCACTTGCCCATGTCATGATAGACAATGGGGGTGTAGAAACTTAGACTTAACAACCCAATGTGGCTTGAAGTCACAACTTAAAAAAACATTTTTGCGATTGATTTTTTTTTTTTCTGTTTTCAATTCAGACCTTCCTCTCCTCAGGTAATTTTTCAGTTTTGAAAAAAGTCGATTTTTTTTTTTTTTTGTAAGATTGGGGGGGGGGGTCATTGTTTAAAATAAAAATGTGTGAAAATAAGCCCATACTTTGCACAAGTACTGCAAATCGTCTACACTAATGTATCAAACCTTGCATATAAATAAATTTTATCATGTTAGGGATTTTTCTTGCTTTTTTGGACAAATTTTTTTCTTTGCTAAAATAATTAATAATTCTGGTTATGTTGTAGCTTACATTTTCGTAAAATGTGGGCATTTGAAAATCAAAACAAAGAAAAGATAATTTGTGTCACATGAATGGTGGAATTGGCTCAAAGAGAGGGCTCATCTTCACATTATATTTCTATTGTAAAACCTTAATAAAATCGACTTTTTTCAAGACTGACAAAGTCCCCAAGAAGATCTTATGGATTGAAAGCACAGAAAATTAATCGCAAAAAAAATTTTTTAAAAAATCTATTTGAGGTGGGACCATGGTATGTTAGAAGTACCACAAGCATTTAACTAATTTTGCTCTTATGAATTGGATATAATTTTTGTGAATTTATTTCTACATTATTTATAAGTGTTTTTGGGATGTTGTCCTAGTCTCAGTTCATCTTTCAAACTCAGTGTTCTGGCCATTGTACCCTCCGACCTTATTCTGGTGGTTGTAAATTGGAAATATTTCAGAATGCTGAGGTGATCGTCATCGAAGAATGAGGATATCGACATAATTATGATCTCAAAAATGGTGAACAACATTGTTTTGTCCTTGGAATTGCTTCCACCTGAAATTCCCCCTGCTTCCATAACAACTGCTTTTGCATTCTGAAACACCTTCAATTTTCGACAAACACCTGGATAAGGCTGCAGGATACAGCATCCGAAATATTGTGTTTGAAAGACAAACCGAGATGAGGACAATAGTCTGAAAGCACTTATACAAAATAATAATCTCTTATCTGAGATTTCCTGTTGAAATTATTTTCATATTCATTTCAAGTCAGGTAGAAGAGGGCCAATGTGTTTGAAAATGAAACTATTTACAATCTAAATAATACTCATGAACATACAATATTTTCTTTATCTCTATATATGAATCGAGTTTTCATTTTAATTTTTTATTCTTATCAGGAGGAAGAAATGATTACTATGTGATATTCCCCTTGCCTTCTCATTACATTAGTATTAAGTAAGGATAAAACTTCATTAAATGAAAAAATGGAGCTACTTTTTACCATTCTCCAATTCATTTTTCCTTCTTGCTAAAATTACTGGAGAAGTTAGGAGTTCATGTAGGGTACACAGTATTGTTTGCAACAATTCCTGCCACGTCAAATTAAATATATATGCCGTGTTAGGGATAATCAATTAGAAGTATTGGAAAAGGGGGTGATCGATAAATAAGTTACTTCTCTCACCTTTTGTCAGGTAGAGATTCCAAAAATGTCTGAATTTTAAAATAAGCAGACACAAACAAATGGATCAATTTAGCATGAACTTGCATTGTATTTTGAACCCCTCCCCCTCAAAAAAAAATCTATTGGGAAGGGGGGTTTAAAAGATTAGAACATTTTTTTAAAATTCTAGACATAAGGGGTGAATGTTTAAATTTTCAGCCCTCTGGCTCCATTAGTGCAGCATGCATGCATGTACCTACATAGCTAGCCAGACCAGCTTGAAAACTGAAGAAATCTATTTTGACAGTTTTGGTTGACGAATTCTCATAAAGGTGATTTTTTATTTCTTAGTGGGGTGATTTCCATAGATGTGTGAAATTCTGGTGAGATATGGGAAACGCAAAGTAACAGTGGAATTTGAACAGATTGCTTTAACTTTTGGAAATCATCTCTTATACTAAGTGTAAGCGGAAGGTAGGAGTGGCCTAGCGGAAAACAGGAAGGCATGAACCCACTTCTTCCTTCACATTGTTCCTTCATCAGAAATCTAGACAAAATGTCTTGTCACTGGCAAACTGCAATGGCTGAGAGAAGAGAAGAGAATAGTTGAGTGAGAACTTGGGTAAACCACATTCCCATAACTACCTTACCTGCCCAAGCAGTAGCAACAAATAAAGCTGTTACCAATGCTGTAAACCTTGACAGGAAGTAATCCAAACATAAATATGGATAAATTGGGGAAAAAAATTAGTCTTTCGATAGAAATCATTACATAATCAATGTCTTTTGACAGAATACTGTGTTATAGGTGATCAATTAAAACATTGGGAGATGGAGAGATCAATGAATAAGTTACTTCTCTCACCTTTTGTTGGGCAGTAATCACTAAAAAGTCTGAACTTTCAAGAAAAACAAGTAGGCACAAACTAAGGACCAATTCAAGATACACTTGCATTGTAAACTGAACCCCCTGCCCACTAAAAACCTATTTAGGGGAGGGATTTTTAAAAAAAGAGTCTTCTCTAGACATAGTAAATGTTTAGATTTTCAGTCCTCTAGCTCCACTGTTGTGGCCTATATGCGTGATACATACATGGCTAGCTGGACCAACTTGAAAACTGAAGAAACCTATTTTGACAGTTTTGGTTTGAGGTTTTTAATATAAGTGATGGTTAGAGGTACTATTGATAAGGCAATGACATAAGTGTCGAAAGATTAAAATGTCAGTATAAATGAGGGCCTCTGGCAGGAATTTTATCAAGGGGTAGAAAGTTTCTTTCAATCTTTTTTCCCTTTTCTGTTCTCCTGTTTTCGGCTCCTTTGGCCTCCTCAAGGCCAAGGTACAATATATCTCTGTATTGATGTTAGAAACCTCCTTCTCTTTTCAATATAAAATGTTTTGTATGTTGATAGACAGTGTATGGATGAGTCGTGATTGGATAGAGATAGGAGATAAATGAGATTAGAGACAAGCATGTGTTTAAAAAGAAAACTTCTTTAATAATATCTGTTGTGTAGGTAAGTCATGTTACAGTCAGAGAATGTAATTCTTTTTAGTATTAGTAGAATTATTATGATTATGTTACCTCTCCAAAGTGCAGGCCTGAGCGGAGTGCGATACGTATGGCATCAGCTTGGCCGCAGGAGCCAGTAGAAGACATCAAACATAAAATTCATCTGCATGAAGGGGTCTCCACTCCCTGGAGGTGTCATTTCTCCTAGACTGGGGACCTTCCCAAGACTAGGGAACCTAGTCTTCCATACTATTTTACCTATAGCTAGGCGGGGGAGGGATAGATGGTTTCATGCTTTTCCCAAGGGCATTAGTGGTAAGTGAGCATGAATTGTCTTGATTGGAATTTGAACTAACCCTCTCATAGGCCCCAGTTTAAACTATTTAAGTCGGTGGCTAGTGACACATTTTTTCTCAAAACAAAAAAGAAAAACAGGTAAAATGGATCGAATTTTAAAAAAATTATTAACTGAACAATTGGATTTACAAACCTTCCTGTATCGCAAAGGTTTTCGTTCTGTCTTTATACACAATGGAATGATACTGGAGTGCCCCCTATAGAGCGCATGCCTGGGTAAAGTGTATGGAGATCCCAGTGAGCCCAGTCGTCAAAATCCATCACATGGCTTCGCAGATGTAGTCCAGAGGAAAGAAGAGATCAATATATCTGGCATTAGAAGCTACCAAAAAGACATCAAACCTCCTAAGGGGCTTCAAATCCTTGGTTTCTACTAGACTGGTTGCCTTCCCAATGATAGAGAACACAATCAGTTATCTTACCTATAGCTGGGGGGGGGGTAGAGGAGATGGATTTTATAACAATGACTATTATTGCTAATATTGGATTGGTACGTATTGGAGTCCTATATTTTATACTATAATAATAGTTGTGGTTCAGTGTAGTGAGCAGATTCCAGTAGTCGCAGAAGACAAAGGAATCTGCTGCACATGTTTGAATTCACCGTCACATGCTATTGTCACGAGAAGAGTTAAGAAAGAAGGACGTTGCTAATCACCATGACAATTCTTTGTTAGAAGGGAGAATTCTCCGCCTTGGGTTTGAATATGCTCACAGAGATTAAGCATAGTTCATAATTGAAATGAAGACAAATGCAAATGTTTAGACAAACAAATAGGACATAATTTAATGAGTTGACATATAGGACATTTATAAGCATTACATTGAAAGCTGAAAAGGAAACATGTAAACATTAAGAAAGATCGATCATGATAGAGCAGGCCTGTTTAGAATAGATTACTACAGAGCTATTTTTGATAGGAAGAATACTTATATCTCTGATGTTCAGGAGAGAATTCCTTATGAGTCTTACTAGCAAAAGAGGTGGAAAAGTGCACGAGAGAAGAAGAAGGATGTGTTAATCTAGCTGTTGTGGCTACAATATATGGAGCTCCCTAAATGCTTGTTGCTTCGAAGACCAGTATAATTTTTTTAAAACAGGATACTCAGTGTTATGTCTTAGGTCCAAATTTATGTGGCAAATATGTGACACATCTAAATTCATGATTACCAAAAGCAAGCATGGGGGCCATTCTTGATGCAAAGGAAAATGCACAATGGGGAGACAATTCAAATCACGGCAAACACATTGTGGTTTGATTCATTTGCGCTTCACGAACGAGAATCAGGAGACGGACGATATCCATAACTGTGATGTAATAAATGCATTGCTAATTTATTTAAGTGCGAGGGAGTTATGAATTCGTGTTTAGGCTTGAGAAAGGCGACACACACCATTCAGTTGCTGAGCGTATGAGAGGGATCTCAATATCTGTGAAATGGAAGCAGCAAGATTCAGAACTGTGATTGGCCATGACAAAACAGTTGAATTCGAGCCAGAGGGATGCCAGGTGATCCACCAGAGAGAGAGAGAGAGAGAGAGAGAAAGAAATAGTGCGGAGTAAATGAGTAACTGGCCTGAAAGCCAGGTCTGAATGAGTGATAGTAAACGTAAGTATAGGGCTTTTAAAGATTAAGACTAAAGGAAGTGATGTATTGCATATTGCTATGTTTAAGGTTCGTATCTAAAGCCAGTACTTATTGATTTTCGAATCTAATTCTAACTGAAAATAAATAGTTGCTACACAAATTGTAACATTGATATAGCCTACTATTGTGACAAATATAGTAGGTTTAGAGAATAGAACAGTCAGGGTCTGCTTTGGTCAACCTACTTGTGCCCCCCCCCCTTTTCACAAATAATTTTGTGCTTTCTGTTCCCCGTGAAGATTATCCATGCTTCTTAGATATTTCAATTATGATTGTTTTGTTTCTTCCTTTGATTTGTACATTCATGTCAAAAGCCAGGTGTAAATGAAAGTATATGTGGTGATTTATTTGTAAATTGAAATTGGAAGAATGATTCTTGTCATCTTTAGAGCGTTCTTTTGTTATCTGATCCACTTCTTTTCTACGGCAATTTTTAAGAATGGACTGAATACAGGCATATAAGTACAACTGGATAATTGGTAGGAGATAAGCTTGTGAGCATTACTTAACGGCAAAGCACCCTGTGGTACTTTAGTAAGCATAGACTGGTTAGGAACAAGGATACTACAGTGGGGTACTATGTAGAGATTAAATCCGCCACGTATTAACCCATTTATGCCTAAAAGTCAGAATTTTCAACCGATTATGGTAGAATTAGAAATATGGGGCAAATGAAATGATATTAGCATGGTAATGCAAATTTATTTGTAAAAAATGGGAACATGTTTCTAATCATCTTGAGAGAGTAATTTGATCCGCTTTCTTTAATAACAGTAAAATAACTGTGGTAAATTCTTTTTAGGGTGAATTAAATGTAGGCATTTAGGTTGGGGACGCGTGACAGCTCGGGGGTACGCATGGGTCCGCCCGGGAGTATGAGCACCCCCAGCACACTTCCGGTTGGACCCCCGCGAAACCACTCATGTCATTCCTCAGAACTTGATGAAAGCATAAAATACTACTCGAACTGATTGTATTTTTTTACGAAGACGGAGGTTAACAAGATGAACAAGGGGAAGTAACCGAATACTTCGCAGCCTCATTTCCATACAACGAACGAAAAGTAACGGTCTGGTTTTACCATTTACAGTTACATCGTAAATAGAATACCCTGCTGAGACCTGAAGAGATTGTTTTCTTTTTTCGAAAAATTAACACGTTTATGAATTGTTCTGGGGTCTATTGGATTAACAGCATTAAAAAAATCACTGAAGAAAAAATGTTTTTCCACCAGGTTATCCGAAGTAAATCTTAACCAATAAAAGATGAACACATTAGTTCAGTCTGTCCTTACGTCTTCTTTCGTTTCGCGGACTAAATTTTTTAATTTTCCTTCTCTCAATAAACCGAAGAGTTCCGAAAATGGTCGATGTTAATGAAACGTGTGGTACGGCATCGTACGTGCTGACTAAAATTCCTCTAATAACAAAAAAAGTCTTGAACTATCTGCCGGCAAAGTCTCTGAATTCATGTGCAAGGTTTGTAGTTGTTGATTTTTAAAATTTTTGCTTCGATATCAAAACCACATTTCCTATATTGTTCTCTCATTTTTCATGGCGTGTGTATGTGGATTCGAATCTATTAGGTAGGACAACAACACACAAAAAGCCGTCTTCTTTCTTGTAATAAGTTTTTCCTCTCGATTTGAAAAAAAATATCCACAGAAACTTTATAGGCTTTATTATACAATAGAATTGAAGAATTAATTTGATATATTTATTTATATTTAAGTTGAGGCATTTTTTCCAAATATTTTTTTATTGCTTTGTTGTCAGATTCACCAGGTAATCTTTGCTTTGACGTACATTAACCTTCATGACGGTGTTTGACCAGTAAAAAGAGACTCCAAAAGTCATACAAATGCCCCAAAAAGTAGAAATTTTTATTAAAAAGTGTAATTAAACAACATATCCATTAGAAATTAACGTAATAATGAGATTAAAAGCATGTCTTTATTAGATTTCGCACCATGAACCTCATCAGTTTAGCAGGGTCGGATGCTCTATTTCCATCGTCCCTTGACGAGTTCGTGGTGTGCAATCTGATAAAAACGTGCGTTTAATTCGATTATTGCATTAATTTCTGATGAATAAGTTGTTCAGTTATATTTCTTAATAAAAAATCATACGTTTTGGAACCTTTGTAGGATTTTTGGAGCCTCTGTATTCTGGTTGAACACCGCTTTTATGTACGTCAAAGCAAACCACCGCGGACACCTTATTTTGAAACTTTATTATCCCCAAGTTTTAATTCAACAATAATAAAGCAATCAATGATTTTTTTAAAGAGAATTTCTTGAAAAAATCGGGTTAAAACGAAACAAAAATATCCATGGAGGCTATAAATACTGAAAACCTCAACCGAAGTCATTCCTGAAATTAAAATTAAAAGGTCGACCGTTGTTGGTCTTTTTCAAGCATAGTTTTACGTTAAAGTAGTCACGTGACCAAACAAACACTTATTCCCTTTTTGTTGGTCAATTAATTGAGATTTTGTTTTGATGATAATTACTTGAAATTATTGTTGAGTGACCTGGGGGGGGGGGGGGTGATTATTCCCCCCTCCCATGTGCTTTTTTGGTATTTGTTTTTTAAAACCTATTGAATCACCGCAGCCACCAAAGATAGCGAAGTGTTCTATTTTTTTTTTTTTAAATTGTGTGAATGTGTTCGTGCCTTTGTTTATATGTTCTAGCGCTCCTGGCCTTACCGTTTTGTCTACTGACTTGAAAATCGGCACCAGAACTCCTCGAAACCCCTTCTAAAGATCATTTTTTGGGGGACTTATTTTTATATCCTAGTCAAGTTTCTTAATAACATCTAGATTCTCTAGAATCTAAATGTTTTTTTCACTATTTAAAATATTTTCTTGTGGAAAACGGTAGTCTCGCCATGAATAGAATTTATCCCGGCCATAGTTATTCTTCGATGGAATTTTTTTTACGTGCATTCAAATTTTGATGACACGATTCTTCAATTATTGACTGTAATGACGTGTTTATTTTATCTTTCTAAAGTATGTACAGCTGCAAAAAATTGTTGTTTTTTTTTTTTGTTGCCTGTCTGTCTCATGTTTGCGGTCAGTGTTTGAGCTCAAGTAAAAAGCCAAGCTTTTGAATGCTGATTTTCAAAACTGGTTGGTAGGATCTCTATTTGTTAAAATGAAGATCGGTCAAGATTTGTTAAACATGCCACTTATGAATGGAATGATTATACGATGAATATTCACTGAACAAATAGACCAAACATCTCAGATATACCAACTCATTTGCTGGGAGTTCGACCCTTTAATACTCTGAATTAGATCATTGTCAATTTCAAAATGAGAAAAATTTCAAAAACATTTCTGCCAAAATCTGGATCATCGATGTCTGCAGCCTCATAAAGACCAATTACTTCTTTGACATTTCCTCAATTCTCTTTATAGCAATGAAGCCAAGCTGACACACGATGCAATCTATACTTTCGACACAAACAGAAACTTGAGTTGCAGAAAGATGATTGCATTTGCAATGGATTTGATATTCAGATGGTACTGGTTCTCTATCAGTCACCATAGATTCTAGATATTTCTTTTAGCTGTTTCAATCACTTCACTTTTTAAATCATACTTGACACCAGGTTCGAATTATCATAATTATCTCACACTGGGATTGAACCTAGAACCATTAGATTGCTTGCAGTAATTTTGTCCGATTCTCTAACCATTACGCCAGTGTGAGATAATAATTTGAAAATACTACTACTGCTAAGAGGGGAGTGCGGTCTATATACCCCTGTCGGTTAAATGAAGGGTTCAGTTCGTTACTTCCCCCACACCTACCAGATGATACCGGATGAGGGCCGTAGAATACAACGGCCGAAACGTATGGAAAACAACCAAGATGAGGATAGTCCGAACAATAATAGAGATGATAATAATACCTCATCTCAAAAATTCAGAGAAACACTAAATACATTCTGTTTGCTGTTTATTTCTCTCCTAGTTGAAACCACTTGAAAAGATTCAAATGGTGTGAAGGAGGTACTTCTATCAGCAAATCTTTTTACTCTGAGTGGAAGAGTCAAGTGTTATGGACAGCAGATCAAGAAAATCACACTTCAATTTTCAAGTATAGGAATTTCTCTTGAGAGAGATTTTCCCATTTTAAAAAAAAAAATTACTTTTATGTATAAGCATATGACTGTCCACACGATATCCACAAAAGTTATCTACGAATTTCAGTAGGATTTTGTGGAAGGGTGGACAAGAGGCTACAGGAGAACTGATGAGTTTTTGGAGCTGATCTGCCCTCAATTACCTCCCCTACGCATATACGAAATATGTCCTAACTGCGTAATATCACTAAGATTTTATGTTTGTCCTCATAATATCTCTAAAAGTTCTTATATTTTGATGAGATTTTGTGAAAGGGTAGACAATAGGCTGGGGAAGAACTGATTAAATATTGAGGTGGTTCCATGCACAATTACCCCCCCCCCCCACCCACCCCGACACAAATAGTAGTGTTGGCAGAACTAAGAAATTCACATTGTTCATTATTTATTCATATCTATATTATTAAGAAATGGATGTGTAATCTGATAGAAATGATTATAAATATGTTGTATTATATTTAAATTCTATTTGAAATGATCTCCCTTTATTACACATGGAATTCATCATTTGACTTAGTGTAAAAAGAATAAACAATTAAAGAAAATGCAGGAATTGAACGTGTGACCTATAGGGTTGCTGCTTCAATGTGGTGTTACTCTTACCCATCAGCTAAACTGTCATCGGTAGTACAAAAGTCCAAATAACTTGCCCTAGTCAAAATTTTCAATTTTTGTTTTTCCACTGTCTCTACCTGCTCTAATCACACATTTCGCATATGATTTACCACTTTCATAATTATTCCTTTAGTTAATTACGTATTGTTTATTTGATTTACACTGTCTAGACCAAATGATTCATACACTGTGTAATAATGGGAGATCATTTCAAGTAGAGATTCAAAGCAAGGAATTGCATTTATAATATGTATGCGTGATTGTAATTTTCTGTGATCTCTACTTACAGAGTTTGCAAGGCTTGGCGACAGGCTTCACAACAATTAAAAAAACGACGACGGAAGTTAGGCTGGAATTTCTATGTGTCTCATAGTGAAGAAAATGAGGAATTGTTGGCTTCAGAAATCAAAGGATTATTACAAGTAAGTTGATTATTTTTGTCCAACTACCACTGAGTTGACTTTATTTTCCTAACCTAACAGCAAAAATGACAAGTTCAGACTTTCGGTTAAGACTAGAAAGTGAGAAAGTTATCAAATTTAAATGATGGATGAAGAGAGAAAAGGGGAAATAGAGATTCAATCAACTAAAGGGAGAATGACAAGCTATGGATGCTAGATTGAATTATCTGGTGTCACTAAACAGATTCTTTTAATAATTTTTTTTTTCATCTTCACTCAAATTTTTTTTAAAACCCTGACTGTCCATAGTAGAAACTTGAAATTTTGCACACACACTCCCCTCAATGAGTATGGATATGATTTGAAAAAATTTTTTTTTTCTTTTTTTGTGTTCTGGAAATTCAGTTTAGTGGAAGAAATAGTTGCATTCAGAGTGGAGTTTGACCTGAAGCAACCAAACTTGTCTTTTTTTTTTCTTTTTATATAATCAGATCTTTCTATGCATCTCTATTTATGTATGATGGATGGAAATGAGCAGGTATATAGAGGTACAGCATATACCTACCTCTCAATCACCAGTATCTACTATTATTAGTATTAGTAGTATTAGTATCTACTAGTATTAACTAGTATTAGTATCTACTTATATATATATATAAGAGAGAGAAACTTGTGCATACACACACATTAAGAAAGACAAATACACAGAAATGTATACACTAATAGATAATACACTAATACACACTAGTAGATACTAATCTATTAACTAGTATTAGTATCTACTAATGCAGACATTAACCTATTCCTTGTTCCCTGAACCCATTCTCATCACTGCAACAGATGTATATACATTTCTGTGTATTTGTCTTTCTTAATGTGTGTGTACGCACAAGTTTCTCTCTCTCTCTCTCTCTCTCTCATATATGTATATATGTGTGTATGTATATATATATGTGTGTATGCATATATATATGTATATGTATATTTATATATATATGATGAGATTTGAGATTTTGTCGAGCTCCTAAACTGGAGTTGACTTAATTTTTGTACTGTAACAAGAACAATCATCACCAAAATTAGGGGTATAAACTGATATATAAAATTCACAGTCCTCCCTGCTGGATTTGAACTCATAACCAAGTGAATTCCGGGAGGCTATCCTACTGACTGATCTTAATTGACAAGTCATTAATATTAAAAAAAAAATCATCATGCTCATATGCATGGACTTATTTAATTCTAATGAATAGATAAATTTATACAAAAAAATATTTCCTTAAAAAAATTTTTTTGATTATTTATATATATATATACACATACAATTCAGAAGTTGTTGTAATCATCTCCAGTTGGAATAGGAGTTGAGTATGACCATGCTGCAACCAGGCTTGTCTCTGAATCTGATTTTGATTCTGCCTTTTTCACAAAGCTAACATTTTTTTGGTTGATTTCATAATGAAATTTCGAAGGGTTGTCCATTATTTGTGAACAGCTTTTGTGCTGCTGGGATTGTTAGTCAGTCGTTCTCTCTCTCTCTCTCTCTCTTTTTTTTTTTCAATTCTTGAGTGACATTTTTTGGTCTCCAAGTTTCAAGGTGTTCAATATTCTTCTGGACTGTTTAGATGGTTTCACACAGATCGAGACTCTGAGTTGACTGAATAGAAGTTTATGGACTGTCCAGCAATGGTTCACATTTCTCACCGTCTTGGTGATATGAATATTTTTTCATGATGTTGATTAAGGGCATAATGAAAGGTTGTGCCTATGTGTTTGTGATAAAGAGTTCCTGCTCTGCACGCAGTCCAAGAAGCAATTGTCCATTTGCATTGCAATTACCAAATCCTTGTGATATTTGTAGATGGAAAAATTGCGGTAAAAACAACTAAGATGAAGACAATAGTCTACAAAATGTATGGAATAACATCAGTGTATAATCTCAGAACTTCACACAATACACCAAAGCTGAAAAAGGTTTTGTGTAGTATTGTTGTAAAAACAACCAAGGTGAGGACAATAGTCTACCAAATGTATTGAATAATGAAAATAGTTGGTATCAAAACTTCGGTCTATACCACAGAAGTTGAAAAATATTCTGTCTGAAGTGAAGGGATAAAAGAAATAATCTAAATAATATATCAGATAATTAAATGCTTATATTGTTGGAACTGAAAGAAAGAAAAATGATGTGTTGCTAATTTCTATATTTTGTTTTGAATTTATTAGGATGTGTGGTGTGAGCCGGCCCTTTTCATTGGTTTCTGTTCAACATTGCTGTTTGATGAACCTCTCAAAGTCCCCCTCAGTCACGTAACACATTTCCATCGCATGACAAAATGTATGCGTATCGATATTGGTTCTTTTTTGAAACAGATGCTGCCACATTTTTGTAACTTCTTGGCAGTTTCAGCTGATGGAGTGATTGGTAAGTTGGGTCTTTTTTTTTGTTTTCTACATCTTTTCTCCTTTAGTTTTTCTTTTGGTTTTTTCTAAGGAAAAAATTTTCTTTCTTTCATAATTTTTTTTTATTTCGTCTCATATTTTTTTACCCCTTTTCTTTCTCTTTGTCCTTTTTTCTTTTTCCTTTTTTCTCTTTTTTTCTCCTTTTTTTTCCTCCTTTTTTTCTCTTTTTTTCCCCCTTTTTTCTCTTTTTTCCCCCTTTTTTCTCTTTTTTGTCTCTTTTTTCCCTCCTTTTTTCTCTTTTTTTTCTTTTTTTCTCCATTTTTTTTTCTTTTTTTCTCCATTTTTTTTCTCTTTTTTTCTCTTTTTTCCTCTTTTTTCTCTTTTTTTCTCTTTTTTCCTCTTTCTTTTCTCCTTTTTTCTCCTTTTTTCTCTTTTTTTTTCTCCTTATTTTTCTTTTTCCTTTTTCTCTATTCCTTTTTTCTTTCTCTTTTTCATCCTTTTTTCTCTCTCTTTCTCTCTTTCCATTTCCTCTCTTTGCTCCTCTGCCCTAACAGTTGATAGAACAGAATTGTCTTCATCTGATTGATTTCTAAATACAATGATGGTCTTTTCAAAAGTTCTAAAAAGAATTGTTATCAAACAAGAAATAGATTTCTAGGATTGCAATCTACACCCCCCCTTTTTTTTTCTTGCTCTGTCCACCCATAGTGGGTGGGGCTATTAGATTCCAATCCTGGTTTTAAATTTAGAATCATCTTTTTCCAAAACTTGCCAACTAAGCCTAAAGACCCCAGTCTACACTGTAATTTTAATCATAGCTAGGGAGATAAGGGATGTATTCATGCCTCTTCCAAGGACATTAGTGTGAAGTAAACTGTGAGAATCTGAACTTGGTTCATCTTGCCAATTCCATTTCCCATAACGCCACTCTGACCTCTGAAAATCTTGGAAAAATAGTTTGAAAATTATTGGTACTTTTAATTAGTGAACAGTGTCACTTTACATATTGAAAATTTAAAGGACTTCAAATCCATTATAACATCAAAGGTTACTGGTCTTGTTAGTCGCTCGATAGAAATTATCTTGTGACCAATGTCTCTTAGTGGTGTGATGTGTTGGGAGGGGGGGGATTGGAAGAAAGGGTGATCAATGAATGAGATACTTCTGTTGCCACCCGTTGGATCATTTAAAAAAAGAAAACAGGCATAAGCTAGCGACCAATTTAGTATAAACTTACATCGTAAAATTGAAAATATTTGAATATTCACGTCTTATTATGTTTTGAAAAAAACAGTTAAAAACGTCATTCCCAACCTGATTTCTGATAGGATTTAATTGGCAATGTAAATTTATGCTAAATTGGTCCTATAGTTTGTGTCTGGCAGCATTCATGCTTATTTTTTGAAGATGAAGACTTTCTTTGTTATCAATGCCCAACAAAAGGTGACAGAAGTAACTTTTCATTGATCACCCCGAATAGCATGTTGCCAAAAGATGCTGGTCACATAACGGTTTCTATTGAGTAACTAACCAGACCGATCTTTTTCTTTTTATTTGGGCTTGTTTTTTGAAATTTCTAACTTTTTTAGTAACCACTGCCAATAGGCAAAAGAAGTAACTTAATCATTGATCGCCCCTTTTTCCATTTTCACGATTGATTGCCCCCATTTCCAATTTTTTTCAATTGATCGCCCCAATACAGTATGCTGCCAAAAGATTCTATACTGTGTGACTCATGAGACTTGTGTCTTTTTTTTTTTTTTTTTTATATTTCTTTTCACAGGAACGAATGAACAGGCTACTCGATCGCAGGAGATAGAAAGCCAAAAGTCCCTTTCATATTTGCTCCTACCGAAACTAGATGGTTTAGACATCCACACTTTTACGATTGACATCCACACGTACGATGTTGACAATCCTTTTGAATCGAGTGACGTCCTCCAGTTCAGTAGCATTCCCGAAGGCAAAGACGTCAAAGCCATTTTGTTCTTTTGCAATGAAACATACTGCCCTCCTGAAATCGGTTACACGTTGTTGCAACATTATCCGGATTCGATTGTGGCTGGGGGTTATGTTGACAATCTGATCTTGCCACAGAACTGCACTAATGATCCAAGAGGGTAAGTTGCTCTTTTTTTCCAAGAAAAATGTTTTTTTTCCATGGTAAATATTTGGAATAGGTTCATAGAAACAAAAAGTCAATATTCTGCATGGGAGATAACCCATTTAGACGCTGTACATGAAGGAAATTGGACTTGAACGCTATTATTCAATCATTTGATTTTAATTGGAAGTAATTGTTGAAACAAGTATTGTCACAAAAAATATCCCCCCCCCACCAAGTGAGGTTCTGAGAAACAGTCAGAAATGACAAAGAAAACTTCTATCATTTTTTTTATCTATTTCAAATGTTCATCCATTTTAGAATTACAAGTATGAAAGAAATTTAAAAGAATTTTTTCAATTAATTTTTTCCTAATTACAACCCTAACCCTAAACATTAACCTTAACACAAACCTTTTCTAATGAAATTTTAATTGAATACAGTTTCTCATCTCCTTCTATGATGACTGCAATTGCGCTTTACTGGTAAACCCTTGATCTCATCTCTTCATCTTGTTTTTGGTCTTTTCCAACTGCCTTTACTGTCCAATGGGCACCTATCAATTAGTTTTTGGCTCCTTCTGTTGTCGTGTCATCTCTACTTGTTAAGTGTCTTTGAAATTCTAATCAACTAAAATCAAGCTGGTTTATAAGGTTGATTGGACACGAAATTTCACTTAATTCAATATGAAAAAAAGTTCAATAATGGTTCATGTCGAAAGATGATCATATAAAATATTTCAGTATTTCTTTGGATTAGCTTCTTTGAAACATTATGTAGACGTTTTGCCTGTCGGATAACTTCCTGCCAGACATGATCAACTGACACTAAAGTATTACATAAACAATGAAATAAAATGTCGATTTGAACTGTATTGTATTAGATTCAACTACAAAGGATATAATTTAGGCTTATTGTTTACTATCTAGGGTTTGTGTTGCAATTAACAACAGAAAAAAAAACAACCCTTACATCAGCTACCACAATTTTAGAATGACTATAAGTGGCTAGATATTTCTAAAAATGGCTGTAGTGTAAATTTGATTTCCCTGTAACAAAACAAAACACTGATAAATAGTTAAGAAATTGAATCACTAACCCTAACTCCCGACCATACCTACTAACTGTAACCAAAAACCCCACCTACTAACCATAGACCTAAACCTACCTATTGACGCTAATCCCGAACTACCCACTAAACATAACTTAGCTCTAAATCTACCCACTAACCCTAACTCTAAACCTACCTAAACCTAACCCACCTACTAAGCCTAATTCAACTCTAAACCTACCTAACCCTAGCTCTAAATCATAACCTAAAACCTACCTACTATCCCTCAACCCTAACCCAAAACCTACCTACAAACCTTAACTCTGAACCTACCTACTAACCCTAACCTCAAACTACCCACTAACTCTCAACCTTAAATTGAAACCTGCCCAGGAAACCCTCACCCTAATACTAAACCTACCCTATAAACCCCAACTCTTAATTACTTATGAAACCCAACCCTAGACCTATCTACAAACCCTATCCTGTTTTACATACTAACCCCAAAACTACAGCTACATACTTAGCTGGTTATCTTTGTCAAGATGCATCATGTAGCCATTTTTGTAAGGGGTCATTTTCATGTTGATAATTCTAAATGGCTAAAAGTGGCTAGATTTTCACCATTGTGTAATTTGAATAAGTCAAAAAAAAAAAAAAAAAATAGATATGCATATTATAAATGTGACCCTTGGATAATTAAGGTTATTTATGTTGAGAAATATTCTGAAAAGAACCAATCAGAGAAACATCATTATGAACAGTATTACTAAAATAATCCAAGCAACGTATAGTTTGGAAAATAAAAATGAAAAAATTCATGATTAAATGTTTTTTCTTGTTTTAAGGTCAAGGTTCATGAATTGTTCTTCAATGTAATTGAATGGTAAATTCTTATAGTATTTCAGATTTTTTTTTTTTTTGATTATGATGATAATAATAATTAATAATGATAATAATCATTAACATCATTGAGGAATTCTGTGCATGATAATCATTCAGTGATTTATTTATTTTGGAATATTTCTCAACATAAATAACCTTCTGTCATTAACTGCAACCCCAGCAATTTAATTAGCTAAATGTATTTAATTTTCTTATAAATCTGCCACGTATTCTATATTCAAAAACCGTTTTTTTTCTCTTGTGTTGGTAATTTGACAAATTTCCTTCTGATTCAAAACAGGAACGCAGACAAGAAAATTAACCAATCAGCACATCTCATTTGAACAAACAGAAAAAATTTGCATATAATCTCATTATATGGTTAGATTTTGAATATTTATCTTCATGTTTTGATTGGTATATCCAGTTGGAAGGCCGAGTTACTTTTAGTCAGTGTTTGACTCTATTGACAAAGCTTTGATTTTTATTTAGGTGGACAAGCCCGCCCTACCATAAAGATCGATGCGATACAATCTCACCATTTAGTCGTGTGTCGGATTTGATATGATAGTCAAGTAAAGGGAGATTACTCTTCATTACTGAATTACTCCCCTTTAGATGTATTTTTTAAAATTCTAATTTTTCTAGAGCTAGTGTTTTTAGATGAACGTAGCGTCAGTTGTATTTTGGATTGAATACGGACGTATTTGGTACAGAGGGAACAAAGAATTACAGCAATCGATTATATAGTTAATTGTTTTACTTCCTTTTTAATCACTGCTACCCACAACTGACTGATTTAATCATTGTTGTGAGGTTTAGGATATTCATGTGTTCTGACATGTGTATCTATGAATCATAAATTGCGTAATTTTTATAGAAACTTATCTGAAATGGTTTCCCATCATTACACAGTTAATATATCATTCAATTTAGACAACGTAAATAGAATAAACAATTAAAGAAAATGGGACTGCTGCAGGAATCGAACCTGCCACGGATATGTTGCCGATATGATGTATAAAATATGATATGGAACGAAAAAAAGGCTGGCTTGAGCAGAGGCCAAAAAATATCAATTTTTGACAAAATTGATTGTATTGTATAGAAAAATTTTACAAGTACAATATATGAATTACAATTATTATCACAATTTTGATTTGTATTCATTTTTCAAAATGTATTTTTATGTTACATTTTATAAATGTATATATATAAGAAATGGACATATTTGGTCCGACAGATTGAATTATAAATTGTGTTATATTATATAGAAACTTATCTGAAATGATTTCCTGTTGTTACATGATTAATATATTATTCAATTTAGACAACGTAAATAGAATAAACAATTAAAGAAAATGGGGCTGCTACGGGAATCGAACCTGCCACGGATAAGTAGCCGCTTCAATGTAGCGATGCATTTACCATTGTACTAAACAGCCTGCCGATAATTGTTTATTTTATTTATATTGTCTTAATTGAATGATATATCGACTATTGACCAATTATTGCTGACCACCCTGAATTCCCACAGTGCACACCCACATATCCCACCACCCTCTCGAGTGACTAACCAGACCTGTTTTCTCTTCTAAATTCACAAATTTATGATTCACACTATACTGGCAGTATTTTCATCAAGATAACTAAATTTTACCACCGCTACAGCTTAATTTACAAGGTAAGAAGCAGCATATGGGGGTGGGTGGGGGTTGAAGTGATTCCTAATCTAGTCTTGAGTTCATAATTTTTGCTTATGTACAGATTTTAGTTATAACTAATGATTTTTAAACATTTAGTATTGAGGGATTTGTCCGAACAGCTTGTGTCAAATGAATAATCATGAATCCCCACCACCCATGTATGCTGTGTTCAGGGTTGATCTCTTGAAAAGTTGTAAAAAGGGTATGATCAATGAATAAATCACTTGTTGGGCTGCGATCACTAAAAAAGGTCTGCATTAAAAAAAACAAAAACAAACTTACTCTGAATATTGAACATCCTATAAAAACTTATTTTGGAATGGAACTTTGAAAAAAACCCCCAAGAAAACCCCGTTTCCCTACTGATTGAGAGGAGAGTATGTGCAAAATTTTAAGTTTCTACAATGAATGGGGAGAGTCAAGCAAAGTCTAGATAGATATCTATGTATATAGATAGATACATGGAAGTGTCAGGACACCTGAATAACCTAAACACAGCAACAGTAACTAAACCAATCTGCTGTGGGTAGTGATAATTAATAATTCAGTAACTCATTTTATTACCTACTATTCTAATATCCCATGTGTTAACACTGGTCAATAAAAAATTTCCATCTGGGATGTGTAGTTATCAGGTTTATGTAGCTTTGGCGGCTGATTCAGAAAATGTAAACTGTTTTATTGTATCATGTTTAGTTTTCATACAGAGTATCATAGGGGGTTCAAAGTTGAAATATGTTTTTTAGCTTCTCCTTTTGCATGTCTTCTTTATATATTTGATACGTAGTAATTTTGATTTTCAGCATAGAAGAGTTCTAATTCATACAAATTGTATTTTCATTTGACCTTATTATATTACTTCATATCGAGTAGAACTGAAAATAGAATGTGTTCATTGCAAAAAATGAGACATGCTAGAGTGAAATCCGTAATCTGCATCAGAAAAAAAAAAGTTGTATTGCAACCTTGATGAGAAAAGGAAATTCAATTTCGTTGAGTAATGTGATTGAAAGTTTTTTTGTCTCTTTCCACCTTAAGGATTGACACTACCATTCCTTCGATTATCTGGTTTCATCTGCTTTTAAAGCAACGATTAAAAATTTCCATGATGTAATGGGAAAATCTCAACCAATCAGAATATCCTTGCTGGGATTTTAAGTACTATTTTGTAAATTTGTTCTGACTATTTGTCAGTTACCTAGATATCTTCATCAGAAACTGTCTATGAAAAACTGAACTTTAACATAGTCAACGTCAACATGTGTTTCTTCAGTTTTTAAGTTGGTTTTGCTGGCTGGCTTGCTATCTACGTATAGCATGGATATTGAATCTCTATCTTCAAACAGAATTCTATCTTTGACTTATAAAAATTTGGCATTGTAAAAATTGCTAAATTAGTGTGGGAGGGCTTGAACATTTAGCTATTTTTGACAATTTTTAGTTTCTTCTTTGGTATTTTTGCTATTGAAAATAATTTTTTCAGCGCTTTGTGGCAGTCAAAAATAAAAATATTTTTTGAGTTGGCAACCTTGAGTTTCTGTCTTGGCAATTCTTTCTGGTAACACCCATTGTGTGTGTGTGTGTGTGTGTGTGTGTATATATATATATATATATCTCAATCACATTTTCAGGTTAGATCCATGGAGGTAGAGGGATGATTATTTGAACATTTATTCCTTATTATGTCCACGAAGGACTTTTTAAAAGAAAATCCATCTCCAAAATAGGTTTTTATGGGGAAGGGGTTCAATTTACAATGTTGTTTTATGCTAAATTGATCCATCAATGTGTATCTGGCAGTGTTCATGCTTGTTTGTGGTTTTTTTTTTTTAATTCAATTTTTTTTTAGTGATCACCGCCCAATAATAGTTGACAGAAGTAGCTTAATTCATTGATCACTCCTTTTTCCTACTTGATTGATCACCCCTAACGTGGCATGCTGCCAAAAGACTTTGATCAGATGACTGATTTTACTGTGCAACTAACCAGACCTGTTTTTTTAATTTATTTTAATATCCTGAAACCCTGTGCAGATTGGCCGGGGCACCACAGATGATTTCATTGTGGGTGTGTCACAAGGCGAAATGGAGCCCATCCATCTTCGGACTGATTTGGAATCTGAATTGTCCATCTTCTGCACTGGTTGCCAATCATAGCTAGAAAGCCCTGTCTGCCTTATTATCTCTAATTTTTCTATTATTATATTTATCACTATACATTCTTCCTCTGACTGAAATCCTCTTCCCATTTGAGAATCATTATCCTTTTAGTCTCTGTTGTTGGACATAGACCTTTGCCAGACCCTCCATCGAGTGTATCACGGAGCCAGTACTTTTTGACCTTGTGTAGTTCGTTACGGCATCTCAGATTTTACCAGCCACAGTTTTGTATATGATCTCTGGGGATCCATGTTGTGAGTCTTGATGTCCAGTGGTTGTTTGCCATTCTTGCTACATGACCAACCCATTGCCATTTGAGTTTTCTAATGGAGTCTATGATGTCTCAGAATTATGTTTTTTGTCTAATGTTCTATGATGTGAGCATGGTTCTCTTGTGTGCACATTGCATGGATTTCGGTTTCAGGGTCAGTCTGTTAGGTTCCATGTTTCAGCTCCATAAGTGACTATCGGGAGGATACATTGGTTGTACGTACACACTTCTTTTCTTAGGTTTATTGGGATTTTTCTTGGAGTTTGAGCTAGCCTTACCAAGAGCATGCCATCCTAGTGTGATTCTTCACTTGATTTCTTCTTCTTCTGAGGATTCCACGGAGATTTGATGTCCTTGGTAGATGTAGTGGTCTACTTTCTCCAGCTCTGCATTTTTTATTCTGATTGTCCTCAACGTATTAATGGAACATGGCATTTGTTTTACTGATGTTCAACTGGCCTAAAATAAGTGCAGAAAAAGAAGAAAAGTCAGCAATGAAAACTCATCAAAATATTTCTAGTCGTGAGAACATTGTATTATATTTCAACATTATGTATTTCACTGTATAAATATATATCAAGGACTCACTGCAAATTTTACACAAATAGCTTTTTCCCAAGAACAATTGCTATACAAGATACACTCACCTATGAATGTTGTACTGATGAGTACAATTTCGATCTTTTTTTTAAAATTCCAGGTGAACAAGTGCCTTACCGAATGTTAGTCTTTTTAAGAAAAATCTTGTATCATATTGTTCCTCAGTACGGTGTTTCTAACTCTAATAAGTCATTTTAACTCTCTTATATTTTTAAATATTTTTTTTAGTATTTAGTCTTCATTTTAAACTAGTCATGTCTTAGTGTGTTGATGTTGAAATTGGTATCACTATCCTAATATGTATTCGCTGGTCTCACTCTACGGTGAAAAGAACTCCTTTTTTACTAACCCTTTGATGAGAAAAATGATCCTAAGGCCTTGCTTAGAGAGTGAATGTTAATTCACTGTCTTCAGAGAGAATTTTGTCTCTGGTATATGAAAATTTGGCTGTACGAATACTGCTTAGACATTTGGCCATTTTTGGATCATTATAACATCTTTTCGGCTATCGAGCACTTTTTAGAATTCAAAATAACATAAAAAATATTTTTTCAGTTGGCAACACTGAGTTTCAGTCTTGGCAATTCTTTTCTGCCAACACCCATTTTTTGGATGATCGGAAGTAGATTGAAAAAAAAAAAGGGAAAGTTTTTGCAATGTCTTTTTGGTAGATGAAAAAGTTTCATCCAGACTACTGCTTTTCTTTCGGCTGATTGTTCCTTTGGCAGTTTCTCCTTTTTCTTCTTTATAATCATTTATTCATTTATTTGTTTTTTTTCTCCAGACATTTGGATCCGTCACTGCAGTGCATTGCCTTCAGCGGTCCGCGGTTGAAAGTGGCGTCAATAATCATCGAGGAACATGTGAACAGTAGAGAAGAAGTCGAAGCGACCATGCGACAGTTGAAAAACTGCAAACTCCCCGAGGAACAGAGCTTTGCATTCATGTTTGCCTGCATCGGACGGGGTTCGCATCATTACGGTGTCTCCAATGTGGAAGCCGATGTCTTCCGGAAATTCTTCCCCAAGACACCGTTGCTCGGCTTTTTCGGAAATGGTGAAGTCGGATTCACCTACCTCCCCAAAGATGGAGAACCACCAAAATACGGTATGGTCAATGGAGAACGGATTTTACCTAAGTTATACCACGCGTACACTACGATCGTATGTCTGCTCTCGTTCGTTTGACAATACTTTTGCTGAACATGTCCTTTTTTTTTTTTCTTTTTAGTGTTCATTTTTTTTAAAATTTCATTTTTACGTCTTTGAAAGAAAGACTGGAATTAAGGATTTGACTTGATTGGAACGTACATTTGGGTGTACATCAAAAGGAAGCAGGATTTTTTTTTAATTTTCTTCCGCATTTGGTTTGTGCTTGAACAAACATTATGACATCCTTGAAAAAATTGAGGATCTTTTGAAACAATGGGACTATATGTATATCCAGGGTGTCTCAAAAGTCACTAAACACTTGAAAAAAATTTTTTTTTTTTTAATCCCTAATAGACAGAACAAAACTTCAGAAAATCAGTACACGTATACTGAGATATTTTCTTGCTCGGAAAGTGATTATGTATTTCACTGCCATAAATTATAAGCCAACCAAGGCAAGAACCTGGTTAACTGGTACGAAACGACACCTGGGTTTAGCTCATCATCTCTTCTATCCGATGGTGAATCGTTTATAGTAAAGTTTAACCCGATGCAGGATAGAGACTTTGAAGAGGAACATATTCGCTTATTGCTTACTGTATGAATTCTGAAAGAGTAATACTGCTCTGCAGGCAATGAGAAACATTTGTGAAGTGTATCCTGATGCAGTGAAGGCTCGTAAATGTCAGCTGTGGTTTAAGGGGTTTCAAAACAGTGGTTGAGAGTGGAAAATAAGTCCTGAACATGAAAATAAGTAATTGTTACCTGATCGCGAAAATACGTGATCGCTTTCCGATCGCGAAAGTACGCGATCGCTTTCTGATTGTGGAAATATGCGATTGCTTTCCAAACACCCTAATATTTGAGAATATTAAAAATTCTAATTTTTTAAACTTCAAATAAGAATCACTCCATTGATAGACCTTTTGCAATGAGCCAACTCTTCTGTCGCATTTTCTAGCCATTGATTGACTCAGACTTTCTCGATTTCAACAAGCAATTCCGTTACGATATTTGCACAACATTCTCTGATTCTTGCCACAACCTCGTAAAGGCCGCTAGATATTGCGTAAACTTTACTCTTGATGAAGCCTCACAAAAAGAAATAGCTGACCCTTACCTATGCCAGGCTACGATTTTGCACCTCGGTTATAACATCAGTGTCATTGCTATACTTACGGGGATAGAGAGGAAGTTTAAGCATCAGATAATTTCTCAGACATTGAGCTATCGATTGATATCAAAGATTGGACAAAAATCTGGAAAAGTGGAAAAGAAAATATATAATCACTTTTGAGACACCCTGTATGTATCGTAACACTGTAGGTCAATACACTCTTTGACTTAAGGAACTGTATGAAATCAGAAAGGTACACTGCTGTTCTGTGATGTATACAAACTACCCATTTCTAAGGGTTGAATTTCTCTTTGAGTACTCCACTAGTCATGTAATGGTAGAATCTCTGTCTGCTTCAGCTAAAAACGAGCAGTTAATTTTATAAAAATGATTAATTTTTATACAACTTACTGTTATTGTGTTAGCGTAATGGCCGTAATTCGGCCCTCAGAAATATGTAGTTCAGATGTGTTGTGGAACTGCAGTGTTACCATCGCAAATAATGGAATAGCTTCCGACAAGACTTGAGCTTGCATCCTACATGCCAGGGGTCAATCTATCATGGACGTCATCTTTGCCACTTTGGTCATGGAAGCTTTGCTGATTGATTGGAGAAAAAATCGGTTTGTCAGTCTGCCTCTCCTTTTCCTTCAATTCTCTACGCCATCTTTGTTTTATGAATTGAGTCTTAAAATTATTTTTTGAATTATATTGTGTTTCTAGGCCAAATGTTGTACTGAAAAGCAGTGATAATAATAATGATGGAGTAAAACTGTCAGGTTGTCCCACATGAAACAGATAGGAAAAATAAAAAAAAATTGAAAGTGTAAACATGCCTGGTTTATTAATGAAAATAGGTTTGATTTGCTTCAATAACTTTGTTCCGTTGGGCTTCAAATGTAAAGATTACTTTCTTTTTTTCATGATAGAAATTAGTGTCTTTTTGAGTTGAAAATTGTTCAAATGCTGTAACTATTACTGCTTCTTTGTTCATTGACTTTTTATTTTGATAAAAAGCGTAAGGTGTTGGAATTGGTGATAATCTGTTGGATATAAGGATATAAGATGATGATATGAGATTTCATAATCAAGTTGCAGTAACTTAGTTTAGTTCAGATTGCTAGATTGAAGTCTGACATTGTCGTGTAACAGAAAGGGTTCATGTCTGTTGACCAATGCAGAGTATTTTCTGGCTAATTTTGAATGCATTTCATCAATTGATTGACAGTATGATTGAACTTCCAAATGCGAAATTGATATTCTTGGGAGTTTGAATAGCATTTTCACAAAGTTTGGACTCTTACAAAAACAACTGATTTCCTTCAAGTCCAGCACTTTCAACATTGGGGGATTATTTGATTGAAACTGGTAAGATAAACTAAAAGTTGAAATTTCCATAAGAAAGTTAAATGTCGTATAATCAGTTAATTATGTATAATTACATTTTTTTGCCTGAGAATTTGTCACCCCCCCCCAAACCTAGCTGTTTCATGTGGGACAACCCAATGTTAATGAAGAATGTATCTAGAAAGATGACTATCCTGAAATTCCTTGCTTAGGTAAATTCCTGTACTAGGAGCCAAGTGGCTCGCGTTCGGGAGTCGCCATAATTGGAAAAATCCATGTCGCATTTTCTGTCATCCAAAAATTGGGAAAGACAAGAGTTCAATTTAGAGGAGAGAAGATTGCCTTTGTAGAAAAGGTGGAATATTTTCCATAAAGTATTTTCTCTTTTGAGAAGTTACCATAAATCAAGGTATATGTACCTATTATTTTATTTTATTTTATTTTTTCAATTACCAGTATTTCAATTGATAAAACGGCACCTAAAACTAGAGAGAATACAATTGAAGCTCCCACTTTGTCCGATCCTCTTCCAAAGTAGGAGCTCCATCTGTTATTGTTCCCAGATGGAACAAAGCTCCCAGATTGGCCATTTTCCTCAGAATGCATCTTGCGCCAAAAAAGATATTTTTACAACAGGTCTAGTGCACTCGATAAGAATCAAACTCACTAAGCTTAGTCTTGGCATGAGTATAGGGTACCCAGTTAGGATCTCTCACTACACAGTAATAATGGTCTGCTAGACTAGCTTGTTAACCATTTGCCCATAGTGAGACACCCGTGTATCTCATGTAGAGAATATATGTATGGGTCTTAGATGTAAGTGTATATCTATGGTGAAAGGTTCTAGTAAGTTAATTCTTTTTTTATCAAGTAATGATTTTAAGATTATCTCTTATGAATAGAAAATATAATTATTCTGAATAGATTGGACACTTTTTTTATAATCTGTCTCCTCCTTCTAATTCTCTCACTGCAATGGAAGAAGTGTGTGCGGGTATGCAGCGGGATTACTCGACAACTGGCAACTATATGAAGTTGACATTTGCCAGATATATTAGTCAGCACACAAGGCAGTGCAGTGTTGAAAGTTCAAGTTATTTGGTCAGGCGAACGGGTTCTGAAGAAATCTAATGGAAATGAATAGAAAATTTGAAGACTATAGATCTCCCCTCATAGATTCTATAAATTGTCTCCCTTGACTTCCCCTCTCCAGAATTATCCAGAATTGAGGTATAGGATATCTGAATTGGTATCGCCGAAAAGATGCAACGTGAAATGTTTTGTAGCCGTGATTTTGTATGATGGACGGAAAATTATTTTACACAACGGTTATTTCAGGCTGTTCTATACCCCATGAAGTCCGGACCCTTCCAAACATGCATTTTTGGAACAGACTCTGCCCTTGTACCCAGACATAGAAATGATCCCCTTTGATAAAAATTGAACCAGTCAAATCTATGCCACTATCTGTCGTGTATGTACTAATGATCCTGCATTTGGGGAAGAAGGGGCAGCGATTGTAGAGGAGTTATCAAGATGTTAGCCTTACAGACCTTTACTATTGTGGCCTTGTGCCAGACTAGGATGAGTTGAATGTGTACAGTGAAACCCATAAATAAGTACGTCCCAACCACTTCTGATTATACAAAGTTAATTTTATTCTAAACCAGACAGCAAGATTTTGTTATTTCTAGTGGAGACATTACCCAACAAAAATGGATATCATCAAGTATCTTTTATGACCAAAGTCTACAGCATTGAAATTGTGTTGGCAAAAATATTTTTTCTTGTAGGGTGTACTCATTTTTGGACGGCAATGTATTCATATTTTTTGCAAGAGTTTCAATGTTGTAGTGTTTGGTCATAAATGATACTTGATAATTTCCGTTCTGATTGTGTTATGTTCCACTACAAATAATAATGAAATCTTGCTGTGTTTGGTTTAGAAGAAAAATTACCTCACATGAGTATGAATATATCGACACACATAAGCATCTTTATATGTACACACACACACACACACACACACACACACACAGAGGATTTGGTTTTATAATCACAGATAAGGTTATCTGCTGGGTATTGTTAACAGAATCAGTAAAGTTTTGAAATTATTGATATTCTAGAAGAAACTGCTTCCAATCCAACCTTGTGTGTTTTTCTAACACAACTATTTCTTTTTGGTGTACGTTCACTGATTTGTAAATAAAAATATTGAGAAATGGTGTCCATATCAGATTTTCTTCATTTCAGTCCTTTGTGTTCTTCAACTTGAAATTTCTTTTTCGATAAGGTCCCTGAAAAGAGAAACAACTAAAGGCAGAAGGAATGTTATTTAAATGAGCCTGAAAATCAGGCCCTGGATGCACTAGTTCGATCTTTAGCGCCTTTAAAAGCCCCCTTCCTTCAGAAGCCCATTCCTTTTGAAGCTCCCACCCTTAAAAGCCCTTTTCTTCTGAGAAGAACTCATTTTAATGCTAGTACTGCAGCAAAATGAAATTTCATTTAAAAGCCCCGTTCCTTCAGAAGCCCATTCCTTTTGAAGCTCCCACCCTTAAAAGCCCTTTTCTTCTGAGAAGAACTCATTTTAATGCTAGTACTGCAGCAAAATGAAATTTCATTCATGCAATTGACACGTCAGAATGGAATCTCATGTTCTGATAAGGTAATAAAAATATATCCTGTCAGCAACATTAGATTCATAAGAGTGGGAGGAATTGCTTTTTGGAGATAGTGTGAGGTGTTTGCTGTGTCGATTTGTCAGTCAGTCAGTGACCGATCACTGCTATAGATGCCAATGCATCTAAAAAGTTTTTATACCAAGGTTTGTGTTGATTGATTAATTTAGGGGTAGGTTTAGGATTATTGAATTACAGAAGCCCCCCACAAATGGCCGGCCCGACTAACCAGCCAAGTCGGCTACAGATTCTTTTCTCTTTGTCTCTGTCTCCGGGCTTCCCATGTCACAGTTTTGAGGCTACAACTTTGAATATTTGCATGAGTACATCACTGGGCTCTGTCTAAAAAAAACATTATTTTTACTTTTTCTGTAAAGTGTTTGTGATCTCTATGGTCATTCTTCTTCATTCAGTTTGTCCAGCATTTGTTGGAGGTTCTCTGCAAAATGGACAATGTCTTCTCCAAATGAACTTCAGCTTAAATGTCATGTACAACAAACATGTTGAAGACAAACACACAACAATCAAAGATACAAACCTGATCAAAGCAGACCACAACATCTACTTAAGACAACGAATCTCCATGGAATCCTCGTAGAAGAAATCAAGTGAAGAATCACCCAAGGATGGCAAGCTTTCAATAGAGCAAGGTCAACCCTCAAGAATAAGAAATCCCAAAAGTCCTAAAAAGGAGAGTATACAACCAATGTATCCTCCCAATAGTCACTCATGGGGCTGGAACATGGAACCTAACCAAGAGGCTGACCTTCAAACTGAGGACCATGCAACTCACATGAGAGAATGATGCTCAACCTCACATGGACAGATACAAGACATATATACATATATATGTATATTAGGGAAAAAACAGAAGTCCTAGACATCATAAAATCTATTAGAAAACTTAAATGGCAATGGGCTGGTCATGTTGCAAGAATGGTAGACAACTGATTGACATCATGACTCACAACATGGATCTCCTGAGATCGAATGTGGAATTGAGGCCAGTAGATTATGAGATGGCGTGAAGCACTGGGCAGGTCAAGAAAATATTGGCTCTGCTACATCAGAGTTGTATGGCAATTACTGGTGAAGGTCTATGTCTGACAACAGAATAAAAGATTGATGATGGTTGATTAAGACTTAAAATGCCCAAATCTGATGCTGATATTTCTATTTTTAGATGATTCTTTAAATAAGTAGTTCTGTTACACGTGTGGGCCACGATGATTCATGTATGCGATGTACGGATATTCATATTTATTTTTATTTCATCTTCCACTAATAGTCGTTGGAAGGTGAAGACGGCAGTTGCATTATTCTCCTCCCCTGTCCTCTTCTCCTGTCTTACTTGAGCAGTTTACCACGGTCAGCTTCCAGCTTGCCAGGCCCATCAAACAGATATAGACCTCCCGTTCCAAGTAAGATGTGAGATAGTGTTCATTGATTAGAGCAAATTTTACTGATAATAAGTAACTTCACTTCACTTCACTTCTTGTTGCTTCCGTTACTTCTTGTATTTTTCCACAAAAAACGTTCCCATGTCTTCTTGGAACAATGCAAAGAGGTAAGGTAAGCCTGAGATGAAAAAAAAAGTTACATTTTGCAGCTTGAACAAACCATTTACTGTCCTCTTGATTCTCCATGAGATAAAACTGTTTCAAATCTGACTGAAGATCAGAAACGACTAAATACTTACTAATCTTGTGAACTTTGATTTAGGCTTTTATCCCTGGACCGTTGGTCCTGAAATTTATTTTGTAGCGGGATCCTTAAACAATTTTCCCCAAATCGCAAAACCCATAACAATATATTGATACGACGTTGAATGAAATAGAAAGTGTTTTAGAGAGAGAATTTATTCCTATAGAAAACAAAAACAAAAAACATATCGTTTTCGACATCTGTGACTAAGAACTTTTTTATGAGGTAATTTCTTCATTAAATATCATTAAAAGGCCACTTATCTCGAGAGAACCCAGAGGTTTTTTTTTCGCAGAACCCTAAGGAGACCCCGCCCTGAACGATATTAGCCATTTAGGGGTCTTGATTGGTACCAAGTGATTCAGTATTTCAAGAACAAGCTGACAGAAAAACGGTACGTCTGAAAAGAATGTAAGTCACTTCATCCTGACAAAGTCTGCTACGAGACTGAAGACTTACGTGACGTCACTTGTGAGTCTGCCCAATTCGTAGTGGTTAATTTTCGCGGCTGAGAATCGACTGGGAAAAAGAAAATGTTGTGTAAAGCGTGTAAGGGAGGCAACTCCAAGAAACTAGGGTCAATTTCTAAAGAAAGTAATAACGTCACATTAGGATACGTTTGAAAACCTTTTAGAATAATTATTAAAAAAATGTTGTGAAATTCCTCTTCACTGGTGTATTTCCTTTGCTATAGAATTTCTTAAAAGCAATTATTTAAGATATTTCACCCCATTTCGACCCTTTTTGTAAGTCCTGTTATTTACTTTTGGACTCTTTATTAGTCGTAGTATTTACGTTTCGACTTTTTTCAGAGTCCGGGTCTCAACCTTAACTCTCTTGTAAGTACTGATACTTATTTTCGGCCATTTTGTATATCTACATTCTGCAGATATCCCGTGGACAGACAGATATTACTGTATTGAAAAAAAAAAGTGAAAAATATCTTTCGATTGAAAACAAATCTTTATCTAAAAATATAATTTCTTATTTCTTATTTCCATATTATGGCTCAACTTTCCACAAACTTTAGTTGGAATTAATCGGGAAATTTTGGTGATATCGCCTGGACAGTCCATTGACTTCTGACGATATGTAGTGCGTACATATATTTACGACATAAGGGAGGTAACTGTGCACAGACTCCTCCCCCCGAAAAAAATTCTTCTGTAGTCAATTCCTCATCCTTGCATAGAATTTCATTGAAAATCATTGAGAGCTGTCGGAGACATCGGATGGACAGCAATGAGCACAAACGTAAATGTATGAGAAAAATGGAAAAAATATCTCCCAATCAAATATTCCTGAATCCTCCCTAAAATTCAATAAATTCTTCCTTATCTCATTGCCTACCCTTCCACAAAATCCCATTGATATTGATTCGGTAGTTTTGGAGATATCATGTGGACAAACCAGAAAACAAGAAGACAAAGACGGGCACGAATGAATACATACACTTCCCTAACTTCTTCGGCGGGGATAAATTATGGCTATTCACGGGGGTCAAATTATATCGGAGGATAAAATATATTACTGATTTCTAGCTACAAGAAGTTGGAATCGCATCGTATTCCAGATTGTATAATAGTCGAGCAAATATGGTGATATCATTGGAATATCAAGGACTGTCCCGAGGCCCCTTCTAGAAAGACAGAAACTAGACCTTTTTAGGTTCAATTTAGAAAAAGTTGAACTTTGACTTAAAACTTTTTTTCGCAAGATATAAGTTTATAAGTATGAAGAGATGCAGTATTTGTTCGCGAACATAAATTAACGAATATCATCATCACCAAGTCATATAATTGGAAAATAAAAATCAGTTCATACATTGTCACCCGATTGGAGATCTTGCTGCGCCAAGATTGGTGTAAAATGCTTTTGTACATGTTTTTATACACAGCTGTGGGGTAATCGCAGTAATTGTTCTATCGATTTCTTATTCGGGGTAGCGCAGTCTGTTTTCCTTTTGAGTAACTCCGGCTGGTGGTGAAGCTATCTGTCGTTTTCGAGCAGCCTTTACGACACCCCAGTACACTTTTTGCGATGTTGTCCACACTGAGGAGCACTGGGTTTTATTTTGAAATTCCTTTTTTGATTTGATGTTCAACTTTATTGATTTGAAGTTCAAGTTTTTTTTAAAGTGTTGTACGGATCCTAAGTAAAGCAAATAATTCCAGAAATTGCCAAAGAAAAAATTTCTGTTTAAAAAAAGAAATAAAAAAAAACAGAACAATAACGTCAAGACCAAATGTAATTGGTGGAGTGCGGTGTAGTGACATTGCTCGCAAGGCGTCTTGTGTTGTTTGCCCATAGACCGTTGAGATTCAAAGAGAATCGCTCATCTATCCCATAAACCTCGCCATGAAGAACCAATTGTACCAGATGTAGTTAAGCAGCCAAATTCAAATAAGTTGCATCCAGAAGCTGACAAGACAATGACAAGTGTCAATTTAGTATAAACTTACATTGCAAATTAAACCCTCCTATTCACATGTAATTTTCGAAAAAAAAAGAAGTTTTTTCTAAACATAATAAGGAGTAAATGTTAAAAATTTCAGACCACTAGCTCCACTGGTGCGGCCTGTATGCGTGATACATACATGCATAGCCGTAGCAACCGCCCTCTTTACCACCCATTAGGGGGTAGCGAATGACAAAAGGGCCACAACTGACAAAAAACTTTGATTTTTTCCATAAAAATATTCCAGGCACACAATGGTTTCGATTGGAAGGAATTAAAACATATTTTTCCTACCCGATGTATTTCTATGAAGTCTCCAGAACAAAATCCTAAAAGTCCCTAGAAATCTTAGTTGGAAATCCAAAATTGACCCCACTTTGGGGTAAGAAAACCTAATTTTGTACAGATGACACGATATATCGTTGGAAAGAAAGATAATTTTGTCAGCTTTCCAACAGTGTATATTGTCAATTTGTAACTGCTGAGCAAAAGAAATGATTGCAAAAAATGTGAGGGTAGGTATTCTAGCATATACTGTTGTTAGTGTATCGGAGTGTGGAAGCATAGCCGGATTAAGAGGGGCTGAGCGAGCTAGGGAGCTCCAAAATTAGTGAGCCTCGAAATTAATTCACATAAAAAAAATTGCATGTGTAATACTCAATAGCATTTTTTCTGTTAACTAATTTTTGGGGATCTGTAAAATTTGGGGTCCATAGCAAGTGCTGTCGGGTTTACTTCCACGGCACGGTGAAGCATCCGCAAAAATACAGAAAACTTGCAGTCCTTGGATCATCATTGAGAAGATAGAGTGACTATAATGCAATTCTTGCTGAACACCGGGGAGTATGTCAACAAGGAAAGTGGAAACAGGTTTTATTTTTTTTCAACTATCTTCGAAAAGGCGATTCAGCTTATGGATTAAAGGGTATTCTCTCTGACTATTTATGAAATCAAATCGGCAAAGTACTCCTCGATATCTGTAGATTCCATGGCGGGTGTCATTCGCGTGGACAAGCTAATAGTGATTGTCCGCTAGGTTCTACAACCCAGCCCAATTAATAAAAATTGATAAAACAAATGTTTTCCCACACTGGATCAAGAATCTTCAAAGTTGTAATTCATTTCTGGGAAGCAAATGGCAAAAACATTCAAAATTGTCGAAACCAATCATACGACTACGCTGCAAATTCGATCGAGAAGTACAATGGCGTCTAGGCTATCATTCGTGAGAAGTGCAGAATTGCTCTTTATGTGTCGTGTATATTGCATTATTCCCCTTAATTTGGTTGGGAAAAGTGAGGCAAAAGGCTGTCCGTTTGCAGCCGGATGTTTTGATTTTCTGCAAAGCTTTTACGGATGGATGGCTTATTGGACCAACCTTTCGTTGGTAGGTACACCGAAAACATCTGTGAGTTTTATCTCTTAAGACCTTGTCGGGCTGACCATCTTGTGTCAGACATGATGCCGTAAGGGCTGTGGATAAAGGGAACTATGAGAATATTCCAGCATTGGAAGAAGTGATGAAAATCGGCCACGAGATAGCCGACTCGAGGCAGAAGGATTTCTGAAGAAAATCCAACAACTGGAAGTCGTCGTCTCACTTGGGATATGGGACACAATTTCAGAAAGATTTCTGGAAACTAGTTTATCCCTACAAGAGAGTGGACTGTTGAAATATCTCCACGTTCCCAGAATTCTGTATTTGAATATTACAAAGAAAACGGGAAAATGAAGTCTTTAGTCAAAAGTTACAAAGACTTTTCAAAACGACTGCAAAAGAAAAACGTCAGTTAGATGAGAAGGTTCTATCGGGCGAAACAGAATTTTCACCCAGAGAAAAATTTCAAGATTGAGGTATTTCTGATAATGATTGACAAATAATCTTCAGCACTCCAACATCGTTAAGACGCGTACAAGGACATCCAGGGCAAGTTCGGTTTCCTTCCAACTTAATTGAGCCCAGCAATGATGACACAATGATTTAATAGTAGAATATCCAAATATTTCGAAGGCCATCTTCCTCCTGGATAAGACCATTTTTCAGGGCTGTCAGTGGACAAGAATAGAAAGAAACACAACACACAGCGCGGAGTACAGAGTTGAAAATGTTGATGAATGAGTTCAAGGAGACAAAGCTTTCCAAATATCGCACTGCAAATCTCTCTCTCTCTCACTCTCTCTCTCTGATGACATCGAACTACAGCAGGAGCGACCATTTTTCAAAATTGAAAAGAATCTTTTTAAAATCAAGTTAGATATAGCATGAGACAACATAGTCTCAGTCTGTTCTCTCAAAGTTTGTTTATTGTGTGTTGTGTTATAGGAGCTTTGATAAAATCTAAACGCACGGGTCTGAAGTGTGCAGATGTATTTTATGCTGTTTCAACTGAGGTACTTTTTTCTTGTTTTCCATTGCAAATGATTATATCCCCACGGGTTTACGAAGCCCTTTATAACCAACACGAAGTCATTTTCGCAAATAAAGGAGACATTAAAATGTTTTTATTCATTCTGCAATAGGTTAATGTGAAAAGATATATTTAACACATCTAAATATGTATAGATATATACAATCTATGAATTACATCATTGTGACATCATTCGTTTGGTTTTTGATACTGTATTGTGTACGGAAAAATGTAGAATTCAGTTGTCTGTATGGGACACGGATGCCAAATCAGCCATTTTTCGGCTAAATCTAGCCAATCTTTTTTTTTCTATTTTGCGGATAAAAATCTTGGACAGCAGATCGCAGAAAATCTGGTCACTTTTTTTCTAAGTAATTTGTCGATTTAATTTTATTTCCAAGCTGACTCAAAAAATATTTTTAGCCATAAAGTTAGCCCCTCCCCCTCAGTCAATGTAGAGGCCATTCACTTTGGAGTCAATTTCTCACTTTCTCTTCAAAGTTTCCCTTTTCTAGAAAAAAAAAGAAAAATCCCAGGAAGAAACGAAGGTCGGAGTCAGTCAAAGCAAATTAATCTAAAAAGGAAAAATATTTGTTCCAAATATCAATAAACCGAATGAGAATATTTTCTTCACAAATCAAGAAAGTTTAATAAAAGTAAATATTCAATGTTTATTGCTTATTTGTTCTGGAGTCTTGGTATACAGTTATTCTATTTGATGAATGGGCTTTAAATGATTGTAGAACATTTTTAGCCATATAGATAGCCATGGATGGAAGAAATATAGCCGACTTTAGCCATTTTCTGAAGCAGTTTTAGTCCCACAAAATAAGATTTCAGTAAGCAGTACTGCCATGGGGCCTCTTATAGAAGGGCAGGGTCCATTACTTCTGGCTACATCCCTGCATACATACATACATACATACATACATACGTATATACATACATATACACGTACATATATACATACATATATATACACATACATACATACATATATACATTCATACATACATACATATGTATACACATACATACATACATACATACATAAATACATACATATACACATACATATATACATACATACATACATAAATACATACATATACACATACATATATACATACATGCATACATACATAGCCAATCAGACATATTTCTAAGAATAAATGAAATGACTTTCAACTTTTTGATCTTCGTATATGTCCTGCTTCTGTTCCATTTGAAAAGACGGTACTAGTACTCCCACGCCCTAGAATGACTTTTTTCGAGAGAGAAAAAAAGGCAGTATTTTTTTCCCCAAATCAAAATAACATTTTAAGAAAGTGTTTACTAAGTGTAATCATTCGTATTTGAAAGCTCTAGACAAAATGGTGTAGTAGCAACACAAGATTTTAAAGTTTTTTTGAAAAATGCCATCGATTTTTTTTGATTTCCGTAAATCATAAAAAAAAGAGTTTTTCAAAGATGTCTAGAGGAGTACTCAAATTTGCAAAACCCTAAGCCAAGTGGTATGTTTGGTATGTCAAAGTGGAAAGAAGAAAACCTCGCCACCTTGCTTGTTATTCAGTCGGTTCGATGATCGTAGCTACGGTGATTGAAAAAAACTTGTCGCATTTGGTTGAGTACGCATTCAAAAGTTTGGTCAAATTTGTAATTTCCTTTGAAATAACACAAACAATTTTTTTCGTCTTCAATTTTGGAATATTCTAGCGAAAAATTGACTTTTAGGAAAAATTTATTCGATTTCGTTGCTCAGTTTGATCGAAATGATATGACTCAATGTAATGTTGTGTGATTTGTCATTAGCGGTTGACTATTTGCAATATCCAAACGCAGATCTGTGATTCATTATTTGAATCTCAACGGTCTATGGGCAGAAATCTCCGATTTTTAAAAATCAGTTTTGTATCTTGCTTGTTTTTTCTTTTTAATTTAGACCTTTTTTAGGGGTCATTGCCCAACAAAATGCAAGAGAAATAATTCATTGATTGATCCCTTTTCCCCCATTTTTTTTGATTAATCACCCCAACACAGCATACTGCCAAAAGATGTTGGTCACGTAACAGTTTGTTGTGAGTTATTAAAACGACTTGATCTGTTTTTTTTCTTTACGAAAAGTACTTGACATGGGAGCTTTCTGGACAAAACAGGAATTTTTATAGGAGTTAATCCAAGGCTTTCTATATCGACAATGCCCAGGAGGTCAAAGGGATCAGTTTTTATGACAGTAAACAATGAAATGAAGTACCGATTAGGTCAGCATAGATCTCTCAATGGTACCCTGGGGTATCTAAGATAAGATTTATTGAATAAATAAGTCGAACTTTCCATTCACTCTAATCAGTCCTGGATTAACCATTGAACAAAATAAGCTCGTGCTTGGGGCATTAGAGGAGAAGGAGACACCACTGGTTTCTTGTAGTTTCTCCGCATTAAATCATTAAAAGTTGTTTAAATTGCTTAACATGAAAGTTTAAACTTAAAATTTTCATTTTTCCTCTCTTACATATAGAACTAATTCAAATATCCCAATATTTCAAACGACCACACAAATACTAGTATATTGTAGGAAACAGGTCATTGTGCAAGTTTCATGCATAAAGATTTGGTTTCATGAAGTAGTGTATTTTTGTAATAAAATGTATAATCTTTATGTATTTCGAGGTCTTCTGAACTTTAATTTCTTTGGGATCTTTTCGTATTTGTAAATTTTGTCAGTTGAGCAGTGTCAGGACCAAGGAGGGACACTAATTTTGGGCTCTGCTTAAGAAATTCACAAGCTTCAACCCGTGGGTATTTTAGATTTCAGAAGCACAAGAATAAAGAATAAGGATATAGATATAAGATTGTATTGTACCAATATCCTGATTAGGTTAAAAATGCCGGCATTGAAAACGTTTTTCAAAATTATGGTCTCAACGACTGGGAACATATTATTTGGGTCTGTTAACAAGTTGATGGCAGACATTTTGATAACAGAATTTAACGATTTTTGTTTTACTGTTAAAAGAGAAACAACTTAGTTTTTAGAATAAATGTCAGTCTAAACCAATTTTGAATTTTCCAATCTTTTGAAATGTGGTGAGTTAAGGTAAAAAAATTGATTAGGATTTTTTTTTCAACCCTTTAGTTTGTTTTTGTTTCAATTTTAGGTGTTTTCTACTAGATCCTCGAACCTTCTGGAATTTTGTTGGCTCTGAGGAAAAAATATTTTAAAGGTTTTACGAAGGCGGGTTCTGTTAATGATGTATACATGGGTACTTACTTTCAACCATTTTTTACGGATGTTTGGTTTTCTAAGTATTTCTCAAAAATGAAAAAGAAAAAAAATTCTGAAGAAATGAAGATCAAAATCATTCGAATTATTTCCCGGATCATCTAAACCTTTTTGGATATTTTTTGTCCCAATTTTGGATAATTTTTTGAAAAACAAACCCTTTCATATTTTTAGATTTCTTTTGCCACCTTTTTGGACATTAAAAAGTTAAAAAAAAGTTAGCAACCCTGATCGCTTTGTTTTGACTTGAGCTAAGCTAAGATCACGCTACGATCTGACCAAATTATCGCCATTTGAACCGTATGTTGAAGGTCAGTTTTCGAGAAGTGTCGCCGATTTGTATCGTTAAGCACAGATCAAATCGCTTTATTATCATGCTGGTACGACATGAAATCGCTGCAGAAAAGTCTGATGTTAAATGACAATGATATATAAATAAGAAAATAGTTATGAATTAATCGAAATCTTATTCAATTTGATTTATTCAAAACAAGGAAAACTACATCAAAACTTTAAAAAAAGTCGAACATTCAGAAGTAAATAGAGAAAAAAACCTTTTTGCGAGATTTTCTTTTAGTACTTTCTATCTATATAATCCATAAAACGCCTCATTTACAAAGCTCGTAAAACCTTTTTTTTGTTAAAATAAAATAAAAAAAACTCTTTCTAAGCAATATTTCAGATAAACACGAGGAGACAATTTTTTTTGTCCTTCACAACTAAACATTCTCGTCGTTACACAGAACTCCAGCTACATTATTACTTTTCCTCACTCACTATAGAGACTAATTATACCTGGAGACTTTACATAAATGAATAGATTCAAAAGAATTCATATTGTATTGACTCAGTTCGTAAAAAATTTTGTGTTATCAAAGTAACAAAACCTTCTTCAACCTGCGTACCCTATTCGTTAAACAATATTTTAGATATACTAAATGTACAAGTAATTTATGACGAAACTGCGAGACAAAAATATTCTAATAAAAGATTATTCATTAACATTTTCCTAATTCGTAATGTTTACTTTTATCGTGAGTTTCATAATCGAAAACAAAATCAATATGCCATAGTTCTGCATCAAAATGAGACAAAAATAACAGAGATTTTCCCGAAAATAATCTAAAAATTTAAACAGATAGGTATTCAGAATCATACACAATATCAGAGTAGCAAATAACTGAAGCTGAATACTATGTATCTGCGAACTTTACCGTCTTGTTCGGTTTTATAATTCAATACATTTATATTCTATTTTGTATCAAAACTATTTCCGCATTAAAATGTCTGAATTTGAATTTGAAAAGAGTGAAGGAAAGGCAAAAAATGCCCTTCCTCAGTGAGCATTCGAGTTAATTGACATTTGCAATTAATTGAGAATCATCCACCCTATAAGTCCGTTAAACCGAGAGTTTACAGTACACACACACACAAACTTATATATATATATATATATATATATATATATATATATATATATATACAAAGATGCAATCTGTTATTATGTAGCCTAACACGTAGTTGTTAGCTGACTATCAAACATTCTAGATATAAAAAAATCAACAATACAAACTGGCAGGCTTCAGGAGTGGCTATTCAAAAACAGCCCGCCTACACACAATGAATCAATTGATCGAAAAGACACCCGAATACAACAAGCCACTTTGTTTGTCTTTTGTTGCGTACAAAAAAAAGCATTTGACTCGGTAGAACACACGGCTGTCTTCAACTGAAAACGAGAATAACGTATCGAAAAGAATAACATACAAGTCATTTAAAATACAGATATATCCCATCTAATTGGTTCCTAATCATAGTTCGTAAAGCGGATGTCCGTAATATGAAGTACAATTATTCATAGAAAACAACGCATTAAACAGGGTTACGTTCGGAAGGAGAAAAGAAATTATGTATAAAATCTTTCAATTGCTGTATAAATAAACAATAATAGAATAATGTTCAAACACTTATTCTAATGAGAAACAAACGAATAAACAATTTGACCAATCGCAAAAAAATAAAAATTTAACACCAATATCCGACTTTATCACTCATCAAGTGAGGAGATGATTCTCTCTCTCTCTCTCTCTCTCTCTCTTACACACACGTAACCACCATTTGAGCGTACGGTATACACAATTGTACACATCAGCACAAAGGCAATTAGAAAATCACGAACTCATCCTCTATCGACGGACATTTACTTACAAACTTGTAAGAGTAGTATTCACTCGTGAACAATTTTCTACTGGGTCCAAATTGACCAAACATAGAAATTTTATATAATTTTCATTGAGTTCAAAGTATTATTCTAACGTTCATAAAGCTGGGAGTCCGTAAAGTGGGAATACGTAAAACGAGGTATATCTGTAGATACACAAATGGTCCTGCAATGGACTTCATAAAGAAACAGATAAGGCAAAGACTTGGAAAAATGGGTAAGGCAGAGGGATACTATTTCGCCTTAACTATTTACAACGAGCGTCGAACTAACAGAGAAAACGGGAGTAAAAATAGACGGAGAATATCTGCACCATCTAGGATTTACGGATGACATTTCAATAATATCAGAAACATTAGATGAATTACAAAACATGTTGAACGATCTAAGTAGGGAAAGCCTCCCCCCCAATGAGACTAAAATGAACCAAATAAAGACAAAAATAATGTTCAACCATAAAGTGCCCCCAAAAGATAAAAAGCGTAGAGGTTGGAGATTTATAAGTGGTTTAGGAATACATTTTCTCTTGGAGGATGATAAAGTTAAAGACCATGTAAGCAAAATAAAACGAAGCATAACAATATGCAGAACAGCATTTGGTGTAAATAGAGACGTATTGAAAAATGCCTTGCCAATATGCTTAAAACGTAAAGTGTACAATGAATACATAATACCAGCTATTACTTACGGATGCGAGACATGGGAACGAACAAAAAGAACTTAAAACCAACCAAGCATCACACAGAGAGCTATGGAAAGACCAAAGCTTGTAAAAACTTAAAGAGATAGTGAAAAATCAACATAGATCCGAATGTGGGTTAGGGTGAAGGATAAAATACAAATCATTAAGCCACAAAAATGGTGATGGGCTAGACTCTTAGCAAGAAGGAAGGACAGCAGATTGGACGAACGGCTAACTCACTGGTACCTATGTGTCAGCAAACGCAGTAGGAAAAGACCAGACACAAGATGGAGGGACGAGATAGGAATGTCGGTAAGACATATTAATGCAGTCAGAGATAAGAAATATCTTAAAATGCGTTCTGCTACGGTTGCTAAATATATATATATATATATATATATATATATATATATATATATATATATGAGAGGTTACCTAAAAGTTAAATAATAAAAAAGGTCTTATCTTGACAATTACTTTGAAACATCACCTTCGAAATAGCCCATTTCGAATCAACAACTGGCTCACAAAGGGTAGTACTCTCAGAAGGTAGCGGTAAAAATCTGTACTACAGAAGGTTTGCCTGCATCATCAAAATCCTCTGAACTTTTGATTAGCACCTTGAATATTTCAGCCGGAACTTTGCATTAAAACCAGCGAAAAAATTGCTAGGAAAATATTTGGATTATTGGGAATATATAATACCCCAGAGAGGACAAAGAAAATATCAGACCAAAATTTCGACTAAAATCAACGAAGATGAAGATGATAGTCCATCTCTCCAATATATGGATTATTAGAAAAAAGTGTTCGTCTGTTACGAATGGAATGTAGTTATTTTTTTTTTACATCATCATCATCATCACCATCATCATCATCATCATCATCATCATCATCATCAGTCTTTCAACGTCTGTCGTTGGACATAGACCTTCCCCAGGATCCGCCACACTTCTCTATCGTGGGCGTCGCGGAGCCAGTACTTTCTGAATTTGTCTAGCTCGTCTCTCCATCTAATACTCTACCGGCTTCGGTTGCGCATGTGATCTCTGGGGATCCATGTCGTGAGTCGCGATGTCCATCGGTTTACATCATAGAAAATGATGAATAACGGATAATTAATGCAGATTCAATATAAATATAGATAAAATTCTTTCTACTACAGTGCGAACTGTCTAGCATTGGCCCGCTGGGTTTATGTCTGGAAGTATGGATACCAATATCAAACCTTGAGGGAGGCCCAAACCTGTAAATGTACGTTATATTTGTTTGTCTAAACATTTGTATATGTCGTTATTACAATTACAAACTTTGTTTAATCTCATCACCCACACTCGTACATGGCATGCATATTCTCCGTTATGTCATGGCGACTAATATCTCCTTTCTTCCTTCAATATTTCCAGTGACGACGGCGTGCGGCAGGAAAAACCAAACACGTGGAGACAAAATCACTTTGTTCACTGCAACTATGCATTCGTCGTTACACAGAACTCCAGCTACATTACAACCCTCCCTTGCGCACGATAGGAGCAAACTATAACTAGAGACCCTGTATAGATAGATAGATTTTAAAAAATCTTTACCTTATTCACCCAGCTCATAAAACCATTTTTTTAATTAAAGTAACAAAATCTTTTCCTTTCTGCATACCCATTCGTCAAACAATATTTTAGATGTATTAAACGCACAATTAATTTATGACCTAACTACGAAACAAAAAATATTTTGATACAGAATTATTCATTAGCAATTTTCTAATTCAAAATGTTCGCTTTTATCATAATTTCATAACCAGAAAGACATCGATGTGTTATAATTTTAACACCCAGATGAGACAAAAATAATGTAAAAACATTTGAATTTTCCCGAAAATAATCTCAAAAATTGGCATTCAGAACTATAGACTATAGGCCCAAATGACTTGGGTTTTTGTCCCAGAGTTGATAATCTGTTGGAGATTAGTCAAGTAAATATGGACGAAGATTTCATGAATAATTACAGCAACTTTGTTTTGGTTGTATTGCCTACGTGAAGTCTGACATTGTTGTGCAACCAAATGGGTCCATGTCTATTGACCAATGCTGGATATTTTCTGGCTAATTTTGAACGTATTTCATCAATTTGTTGGCAGTATGATTTAGCTTCCGAATACGTATTTGATATTCTCGAGAGCTTGGACAGCGTTTTTACAGAGTTTGAACCCTCACAAAAACAACAGTCATATTTCTTTTGAAGAAATCACCTTCAAGAGTTGAGAGATTAGCTTATCAAAATCAATATGATGAATCATGAGTTGAAAATTCAAAAGAAAGCTAATATCGTATAATCAGTGATATATACATAAGTGTGTGTGTGTGTGTGTGTGTGTGTGTGTGTGTGTGTATCGGCACATGCCAACGGAACAATAAAAAAAATGAGGTATAACACCTGCTTTCTCTTGAGTTTTTCTCTGTACTTTCCAATTGTCACTTTCATCAAAATTCTGTCGGAACACTTCACATCCACAATACAATCATGTACACACACACACACACACACACACACACACACACACACATATACATATATATATATTGCTTCAGAATTTGTCGAAATCACAATCATAAAGACAAATCCCCCCCCAAACGGCCATTTCATATGGAATAACCAAACATCAAAAAAGACTTTTTATATATAACGACCTAATAGTTTATTGTATCATTGTTATTTATTTGTTTTCTTGTCCCTAAAATGTAAGAGCGTACTTATAACGATTTATAGCGTAATATAAATAATATCGATGATAATAGCAAATATGAAAAACATTTTTAAAAATAGTTGATTTACCTGTTGGACAAAGAGGAGAATTCGAGAAGAATAATAGTGAATTTAAAAAAAAGTCAAGTCACACCACTCTCTGAGAAAGAAAAAAACAATGAATTTCGTCCGAATGAATAGAAACTCATAGATTTCCCATGAAATGAAAAAAATGAGTTCAGTTCAGTCAAATAAGATTATAGAATTTATAGAATTCTAACGAAATAATAAAGAAAACAAAACAAAAAAAATGAAGGAAGATACCAGGACCATGCCCGCGAGCTGTTGAAGCTTGAAAGCGTTAGGCCTGTATCCATAACAACTGACGCTCTGGGAGTCGACGAAAATGGAGGAGCATGAATATTAAGGAAGGTGCTGGTACTCCATCACTACTGGCAACCAGCAGACACCTTGTGTGAACCTACACACGTATCATTATAATAATGATTGAAGAAGGTGTGGAGCATGAAATTCAGGGTGGTATCAATAATAGCAGGTGCACCTAGAACCGTGCCAGGGGCTGAAAGCGAGATGGGAGGAGTAGGAGGCAAGTGGAAGGATCAAGACTATGCAAATCACAGCGCTATTGAGGTCTGCACGAATACCGAAGAGAGTGCTGGAAATATAAGATCTACGAGCTTCAGTTGTCAGCAATGGCCTAACACCTAGAAGGAAGAAAGCATTGCAAACCACAGCGCTGCTATGATATGTGTGGAAAATATAAGAGGAAGGCTGGAGACCCAGGGAGTTTTATTGTCACCCATCCTTCAGCGACGACCACCAGGCAACTGGGGAGAAATGAATAATAATAATAATAATAATAATAATAATAATAATAATAATAATAATAATATGAGACCCCCACAGTAAGCTACGCACCAGAGGGTGATGACGAGGCACCAACGGAAGAAGAGAAAACCAAAATACAAGCTTTGAAAGAGATCATGCGAGGAGAGAAAACAACACTCCCCTCCCAAAGAGACAAAGACAGAAAGAAAGTTGGAGAAGTGACCGAACAGGTCAACTGCCTCTCACAGCACATAGAAACGAACACCCTCCTAGAACTCAACAACCTAATTTACGCTGGGGCGAAAATGGTAGCACAAAGCTTCACAACACAAGATAGGAACCCGAGCAATAATAGGGAAGAGAAACCCAACTGGGAGAGAAGGTTACAAAGGCAGATCTGCCAACTACAGAGAGACGAAGTACTGCTTAGAAATACACCACACACAGACAGACCACGAGTAAGACTTTATAACAAATACAAGGTTACGCAAAAAGGCATCGCAACTGTAGTCGAAGAGTTACACCAGAAAAGACTAGCCAAAGAGGCAAAACTAAAAAGATACAGACTAAGAACGGCCCAATACACACAAAACCGCACATTCCAAAACAATGAGAAAAAGTTTTACCAAGATTTAAATGGGGAAAGAAGGCAGGACATGAAACCAGATGCCACAGAGGCCAAGAACTATTGGAATAGCATATGGGGGCACCCAAAAAGACACAACGTAACACCGCAATGGTTAGGAAACATGAGAAAAGAACTAGAAGATATAGACAAGGGAGAACCAATAGTACTGAATGAAACCACATTGAAACATACTCTTCGGAAAGTAGCCAACTGGAAAGCACCGGGTCCCGACGGGATCCATGGGTATTGGTTCAAAAAATTCACCACGTTACACGGCAGACTCACTCACCTACTCCAAAATTGTCTAAACGAAGGCAAAGCACCAGAATGGATGACTAAAGGCAGAACCACCCTCATCCAAAAAGACCCGGGAAAGGGGAACATAGCAAGCAACTATAGACCAATCACTTGCCTACCACTTATGTGGAAAATCCTGACCGGGCAAATAGCAGAGAGAATATACATGTCAATGGATAGGAAGGGACTACTACCAGAAGAACAGAAAGGGTGTAGAATAGGAACCAAAGGGGCAAACGATTTAATCTACATAGACCAGATGATCTTAAAAGAAGTAAGGAAAAGGAGAAAGAATATCGCAATGGGATGGATAGATTACAAAAAGGCATACGATATGATTCCACATAGCTGGATACTCGAATGCCTTAGAATGTTCAAAATTAGCGAACTGGTGGTTAAATTCATTGGTAATTCAATGGAAGACTGGAAAGTAGATTTGACAGCCGCAGGGGACAAGCTAGCCGAGGTAGGGATAAAAAGGGGAATCTTCCAAGGAGACTCGTTGTCCCCACTATTATTTGTTCTAACAATGATACCGCTTAACAGAATCCTGAAAAACAGCAAAGGATACCACTTCTCTAGAACAAAAGGAAAGGTCAACCACTTAATGTACATGGACGATATTAAATTGTTTGCAAAAAACAGGGGAGAGCTTGAGACTCTGTTCAACGAAGTAAGGGAATATAGTGAGGACATAGGAATGGAGTTTGGGATAGAAAAATGTGCAATCATGGTGATGCACAAAGGAAGGCTTTCAATGACTGAGGGAATTGAACTCCCGGACAACAACAAGATTAGGGCATTGACTGCACAAGACCGATACAAGTACCTAGGTGTCCTTAAATGTGACACGATAAAACGGGAAGAGATGAAGGAGAAAATTAAGAGAGAATACCTCAGAAGGATAAGGAAAATATTAGAAACCAAATTAAATAGCAGAAATCTAATAAAAGGAATGAACACCTGGGCTGTGTCAGTAGTTAGGTATACAGGACCATTCCTAGGATGGACAAAGGAAGAGCTCCAATCAATGGATAGGCGAACAAAGAAACTTATGACGATGCATAAAGCATTACACCCTAGGGATGATACAGATAGACTATACGTTAAGAGAAAAGAAGGTGGTAGGGGGCTCATCAGCATAGAAGATTGTGTCCAGAGAGCTAAAGTAGTCCTAGATAGATATGTGCAAACAAATAGTGAAGAAATCATAAAGAGCGCGAGGGATAGTGCAACAAACAATAAAGTAGAAAACAATGGAACAGTACAGCAAACTAGAAAAGAAAAGTGGGAAGGGAAAAAATTGTACGGCGAGTTCAAAAGACAGATAAAAGATATAGCAGACGAGAAATCATGGACGTGGTTACGAAAGGGAAACATTAAGAGAGAAACAGAATCGCTCATCATGGCAGCCCAAAACAAAAGCATAAGGACAAACTACATAAAAGCAAAAATCGACAGAACACAGACAAACAGCAAATGCCGCATGTGCGGTGAAAGAGATGAGATAGTAAACCACATAACTAGTGAATGTAGTCAACTCGCCCAAAAGGACTATAAGCATAGACACGATAGAGTAGCAACGATGATACACTGGGAACTAAGTAAACAAATGGGATTCAACAATGGGGAAAAGTGGTATCAGCACAAGCCAGAGGCAGTTTTGGAGAATGACAACCACAAACTACTGTGGGACTTTGACATCCAAACTGACCACCTCATCCAGGCAAGAAGGTCGGACTTCGTAATAGTAGACAAAAAAAGGAAGGCCTGCCAAATAGTAGACGTTGCTGTGCCTGCAGACCATAGAGTAAAAAAGAAGGAGGGTAAAAAAAGGGAAAAATACCAGGACATAGCAAGGGAGTTGAAGAAAATGTGGAACATGAAAACCAGGGTAGTACCGGTCATAGTGGGCGCACTAGGAACTGTCCCCAAAACGCTGAGGGAGAGACTGGAGGAGATCGGGATTAGGGGGAGGATAGAGACCGTACAGACCACAGCACTACTGGGAACTGCACGGATACTGAGGAAGGTGCTAGAGATATAAGGACTGCAACGAATCGTAGCTCTGTCATGATATGCGAAAGAAAGAGGAGACGTTAGCTGAAGACCTGAGGAGACTTATTGTCACTCAGCCTTCAGCGATAACCACTGGGCAACCGGTGTGAAACTGTAAATCGCAGAATTACTGCGACCTATGAGTACTAGGAGAGGAGGGCTGGAGACTTGAGGAGACTTGCTGTCACTCAAACTCCAGCGGTTACCACCAGGCAACTGGTGTGAGATTCCAAATAATAATAATAATAATAATAATAATAATAATAATAATAATAATAATAATAATAATGGTTGCTGCAGGGTTCAACGTCTATTTCGATTGAAGATGATCAATGCGACTTTTGTATTGTATATATATATATATATATATATATATATATATATATATATATATATATATATTTATAAAATAAAAAAAACAAAGTTTTTTGTACAAATTCATTGTTGATGAAAGTGACAATTCGAAGGTGAAGAAAAAAATAAAGAGAAAGCAGGTGTTACACCTCAAAATATTCTTATCATCACATAGGCATGTTTCGATACATTCTGACGGGAGCAAGTCATCTTTTCCAGAGCAAAACTTACAGCAGTTCAGAGAAAATTTTGCTGTTCACATGTTTGGGGTTGAGGAAAAAAAATAAAGATATTTATGTGTTGCTTAGTTGTTTAGTAAAAGCAGGAGGGGAGGTGTTTCAGATAAGAAGGGACAGTGAGAGGAGGGGGTCGGGACTAAAATGGTCAATTCTCAGGAAAGTGATTTTTAGAACGGAGAAGTGGAATATAACATTCAATGGGTAGATGTTGATATATGTGGGGTAGAATAGAAGTATATTGTTTTTCTTTTCACTCTTTTCGGCTGATGGCGGGGTGACTTCTTTTTCTTTTCTTGAAGGGTTGGTATGTGTACACTTGTACTGTTTCTTAAATGGACTGTTTGCTATTAGCCAATTCCTTGTGTGTTAGTGTTGTATCTATGTGATTCTGTTTCAAAACCAATGCATTTAGAGGCTTTGCAATCTAAAACAGATTTATTAGAATTAAACTAATCTGTGAACATCTGTATGATGAGTTTTCGTTAATGTCCAAGGCTTGTCAATTTAGTTCAATCAGAAAGACAGCCTTCCAGCAATAAGTTGAGTGTGAGTTCAAATCATTGCAGGGATGTGGATGACGATGATAATTCAAAAGAAAAGCACCACTGTTTTGAACTTAAATATGAAATAAATATGATAAAACAAAACTGAAAATGTTTGATATATTGTATACCTTCCAATAGGTCTGGTTTTTCTTTATCTTTTTATGCATTAACAAGCAAAATGTTATCGATCATTTGTCATTAATAATAATAATAATAATAATAATAATAATAATAATAATAAAAAAAAAAAAAGAAAAGAAAAAGAAATAAAGAGAGAATGTGACCATGAGTGCTCGGAAACGCTCAGAAAAACTTACAGACACACATACAAGCAAAGAAAGAAGAATCTGTAGCATACTTGGCTGGTTGGTCGGGTGGGCTATTCGTGGAGATACGGTGATCTGATATTGCCTATGAGAGGTGGGGTGCAGGGGATACATCGTATCAGGGTTCAGTGGGACCAAAGGCGGCCCGGGAGCCAAATGTGGCTCGTGAATAAAATAGGATGACTGATAGATAAGGCGAAAGGGGCCTGAAAAAAAACACAAAAAACAAAGTAAACTGGGTGTCTCTGGTAAGATTCCTCTCAGTGGCCCTAATTCAGATCGACTACCCCATCCAAGCTAGAAAACCGAATTTTGTAGTTGTGAATCGTGGATGTGGTTGCGTTTGGGTCAACACAAGAGTGCTGAGGAAGATGCTGGAGATTTAAGGAGAAGTGATGTCACTTGATCCCCCAGCGACATCCAGAAAAGAACTCTTGAATGAACATGCAAATAGGAGGTTATTTTTTTTTCTTCATTCAGAGTCAGATAAATAAACAACAAACGGTCTCATAAACAACAAAAACAAAGACGAGGAACATCTTTGTTTTTGTTGTTTATGAGAACGTTTCGAACGCTCTCTCTTCGGGCATGTTTCGGGCGTCTATGGCATTTTTTAATGTTGAACCTTGTCTTGATGGGACACGTTATATCCAGACCCTGGTCTGCAAGCTCTTGGAACCTCCCCCCCCTACTACACTAAAACTTGTGACGTATCAGTGAAGTAGGTTAATTTAACCAGCATGTCTTTGCAAACTGGAATCTATTGAGTGTTCTCTGTTTTTTCCTTATCAATGACACAAATATGCTATTGATATCCACGCTTGGTCTACTGATCTAATTCTTTCAGCGGACTATAGGTGCTGATTTTTTAAACTGAAGATGTTCTCATGGACTTGTATAAGTTTAGCTTGTGTGGAAAATCGCAACTTGCTAAAATAAATACCCGCTACCCGATTCTGTGTGTGTGTGGGGGGAGTCGAAGCATTATTAGCATAATAATTATATCGCCATGTAATGAAAATTCCATTTCAACAATTGAAGATTTTGCATTTACCATAAGATGAATTATATAGAGAGACTCCATTGTATAAATTGATGTTCTCTAGATCAGAGTTTCACAAACTTTTGTCTGCAGCCTTGAACACAGAATCTTTTTGGTCAAGCAACCCTGGGAGGGGAACATAATTTCAGTGTCTCTTCATTTAGTTTTATCCAATAAATTTAACAGAATTTTTCCTCTGATTCAATAATCAAAAGTAAGAAAAGTTATTGAACGTGAAAAGGTCTGAATAAGTCAGGAATTTTCATACGTTTGTAGATGTTCTGTTATTTACAACTATTTTTCTGTCCCCGAAATTTCAATGGCGTTTTGTATTTCAAAGGGACACGAAATAAATATGGTCCCTCTGATAAGATTCCTTTAAGTGGCCCTGATTCAAACCAATTACCCCATCCAAGCAAAAAAAAAACAAAAAAAAAAAACAGAATTCGTTTGCTCTGAATCGTGTATGAAAAGTCAGTGACGAAGTCTTGGTTTCTGTTGCATGCGTTAGTTCAATGATCCTTGTAAATCTGAAGTCTGGTCGAGACCAGGACTTTATTCTGACAAATCTTCATGACCATCGCCTTGACAGGGGAGTAAGTCCACCGAAAGGGTATCTCCACTCTCGTCACAGTGCTTAGAGTGTTCTCAATTAGCTGTTGAGTATGCAGGGAAATTTGATCTAACGAAGAGTTTTTCCCTCTTTTCACTCATACCAGGGATCGGACCCAGAACCTTCTGCATATGATGCAGACGTGCAAACCATTACGATATCCGAGCAGACGATGTAAATATATTTGCAGTATGTTTTTTAACTTAAATTTTTTGAACATTTATCATCTTGAAAATTTTCATCTTATTTGAAAAAACAAAACAATACAAAACAAAAAACAAAACAAAAAAAAAATCACACAACACCCAGGAGTACTCTTACGACCCTTATTTGGATCACCATAATAGGCGTGGAAACTATTGGTTTAGACAAACATAATAGTGTCAAATTATGATTTAATACATTTCAGCTTGCTTAAACTTTATGGTTATTTACTAAGCTTAGCTTAGATCGGCCCAACTTGTTTTGTATTCTCGATGCTAGCGCATATTATATTTTCAGTGTAGATAACTAATAAAAATCGTATTACTTGCCTTACACATAAAGATATTTTTGGAGAGGAATTTTACTTTATTTCAAGTAGTCCTATAATCTAAGTTCTACACAGCACTGCTCATCACCTATAATAGGCACAACCATAACCTTTCATAGCCCGCGGACAAAGTCCGGGTATTTTCCCAAATTTTAGTTATCTTCAATTTGCAACCTGTGGTCCGCTGGCATAGATGCATCCACGAACTGGCAGGTCTCCCTTTACTTGTTTTACGACTATCAGATCCGGTTCTCTCGCCTGGATGGGATGGCCAGTCTTAATGCCAAAGTCCCAGAGTGTCTTGATGTTTTTGTTTTCTGCGACAGTCCATAGTTTGCGCTATTATCATTATGAATGCTTATTCTCAGTTGTTCTCCCCTTTTCTTTGTGTTTAAACAATCTTCTTACAATGTCTTTCTTTTGGTCAAAGGAGCATACCGTTCCTTTCTTTCTCTTCAACGTGAATTCAGGCTATATTTAGACCGAGTACTCTATGCACTATGAATAGATACTAGAAACCACACACCTACACATCGATATTTTGACATACATCGTATGAAAATATGTTTTTCAAAATCATTGACCAATAAAAATTAATAACTATATAATCCGTGGTAAAAAACTGTGGAAAATGTCTATGGGAATCCAATTGGAATTCACTCGAAGTAAAGAGAGTGAAAAGACAAGATTGAACCTAGCCGCGTGACTTTGCGAGATAATGGGAGAGCTTATGAGTAATAAATGGACGCAAAAACATATGCACCCGGATTTATGACTGGGAGTGGGTTTTCGTTTTATGGGTATGTTTGGCCGGTCTGGTGAGTTAGGATCAATCAGAATTCAAACGAAGAACAATTTGAATTAATTACTGGTAATCACTGAGTACAGTTATTTTTTTCTCTGACTGATTTGTTTCTTTTTCTTCTTTTTCCCCCCGTCATAGTTCGTTCTTTCTTTCTTTCGTTATTTCTTCCACTTTTTCTCTCTTTTTTCATTCTATCTCCCCTTCTTTCTTTCTTTTTTCCATTTCTTCCACTCTTTCTTTCTTTCTTCCATTTTTCTTTCTTTCTTTCTTTCTTTCTTTCTTTCTTTCTTTCTTTCTTTCTTTCTTCGTTCATTTCTTTCACCTTTTTCATCCTTTCCTTCTTTCTTTCTTTCTTTCTTCATTTCTCCCACACTTTCTTAGTTTCTCTCTTTCTTAATTTTTTCCACACTTTCTTTCTTTCTCTCTTTCTTCCTCTCTTTCATTTTTCTATTCTTTCTCCCTTCCTCCTCCTTTTCTTTTTCTTCCTTCCTTCCTTTCTCCCTTTCTTTCTTTCTTTCTTTCTTTCTTTCTTTCTTTCTTTCTTTCTTTCTTTCTTTCTTTCTTCCACTCTTTCTCCCTTCCTCCCTTTCTTTCTTTCTTTCTTTCTTTCTTTCTTTCTTTCTTTCCAGACTTTGTTTCTTTGTTTCTCTTTGAGATCAGTATCGTATACATTATACCATTCTACACTGACACATTCATGGGCTATGCATGCAAAATATGAAAACTGCACCTGGTCTGCACTTTTAACTATGAATGAGAACATAACGTGACACGTTTGGTTCATTGCATAACAACAAACTGTTTTTCTTCAAATATATGTATTATGTATGTATTGATATATCGACTAATTTTCCCATGCAATACAAGTTGGCGGCTATATTCGAATAACTTTGCAATTGCATTGTACTTGTAAAATACCAAACACCTTATGTTTCTCTACATCTTGTTCATTTTCAATGCTCCCTGAATTTAAAAACTAAAGGCAAAATTAAGTAAAGATATTCGTACCTTGCATAAATGAATCCTGTCTACCAGAATTGATGATCTGAATAAAATATCTACATTTAACTAAGAATAAATCTAAAATTATCTAAATAAAAAATACCAGCACAGGATTTTGGCATCGTTGGTCCAAAATAACCATAGAGACCTCAAAATCCACTTTTTTTGAAAAAAAAAATGCCGTTACATGGTGCCTGGTGGTGTACTCATGGAAATGTTCAAGGTTGTCGACCAGAAATATCACCAGGAGCACACAGACGCCCAGAAACACTCACAAAGACACGGGCATTTAAAGAGAGAAGAATTTGTTGCTATTTGAATCGATACAAAAAAAATTGCTTATCGTGACATTTTTTGTGTATGAACATTGAAAAGTGACACACTCACACACAAAAATACAACCCAACCCCCAAAAATTTGCCATCGAAATATTTTAGTTTGGGCAACAGACGGGTGGTCATCTGGAGAATTATAACAATATTTATCTATCCATCACATTATTTACACATTTATTTGTATCTATTTCACTTAAAGAGAGAAGAAAAAACTACGAAATTTCATAAAATTATCCATAATCATTCAGATTTCATTCATAACTGTCTAGATTTATATGTAGTATCTAGGTGCTTATTTACAGACAAATGGGCAGACATTTGGTGAATTATAAATAGTTTATTTATTTATATTCATTCATTACATTATTTACATGTTTATTTATATTTATACATTATCAAAAAAGAAATTAGCACATTGCAAATTATTTACAAGATTATCATTGGGGTTTTAGGGCTCCGATATTTTTATTTGGAACGAATTACTGAAATCCCATTGGTTTGAATATACACTTGACGCATTTTCATCTTACAAGACGTTTCAGGAACGGATTTTCCACTTTAAGAGAGATACCACTGTAATTAGATTATTAGTGCCACCTTAACTCCAGTTCATTAAAAAAATATGGCCATTTACACCACAGACATCCAGTGATCATAGCTGAATATCAAGTGATAGCAAGTCTCTTTAAATTTCCAGAACTCTCCTCCGGACTCATACAAATTTTAGTTGTGTCGAGTTCTTTTTTTATTGTTTCAACTTTTCACAGCTCAAACTCTTCTGACCTCTTTACAAGGGGTTTGGGACATCCCCAAGTGCTGCAGTAATTATGGGCACTACTTTCACTCTTAACACTCCCCTCCACACTTCTATCGAATCATCGAAGCTCCACAAATAGCCCGCCCGATCGAACAGCCAAGTAGGCTCCAGATTCTCCTCTTTTTTGCTCGCCTGTGTCCATGTGTATGTTTGCATGTGTTCCTGTGTCCCCAAGTGCTTCTGGTCACATTTCTTTGGACTACAACCCTAAAATTTTGCATTGGTAAATCACAAGGTGCCATCTAAAAACGTTTTTTCTCTGTTCAAAAAGAGCGCTTTTCGAGGTCTCGATGGTAATTTTGGATCTGCTCAAATCCTTTGCTGGTATTTTTTAAAAAGATATTTTTAGATAAAAGATCTATTTTTTTAAAGATAATTTTGACATTGTTTTTCGATAATTAATTCTGATGTGCGCCCCGGTCATAGCTATTCATTTATGCGAAATATAGATATTGATTGTTACTATCAATTCAGACCTATTTTTCGACTTATTTCCACATACATACATACATACATACATACATATGAAATTTTTATTGACAATTAGGAAAACTCAGATGGAGGGAGATTGGTATTTATTCACGGACGTTTTATAGGGAGTGACCTCATATCATCATCGAGATGGAAATGCACAGACACACACACACACACACACACACACACACACACACACACACACACACACACACACATATATATAATAGAGTGAAATGATTAAGTTCAGGAGACCATGTTTCGTACGAATCAAATTTCCAAAGTTTATTTCGACTTTTGGCCAATTCTTTTTGGCTTTTTTTTCTCTAAGAATAATTGTATAAACCATGGTCTTCTGAAATTTGTCATTTCATTCCAATATTGTCGGATGAATCATAATTCACATCGATGCCCACGTCATATATACTTATATATTTATCAATATCCGTCTTGCTTTTCTTCTTTCTACTCAGTGTCGATGGCCAAACATGTTATGTCTGGGGTCGCCCTAGCTTCTATGTTTGGTCCGTTATCATTTCTGCCGTTTATAAATGATCTTGTTGACAGTATGAAAAACGAGATAAGAGTTTTTGCAAATGACATAAAGATGGTAACTGATCTGAAGCAGAAACAATCTATTCAGAGCGATCTTATCGATTTGTGACTGTGGAGGAGGTTTGCATTGTTGAAAATCAACGTAGAAAAATGTGAGGCCCTTCACTCCTTCACATTGGCAAAACTTGCCTCCAAAAACAAACGTTTCTCGATTCTGTGTTAGATTCATGCTGTACTGGAAAAGGTCTCGGTGTCAATTTCAATGGAAAAATAAAATTTTCACGACCGCATGCACACTTCTATATCCAAGGCAAATTCTACCTTGGCGTAGTTCATGAACATTGTTGTATGATCTTAATGTAATGAAAATCGGTTACAAATTGTTGGTACCAAACCGTTTTCTTACACTTAAAAATCAGATTTTCAAGAGTGAAAAAACGAGGTCAAACGAACGTGGGCCAGATCAGATCATATTTTTTTAGACTTGTGGGCCAAGACAAACTGAAGGTAAAACCACACACACATAAACGCAATATATATATATATATATATATATATATATATATATATATATATATATATATATATATATATATATATATATAAACTAAGACACGCAGCACCAGTCATCAAGTGAATCACTGTAGTGTGTCTGGAAGCACTGGTACAGTTATACATGAATCAAAAAAATTCCAAAAAGCATTATTTAATCGAAAAAGATTTTTGAACATCTCTTCAACCCCAATAATCTTCATGGGATCCAGGGTGATGTCCAGACTCCGACTTTGAGGAACCCAGGCTTCCAGTACTTCATCTAATGTAATAAAAATAAAATTATAGAAAATTACTGTCAACCGATTTTATCTGCTGGGAAGTAGGAAAGCGAGTGCACCAGCATGTGTATTCTTATACTACTACTACTACTACACTTCGAAAAAGCGATTTGTCCCCCCAAATTGCTTTTTTACCCCCCCCCCGATTATTTTTCCCAAAATTACAAAAAAAACATTTTAGAGGATGTCAACAAAGTGTTCTCATGTACATTTGCAAGATTCTTCGCCAAAAGGTGTGTCCGGTAGTGTAGACACTACGTAAAATAAACCGAAAAGAAATTCCATAAAAATCTTAAAAATAGATGTTCCTAAATTTGTAAAAAATCCCCCCCACTAAAAAAACACACATTTTCGTAGGATTTTTAGTCGATAACTCATCTGATTTTGCAAGGTTCTAAGCCAAATGGTGTATCTAATGGCGTTGACACAAGATTAAGAAAAAGTCCAACCCTATCCGCTAAATTCAACAGAAATCTTTTTTTCAATTTCACCCCCCCCAAAAAAAAACAAAACAAAAAAAACTATCTTTAAAAGATATGTAGTGGAGTACTCATGCGAACTTGCAAAGTTCTAGGCCATTTAGAGTATCGGATAACGCTGACACAAGAATTAATTACAATATTTATTTTGGTTCAAATTAAATAGTATTTTCCATTATGCGTAAATATAAACTCATTTTAGTAAAATTTGCCAAAAACTTCATTGTTTGGTAACAATTCAATTTGTATCAATTGATTAGCATAAATATAATTTCATGCACCTATTTTGAAGGGAATTATTTAAAATTATCTCCATACATTAGCATGATTAGAGCCGGTTTAGACTGTTCTAGTATCTCTTTACTCAAAATGTTGGTAGATCAGTTTATTTAAACAGGAATGACTGAAGATGTAACCAGCGTAAGGGTGCTTTTAATCACTCTATGTACACAAAACTTGCTCCCTAGTCCCAAAGTCTCCAGAACTAAATATCAATATTGAATCTGACAATCAAGGCGGCAACTTCGTTGGAAAAAACTGCGAATGATGGAGACCCCATTGCCAAACGGGTTCGTTGAGTAGATCTTTGCTTCGCTCCGATAATCAAGTTTTTCGAATGAACTTAGCCTTCCAATACCAACTATTACATCAGACCTTAAAACTAATAGAAACGAATGATCTATAAAACTGTAATCGGTGACCTCAGTCCAACTATTAATGCTGTAATCTATATGTATTTTCGAGTGTATTATTATCAAGGAATTCTTTTGTAATTGATATAAGTAGTTGGTATTGGATAATGAAGTTTATTAGAAACTTAATGTCATGTAAATATCACTATATGACTAATTGCTTCATATTATCTGATGGTCTTCTTCGATTGTTATTAGTAACCATTTTGGAACCGTCAACCAAAACTATGGCCAAAACAGTCAAAATAGGTTTCTTCAGTTTTCAAGTCGGTCAGGCTGGCTAGTTGGCCATGCATGTATGTATCACGTGTACAGACTGCACCAATGGTGCAAGAGGACTGAAAATTAAACCAATTACACCTTATTATATCTTGAAGAAATTGTGTACATAAATAGGTTAGTAGGAGGGGTACAGCAGGCTGATTAGGTCCCTCGTTTGTTTTTTTTGTTGAAAATTCAGACTTTTTTTTAGTGATCACTGCTCAACAAAAGACGAGAGAAGTTACTTATCCATTGATCACACCTTCTTCCAATGTTTTAATTGGTCACCTGCAACACGTCATACGAACAGAAAACGTTGGTCCCGTTACGGTATCTATAGAGCAACTAACCAGACTTGTTTAATTTATTTTTTTCTTTTAATGAAAATATTTTAATTTTTGTGTATATTATTTATTGTACGAAGGGCTGGTTGAACCTCTGGGACAAGTTGGACCGGAAACTTTTATTTGAAGTCTAAAGGTTTTTTTCAGTCATTTCAGTCATATTGATCACCTGGTTCGTGCCTGTTGCAGACAGGTAAGCCAAGTTCTAAAACACATGTTTTGATCATTAAAAGTGAACTTGTTAGCAAAAAAGTTGGCCTGCATATCAACTTCAGTAAAACAAAAATCATATGGAACAATCACATTGAGAATAAGAACATAACTGTCAAGATCAAAGATGCAGAACTGGGAAAAGTAGATCACTATATCTACCTAGGACAACAATCTCTATGAAACCCACGAAAGATCAAGTGGAGTATCACCCTAGGATGGCAAGCCTTCAGCAGAGCAAGCTCAACCTTCAAAAACAAAACAATCCCAATAATCCTAAAAAGAAGACTATACAACCAATGCATTCTCCTGATAGTCACTTATGGAGCTGAAACATGGAAAAAGAAGCATGCAACGTGCACATGAGGTTATCATGCTCAACCTCACATTGAGACATCATAGAATCCATCAGGAAACCCAAATGGCAATGGGCCGGCTATGTTCTAAGAATGACAAACAACCGATGGACACCCCGACTCAGAACATCGATTCCCAGAGATCACATGCGAAACCAAAGCTGACAGAATACAAAATGGAGAGATGAACTGAATAGATTTAGAAAATACTGGCTCTGCGACGCCTACGATAGAGAAATGTGGCAAATCCGGGGGAAGATCTATGTCCAACGACGGACGTTAAAAGACTGATGATGATGTTAAATCAAATTAACCCTTGTTATGCCTAATGTAAGCTTGGAAGTAGCCCCGAGTTGAAAAGGATATGGGAAAAGAGGAAGTGACGCGGGAACGAAAATAAGATAGAATCAGATTGGCTCCTGATGATCAGGATTACAAAATTGACTTCTTCACGCCAATTCCACAAATCTCTTCTTGCTTGTTTGATTGTGTTTTCCCAATAAGGTTGTCATTAGAGGATTCGTTCGGCTTTTGACCTTTTTCTTGACGTTTGTTCCCATGCTAAAATTGTTTAAATTAACACTTTCACTCAACCAGAAGCATTGCTGGGGATTCGGGAGTCCGGGGTTTGGCACCTTGCAGGCCACCCTCCGACATTTAGTGAGATTTGATTTGTTACAACATAATGTTTGTAGAAATAGGTTGATGATCTATTATTCATGAATATTTTAGGACCCATCTACGATGGGAGCCAGAGGCGATTTTTAATCACCCCACTCAGCTACGCCGCTAACTTTACGATAAATTATAAGATTTGAATTATACTGTATAACCACGGGGAAAACGTGTTTCCATCGAGGCATACAGATTCGATGAAATGCTACTCGCAACGTAGAAAACAGACAGGTCCGAGAAAAAATCGTTGTGAATTAAATAGTTTGTTGAAGTCACAAGAACAGATATAGAAAAATAAAGAACGAGAACAGCATGCAAAAACAAAAGGCAATCAAAGACTTGAAAAGGGAAACGAGGAATTTAAATTCAGATAGAAGTAAAAAAAAAGCGTTCCTAGTTGGTAGTTCAGTCTTCCATTCCACATGGACACTAACCTGCAACCTATTTCATTGAGTTCTCCCAGCATTAAAAGCAGACTGCTGGTGAAGGAAGAGGTGTTCGCTCCATTGTCTTCTCCCCAACTTACTATTACAATCCAAATTTCCCTCCTGCTGACGTTGTTGCTCAAGGTGTCTTTGTTTGAAGATTAAATCAATATACTTTCAAGCTGCACGCTGGTTGGCTAGGCAAATCAAAACTTTTTCCTAAGGGAGACTGCGAATGACCAGCAAACACCAGGACCTATTCTCGCAAAAACTAATGGTCCCCTTTTCCTTTGTTCGATGAATGAATATGTGTTTAGTTACAATTGCACCCAAACATGTACAAGACACACTGATATTGGTACTCCTTGCCCAGGTCCATAGCAGCAGAAATATCTGGTGGAAGCTGAAGATATTCACTTAGAACTTGAATTTCGACTAAGTTTCGAGGCCTCGTTAAAATGCTATTGCAGAACGATATTACACTTCTGTTTTAAGGCCTCGTTAAAATGTTATTGCTGACTGATATTACACTTCCTGTAAAGTAGTAATAAACTTCTGGTTCGGATTAGCACGCATAGGTTTAGCAGAAAGACATCAAAAGGGAAAGATATAATAAAACTAAAGAACATGTTAAACCAAACAAATTAACAAGTTTTATTGGTGTGAGAAGACATTAAAGACGAAGAATACAAATATCTGCGACAGGCAGTATTTCTTTGAAAGCAATTAAAAGAGAACATAAAAATTTTGTGTGGGCAAATACGTATTTACAGTTTGAATTTTTCTTAATGAAAGAGATTAATTTGAATCAACTGAAATGTTGTTCAGATTAAAAAAAGGGTTATTCTGTGAAAACTGTTCGAAGGTTTGTGTGGCTGTATGTAGAGATGTAGCTAGAAAATAGGGTAAGCGATTTTAAATCGCCCCAAAGGCCTCCAATGGAAGAGGCCTGCCAAAAGCTTGATGAGTAATAGTTCATCTACAGCAATTATACAAACATTATGCAATAAGAAATCTCACTTTTGGAGCCGAAAACTCAGCCCTGCTCAGGCCCTCAAATAATTATGTCACTGCTTTTGCTGATTTTGTTTTAGTTACTAACCCTGTTAGTTTGGAATGTTTCATCATCATCATCATCATCATCATCTTTTATCGTCTGTCGTTGGACGTAGACCTTCCTCAGGATCCACCACATTTCTCTATCGTGGGCATCGCAGAGCCAGTACTTTCTGAACTTGTCAAGTTAATCTCTCCATCTTGCATTCTGCTGGCCTTGGTTTCGCATGTGATCTCTAGGAATCCATGTTGTGAGTAATGATATCCATCAGTTGTCTAACATTCTTGCCACATTACCGGCTCATTGCCATCTAAGTTTTCCAGTAGTTTCTATGGTGTCTCGCACTCCTGTTTTCTTCCTGATATACTGTGCTGTCTTGTGATCTCGCCTCGCATGCTTCTCAGTTTTCAGGTCTTTCTCTTGGTTAGGTTCCATGTTTCAGCTCCATAGGTAACACAAGGAGGATGTATTGGTTGAATATTCTTCTTTTTATGATTAATGGGATCTTGTTTTTGGAGGATGAGCTTGCTCTGCCAAAGGCATGCCATCCAAGGGTAATTCTTCGCTTGATCTCTTCCTCTTTCGTGGGTTTCATAGAGACTCGTTGTTCTAGGTAGATGTAGTGATCTACTTTCTCCAGTTTTGCATCTTTGATTTTGACAGTTGTGGTTTTATTCTCAATATGATCTTTTGAAACCTGGATTGGGAGAATAAACGAATCCAAATAGACTACGAATATCTGAGCAACCTTAGATTTGCAGACGATATCGTCCTTTTTACAGAGAGGGTTCCATCAAATATCACTGAATCAGTGGTTTCCAACCATTTGATCACCAAAGACCTCGTTTATTTGAATGAATTTACTTATGGACCCTAGGCTTTTGAGAGGTCTGTTTAATCAACAAGCTCACGTACTCAGGCTTTCGGAAGGTTTTCCCACGAACCTTTTCGTTGACAATTGGGGGTCTGCCCCATCCCAGGTTGGGAGTAACTGCACTAAATATTGGAGAGGGGGGCATCGAGGAATCAAGAAAATCCACCCCCAACCCTGGGTCCCAAAATCTCCAGCTACACCTCCGCGTGAAACACACTTTCGATACGTAGTTTACGTTTTCTGGTGAAATTATTTAGCCTATACCTCACACGCTAAAATTATTTCCCTTAAAAAGGAGTTCGTTTCTATCTAACGTCCTCTGGATATAATTTTGTACTTGTCATGCGTTTCTTTCATTTTCCTAGAAACAATACCGTCCTCTAGATTGTATTTTGTAATTATATATATATATATATATATATATATATATATATATATATGTTCGCTCCAGTGTCATCTTCCCAACTGACTATTACAATTCAAATTTCCCTCCTGCTGACGTTGTTGCTCAAGGTGTCTTTGTTTGAAGTTTAAATCAACATAAGTTTGAGCTGTACGCTGGTGGTGGGCCAGAGGAGTCAAAAAGGAGAGGAAAAACTTTTGGCTCTGTTCCATTTTTCAGATTGATAAGTAGTTGGGCGAAGTGGGAGATCGAACGTGGAATGCCATGTAACAAATTGTCTAAGAATATAAATGGGATCGCTCATTGAAGAATTACTGCCCGGTAGAGAGTGGTTTCGTTCCGTTTCAATCATATATATATAAAGATACTTTATTTGAAATTTAAAATTTATTAAGAATGATAAAAAAAATACGTATGATGAAAATTTGAAAGTATACGACGTGGAGAAATTAACTTAAGGTTAGTGGAAGAAATTGTCAAATTCTTCTGTTGGATATGTAGCTAAAGAATCAACTCGAATTTTTTCTCTCTGCATGATTAGTATTCTTAAAGATGATATCATAAGTTGGTTTGCATGCAGCCTTAGATTAAAACCGACACAATGGATTAAATATTCACGTGGATGAACATTCAATAGAAATGATATGGAGAGCGGGTCACTAACTGATCCCACGTTGTTGAACACGTTTTTTGGGTAACTGACGTATGTAAGCCCTATTTCAAAAAATAAATGATACGGAGCGTAAGATAATATCAATATACAATACTCACAATACCTTACGTAAAATGACGAACTACACGTGTGACATAAGCTATGTAGTAAGAAAGGGAGGTGGTGTTTGAACAACACTGCTGGGGTTCCATGTTAATATAAATGTTTTGTTTTTAAAATCCCCGAAACGGTTACATGGTAAATAATTGATGACCCTAACAAGGGGAAATTTATACATTTTATCATGATAATAAAGTGTATGTAACACAGGGTTAAAATGCTGTTGAAAACTGCATAAATTGCATTGACAGATATCGAGAAATAGATGACTGAAGCGACACAAAAATCTAAAATGAGTTTTTCTAATGTTTAGGGTTCAAAGCTGTAAAGCTTTCTAGAATATATATATATATACTCGCCATTACAGTTGATAACGTGACAATCGTTGCATCAAAATTCGAAGTGATTAAAAAAAATCCATTGAAGAATAAATATGGTCAGAATAAATTCTATTTATGACATCACTGGTGTTTTCCATAGGAAAATATTTAAAATAGAGTGAAAAAAAAAAACATCTAAAAGAGTGAAAAAAAACAAACAAACATCTAGAAACTTCTAGATTCTCCAGAATCTAGATGTTATTATTAATCACACCGAAAGGACCATTAGGCGTTTTTTCCCAACAATTGAAAAAAGATTAAAGGGGACTAGTGGAGTACTGATGCTAACTTTCAAGTCTAAGGTCCAAACGATACGACACAAACAAACATGCACATATAAAAAAAGGGATAAAACCCTTCGTCATCTTTGATGGCTACGATCGTTCAATGTTTACTGCACGACCTCTCATTCTATATCTCTGTGACTTAGATATTGTGTAAATATGATATTTGATATGAGATTTTATGTAAAAGTTGTATATTTTTCTTCACACTAAGATAAATGTTTAAGATGATTCGAATATTTGAACATCAATATTTTGAAAATGCAGAATATATCGGAATCGATAGTTTGCAAGCATTTACCGCAATTTCCTCAGTCTAGGTTCCAGAAGATCATCTCGAGGCAGGCAATGAAAATAATTATTCTAAGATGGCCAGCTTCGGTAGAGCAAGCTCAACCTCCAAGAACAAGAAAAAAAGAAGGTTCTACAACTAATGTATTCTCCCGATAGTCATCTATAGAGCTGAAACACGGAGCCTAACCAAAAGATTAACCCTCAACCTGAGAACCATGCAATGTGCTTAGGAGGGAATCATGCTCAACATTACATGGAGAGATCGTAACGTAGCACTGTGTATAAGAGGGAAAAAGGAGTCAGGGTTATCATAGAATCCATTGGAAAACTAAAATGGTGATGGGCTGGTTATGTTGCAAGAAAGACAAACTACCGCTGTGGCTGGCAAAATGCAAGATGGCATGACAAACCAGAGAAGTTCAGAAAGTATTGGCCCTGCAACGCCCATGCTAGAGAGATCTGGCGAATCCTGGAGAAGGTTTATGTCCAAAGACGGACGCTAAAAGGCTGATGATGGGGATGAAGCATTTGCTTCGAGACACCGGGGACCCTAATTGTGCGGGGACCCTGATATTGCAGGGCCCATGTTATTTGCTTTCATTTGCTTCATAATGAATCCGGCATCGTGCTCAGTACTTAGATCGACGACCACTTAGGAACAACGGGTATTTTAAGCAACCTTACGCTTAGCATATATCATCTACTCCACCTCATCCTGTCCTTTGCTTCTCAAATCCTATTCTACGTACCCTCCTTTTGTGTTTTTGTCAATGTTCATGATTCCTGTCTTGTTAGAAACAGTCAACCAAAATTGTCGGTATCAACATCAGTTTCTTCAGTTTTTAAGAGGGTCTGCCTTGCTTGGTAGTTGGCTATGCATGTGTCACCCGTACAGGCCGCACCAATGAAACTAGAGCAGGTTTTTCGATGCAGATTTTCATTGAACTGTTTTTGAGAATTTGTGAATCCAGTGTTCAGAATATTTAGATTAAGGAAAAGATTGTTTATATTTCAAAGTCTAGTGTTGCTTATCGAAACGTTAAAAAATATATGTATTCTCATTTAATAGTGACTTCCAGAATTGGAAGATTGAAACATTACATCTAAATTGGCAACCTTGAGCAGGAGGGCTGATAATTTAAATATTAACTCTTTATTATGTCTAGAAAGAAAAAAAAACAAACTATTTTTTGAAATCACTGCCAACATCGAAAAAAATCTGCCCCCGATCTGGAAAGATGTTGATGAACAAAAAAGTAATGTATTTCTTGATCGCCGTTTTTCTCGGATCTTCCAAGTGATCACCCCTAACACGGCATGCAGTCAAAAGACGTGGCTGTTTCTATTGAGTGACTAACCAGATTTGTTCATGTCATTCTTTCGATGGTCTTTATGAAAATAAAAAAAAATCTCTAGTGTTTTATTTGGAAAACTGTTTGTTATTGTTGGAAAACAGCTCGTATTCTGGATTTCTTTTTGGAGAATGGAGACTATTATGGCCTTCTTTTATGTCCTTCAAGATTTTTCCCAGAGCTGTGAGAGTTTTCTTCGGTGTCAACCAAAAAGACAAAAAGAGGAAAATAAAGGAAAATTGGGTGGAGACGTGGTCATTGTTTCCAAAATAAAATCTGTATGAAATAAAAGGAATATTCGATATTAGTGAGAAGATTATTTTTATGATCATAGGTCATTCAATGCACCTACCGTTGCGCAATGTTTAGGAATTGGGTCTCTGAGACCGATTCATTAGTGAAGTGAATTCGATCTTCACAGCATGCTCAACGCTTATAGCTTTATGCTGTATGAATCTAAACTCGAAATACCTAAAATTTGAATAACCTTATTCTCGTTCTAAAGTTACTGTCCTTTTTATTTACAAAAAATATTTATTTCATACACACATACATACACACACACACACACTCACACACACACACACACACACACACACACACACACACACACACACACATATATATATATATATATTTATATATATATATATCCATTCACCTGGAATCTTCACACTTTAAGAGATTTAAAATGGCCATTCACCTTAAATCCAGCCACTTTAAAGGATTCAAAATGGTCATTCTCTTTAAATTCAGCCAGTTTTTAGCATTCAAAATGATCATTCTCCATAAACCTAGCCACTTTTAGTAATTCAAAATGACATCTCCTCAAATCTAGCCACTTGTAGGGATTCAAAATCACCGTTCTTCATAAATCTAGCCACTTTTAGTGATCGAAAATGCCTATTCTCCTTCAATGTACACACGTTTTGCCATTCAAAATGTCTATTTTCCTGAAACGTAGCCGTTTATATCGATCCAAAA